>CAWWDK010000066.1:600000-826000 GCA_963942575.1 Priocnemis perturbator
TACGCCGGGCCATACTCCATGAAGACTTGGAAGGGTCGCGGCGCGAAAACTTCAAAGGGGTGGATCTGCATTTTTGTTTGTTTTAGCACTTCAGCAGTCCACCTTGAGACGGTGAGCGACTATTCCACGGAAGGATTCATTGCCGCTTACCGCCGGTTCACGTCACGACGGGGCATTCCACACACGGTCTACTCTGATTGCGGCACCAATTTCATCGGTGCAGACATCAGCCTCCAGAAACTATTCATCCAGAGCACTCGCGAACATCAGGCCATCACTTCAATTCTGTCAAGGGACAGAACTCAATGGAACTTCAATCCACCGGCAGCGCCACACATGGGTGGCAAATGGGAAGCGGTGGTGAAGTCCATGAAGTTTCACCTCCGTCGCACTGTGGGCGACACCTTGCTCACATTTGAAGAGCTCACCACGGCGCTTACTCAAATAGAGGCGGTCTTAAATTCAAGACCACTGGAGGCACTCAGCGACGACCCCGACGACATCTCAGCACTCACACCTGGCCACTTTCTCTCAGGCGGTGCGCTTACAACCCTGCCTGAACCGTCACTCGACGATGTGAAAATCGGTCGGCTCTCTCGATGGCAACTACTTCAACAAAAACTTCAACAATTCTGGAATCAATGGTCGGCTCACTACCTACAACGGCAGCAATCAATCTCCAAGTGGCATCATCCCTCCAATGACATCAAGGTGGGTTCACTCGTGCTCATCACCGATGAGAGACTCCCACCATCCAAATGGCCACTAGCACGGGTCATCACACTCCATCCAGGGAAGGACGGTCTCACCAGGGTAGTGACCATCAAGACGGCAACAACCACTCTCATGCGGCCAATCGCAAAGCTTGCGCCACTCTCACTTCACCAAACGGGGTGATCCAACTTACACCTGGACATCAACTTCAATTACATCAGCGCACTCGCTGATGGCGG
This sequence comes from Priocnemis perturbator, assembly GCA_963942575.1. Lineage (NCBI taxonomy): Eukaryota > Metazoa > Arthropoda > Insecta > Hymenoptera > Pompilidae > Priocnemis > Priocnemis perturbator. Next base: position 600,954 of record CAWWDK010000066.1, read on the forward strand.
GCGGAAATGTCAGAGAAATCTATATTACCGACCAACTTCACCTCACTTCACGCTCATCACTCACGCGAGATCTCGAATCGATAACTTGTCCACCTATCAGAGATCAATACAGATCTAATCGATTACTTTCGAGATCTCACGTGACGAGCCGGTGCGCTTCCGGCGCCCGCCTTTTATTCTCACTCACCTCGCGACTCTAACCTCGCAACCATTGTATCGGCCGGATGTCACCTTTTGTACTACCTCACACGGTTCTCAAATAAGACGGTTTCACTTCATCTCTTTTCTCATTCTCACTTCTCGTACGGTGCAACTCAACACGGGTTCACTCAGTGTGTGTAAATAGCTGTTATTTAGTGTCTAAATAAATAGTTTATTGTGTTTCTCATAACTTCACCGCCTGCGCTTACTTGCCACTCACCCGTCCACTATCCACTCGCCCAACATCTAAGCGAGCACTTCATATCTCAACAGTATCTTGTCCAGGATGTTCAAATGTACAAGATTTGTGCGGTAGCACTTGTCCAGACCGACTCTCTTTGGATTCAGGTCGAATCATAAGCCGGATCCCCTGGTTTGCCAATGTCGTACAATGATATAGATCCAAATATCTAAACTCCTATCAATGTGACAGGATTCTGCCTAAACATACCTTTTCCAGTAGGTCCAAATGCAGAAGTTTTGGGCGGTAGCAGTAGTCCAAACCAACTGTTTTTGGACTCAGGTCGAATCATAAGCCGGATCCCCAGGATTGCCAATGTCGTCCAATGATATAGATGCAAATATCTTCACTCCTATGAATTTGACAGGATTCTGCGTCACCATACCTTTTCCAGGAGGTCCAAATGGACAAGATTTGGGCGGCAGCATTTGTCCAAAGCGAATCTCTTTGGACTCAGGTCGAATCATAAGCCCAGCATCCAGAATTGCCAATGTCGTCCAATGATATAGATGTAAATATCTTCACTCCTATCAATTTGACAGCACTCTGCCTCATCGTATCTTGTCCAGGAGGTTCAAATGTACAAGATTTGTGCGGTAGCACTTGTCCAGACCGACTCTCTTTGAACTCAGGTCGAATCATAAGCCGGATCCCCTGGATTGCCAATGTCATCCAATGATATAAATGCAAATATCTTTACTCCTATCAATGTGACAGGATTCTGCCTCATCGTACATTGTCCAGGAGGTTCAAATGTACAAGATTTGTGCGGTAGCACTTGACAAATGCGAATCTCTCTGGACTCAGGTCGATCCATAAGCCGAAGCATCCAGAATTGCCAATGTCGTCCAGTGATATAGATGCAAATATCTTTACTCTTATCAATTTGACAGGATTCTGCCTCATAGTATCTTGTCCAGGGTGTCCAAATGTACAAGATTTGTGCGGTAGCACTTGTCCAAAGCGACTCTCTATGGCCTGCGGTCGAATCATATGTCGGAGTATCCAGAGTTGCCAATGTCGTCCGAAGATATAGATGCAAATATCCTCACTCCTATCAATTTGACAGCATTCTGCCTCACCATACCTTTTCCAGGAGGTCCAAATGGACAAGATTTGGGCGGCAGCATTTGTCCAAAGCGAATCTCTTTGGACTCAGGTCGAATCATAAGCCGAGCATCCAGAGTTGCCAATGTCGTCCAAAGATATACATGCAAATATCTTCACTCCTATCAATTTGACAGGATTCTGCCTCATCATATCTTGTCCAGGAGGATCAAATGTACAAGATTTGTGCGGTAGCACTTGACAAATGCGAATCTCTCTGGACTCAGGTCGATCCATAAGCCGAAGTATCCAGAATTGCCAATGTCGTCCAATGATATAGATGCATATATCTTCACTCCTGTCAATTTGACAGGATTCTGGTTCGTCGTATCCTGTCCAGAAGGTTCAAGTGTACAAGATTTGTGCGGTAGCACTTGTCCAAAGCGACTCCCTTTGGAATTAGGTCGAATCATAAGGTGAAGAATCAAAAATTGCCGATATTGTCCAATGATATAGAGGCAAATATCACCACTCCTAGCAATTTGACAGCATTCTGCCTCATCGTATCTTGTCCAGCAGGTTCAAATGTACAAGATTTGTGCGGTAGCACTTGTCTAAAGCGACTCTCTTTGGACTCACGTCGAATCATAAGCCGGATCCCCAGGATTGCCAATGTCGTCCAATGATATAGATCCAAATATCTAAACTCCTATCAATGTGACAGGATTCTGCCTCAACATACCTTTTCCAGGAGGTCCAAATGCAGAAGTTTTGGGCGGCAGCATTTGTCCAAACCGACTCTCTTTGGACTCGGGTCGATCCATATGCCAAAGTAACAAAAATTGCCGATGTTATCCGAACGATATAGATGCAAATATCTTAACTCCTATCAATTTGCCAGGATTCTGCCTCATCATACCTTGTCCAGGAGGTCCAAATGGACAAGATTTGGGCGGCAGCATTTGTCCAAAGCGACTCTCTTTGGATTCAGGTCGAATCATATGCCGGAGCATCCAGTATTGCCAATGTCGTCCAATGATATAGATGCAAATATCTTTACTCCTATCAATGTGATAGGATTCTGCCTCATCATACCTTGTCCAGGTGGTCCAAATGTACAAGAGTTGTGCGGTAGGACTTGTCCAAAGCGACTCCCTTTGGAATTAGGTCGAATCATAAGGCGAAGAATCCAAAATTGCCGATATTATCCAATGATATAGAGGCAAATATCCCCACTCCTATCAATTTGACAGCATTCTGCCTCATCGTATCTTGTCCAGCAGGTTCAAATGTACAAGATTTGTGCGGTAGCACTTGTCCAAAGCGACTCTCTTTGGACTAACGTCGAATCATAAGTCGGTGCATCCAGGATTCCCAATGACGTCCAATGATATAGATGTAAATATCTTTACTCCTATCTATGTGACAGGATTCTGTCTCATCATACCTTTCCCAGGAGATCCAAATGTACAAGTTTTTTAGCGGCAGCATTTATCCAAACCGACACTCTTTGGACTCAGGTCGATCCGTATGCCGAAGTAACCAAAATTGTCGATGTTATCCAAATGATATAGATGCAAATATCTTCACTACTATCAATTTGTCAGGATTCTGCCTCATCATATCTTATCCTGGAGGTTCAAATGTACAAGATTTGTGCGGTAGCACTTGACAAAAGCGAATCTCTTTGGCCTCCGGTCGAATCATATGCCGGAGCATCCAGAATTGCCAATGTTGTCCAATGATATAGAGGCAAATATCCTTACTCCTATCAATTTGACAGCATTCTGCCTCATCGTATCTTGTCCAGGAGGTCCAAATGGACAAGATTTGGGCGGCAGCATTTTCCAAAGCGACTCTCTTTGGACTCAGGTCGAATCATATGCCGGAGCATCCAGAATTGCCAATGTCGTCCAATGATATAGATGCAAATATCTTTACTCCTATCAATGTGATAGGATTCTGCCTCATCATGCCTTGTCCAGGTGGTCCAAATGTACAAGAGTTGAGCTGTAGTACTTGTCCAAAGCGACTCCCTTTGGAATTAGGTCGAATCATAAGGCGAAGAATCCAAAATTGCCGATATTGTCCAATGATATAGAGGCAAATATCCCCACTCCTATCAATTTGTCAGGATTCTGCCTCATCATATCTTATCCTAGAGGTTCAAATGTACAAGATTTGTGCGGTAGCACTTGACAAAAGCGAATCTCTTTGGCCTCCGGTCGAATCATATGCCGGAGCATCCAGAATTGCCAATGTTGTCCAATGATATAGAGGCAAATATCCTCACTCCTATCAATTTGACAGCATTCTCCCACATCGTATCTTGTCCAGGAGGTTCAAGTGTACGAGATTTGTGCGGTAGCACTTGTCCAAAGCGACTCTCTATGGCCTGCGTTCGAATCATATGCCGGAGCATCCAGAGTTGCCAATGTCGTCCAAAGATATAGATGCAAATATCTTCACTCGTGTCAAATTGACAGGATTCTGCCTCAACATACCTTTTCCAGGAGGTCCAAATGGACAAGATTTGGGCGGCAGCATTTGTCCAAAGCGAATCTCTTTGGACTCAGGTCGAATCATAAGCCGAAGTAACAAAAATTGCCGATGTTATCCGAATGATATAGATGCAAATATCTTAACTCCTATCAATTTGCCAGGATTCTGCCTCATCATACCTTGTCCAGGAGGTCCAAATGTATAAGATTTGTGCGGTAGCACTTGTCCAAAGCGAATCTATTTAGACTCCGGTCGAATCATATGCCGAGGCATCCAGAATTCCCAATGTCGTCCAATGATATAGATGCAAATATCTTCACTCCTATCAATTGGACAGGATTCTGGCTCATCGTATCTTGTCCAGGAGATTCAAGTGTACAAGATTTGTGCGGTAGCACTTGACAAAAGCGAATCTCTTTGGACTCAGGTCGATCCATAGGCCGAAGCATCCAGAATTGCCAATGTCGTCGAATGATATACATGCAAATATCTTTACTCCTATCAATTTGACAGGATTCTGCCTCATAGTATCTTGTACAGGGTGTCCAAATGTACAAGATTTGTGCGGTAGCACTTGTCCAAAGCGACTCCATTTGGATTCAGGTCGAATCATAAGGCGAAGAATCCAAAATTGCCGATATTGTCCAATGATATAGATGCAAATATCTTCACTCCTATCAATTTTACAGCATTCTGCCTCATCGTATCTTGTCCAGGAGGTTCAAATGTACAAGATTTGTGCGGTAGCACTTGTCCAGACCGACTCTCTTTGGATTCAGGTCGAATCATAAGCCGGATCCCCTGGTTTGCCAATGTCGTACAATGATATAGATCCAAATATCTAAACTCCTATCAATGTGACAGGATTCTGCCTAAACATACCTTTTCCAGTAGGTCCAAATGCAGAAGTTTTGGGCGGCAGCAGTAGTCCAAACCAACTGTTTTTGGACTCAGGTCGAATCATAAGCCGGATCCCCAGGATCGCCAATGTCGTCCAATGATATAGATGCAAATATCTTCACTCCTATGAATTTGTCAGGATTCTGCCTCATCGTATCTTGTCCAGGAGGTTCAAATGTACAAGATTTGTGGGGTAGCATTTGTCCAAACCGACTCCCTTTGGACTCAGGTCGATCCATATGCCGAAGTAACAAAAATTGCCGATGTTATCCGAATGATACAGATGCAAATATCTTTACTCCTATCAATTTGACAGGATTCAGCCTCAACATACCTTTTCCAGGAGGTCCAAATGCAGAAGTTTTGGGCGACAGCATTTGTCCAAACCGACTCTCTTTGGGCTCAGGTCGATCCATATGCCGAAGTAACAAAAATTGCCGATGTTATCCGAATGATATAGATGCAAATATCTTAACTCCTATCAATTTGCCAGGATTCTGCCTCATCATACCTTGTCCAGGAGGTCCAAATGTATAAGATTTGTGCGGTAGCACTTGTCCAAAGCGACTCTATTTGGCCTCCGGTCGAATCATATGCCGAGGCATCCAGAATTCCCAATGTCGTCCAATGATATAGATGCAAATATCTTCACTCCTATCAATTTGACAGGATTCTGGCTCATCGTATCTTGTCCAGGAGGTTCAAGTGTACAAGATTTGTGCGGTAGCACTTGACAAAAGCGAATCTCTTTGGACTCGGGTCGATCCATAGGCCGAAGCATCCAGAATTGCCAATGTCGTCGAATGATATACATGCAAATATCTTAACTCCTATCAATTTGACAGGATTCTGCCTCATAGTATCTTGTACAGGGTGTCCACATGTACAAGATTTGTGCGGCAGCATTTGTCCAAAGCGACTCTGTTTGGACTCAGGTCCAATCATAAGCCGATCATCCAGAATTGCCAATGTCGTCCAATTATAAAGATGCAAATATCTTTACTCCTATCAATGTGATAAGATGCTGCCTCATCATACCTTTTCAAGGAGGTCCAAATGTACAAGTTTTTTAGCGACAGCATTTGTCCAAACCGACTCTCTTTGGACTCAGGTCGATCGTTTACGGCCTCCTCTACACTTGGCCGCCAGGCATTTCCACAAAAATGGGACAATCCTGGATTTAAAATACGTTTCGTCCTGGATCCACTCGACAGGACTCATCAGTAGGGCTGATGTCGAGTGGAACCTGCCCTAGACGTGCCGTTGGTTACAGTGGCTAAGGTGTTAAGTTCATCGAAATACATACATTAACTCGCGACCAATGTTTGTGAGAAATGTGCGATTTCTATATGCCATCTATCGGGGAACAACTAAATCAAATATTACGGCATATTCATAATGTAAGTTAAAATTATTTCACCGGTGCAAATATGACAGTCATATGTTCTGTGCCAATACGGTGTATAGATAAATCAAAAAATAATAATAACGACCAAGTGTGGGATCGTTTACCGCCTCTTCTACACTAGGCCGCCAGGCATTTCCACAAAAATGGGACAATCCTGGATTTAAAATACGTTTCGTCCTGGATCCACTCGACAGGACTCATCAGTAGGGCTGATGTCGAGTGGAACCTGCCCTAGACGTGCCGTTGGTTACAGTGGCTAAGGTGTTAAGTTCATCGAAGTACATACATTAACTCGCGACCAATGCTCGTGAGAAATTTGCGATTTCTATATGCCATCTAGCGGAGAACAACTAAATCAAATATTACGGCATATTCATAATGTAAGTTAAAATTATTTCACCGGTGCAAATATGATAGTCATATGTTCTGTGCCAATACGGTGTATAGATAAATCAAAAAATAATAATAACGACCAAGTGTGGGATCGTTTACCGCCTCCTCTACACTTGGCCGCCAGGCATTTCCACAAAAATGGGACAATCCTGGACTTAAAATACGTTTCGTCCTGGATCCACTCGACAGGACTCATCAGTAGGGCTGATGTCGAGTGGAACCTGCCCTAGACGTGCCGTTGGTTACAGTGGCTAAGGTGTTAAGTTCATCGAAATACATACATTAACTCGCGACCAATGCTCGTGAGAAATGTGCGATTTCTATATGCCATCTATCGGGGAACAACTAAATCAAATATTACGGCATATTCATAATGTAAGTTAAAATTATTTCACCGGTGCAAATATGATAGTCATATGTTCTGTGCCAATACGGTGTATAGATAAATCAAAAAATAATAATAACGACCAAGTGTGGGATCGTTTACCGCCTCCTCTACACTTGGCCGCACAGAATTTCCACAAAAATGGGAGAATCCTGGATTTAAAATACGTTTCGTCCTGGATCCACTCGACAGGACTCATCAGTAGGGCTGATGTCGAGTGGAACCTGCCCTAGACGTGCCGTTGGTTACAGTGGCTAAGGTGTTAAGTTCATCGAAATACATACATTAACTCGCGACCAATGCTCGTGAAAAATGTGCGATTCCTATATGCCATCTATCGGGGAATAACTAAATCAAATATTACGGCATATTCATAATGTAAGTTAAAATTATTTCACCGGTGCAAATATGATAGTCATATGCTCTGTGCCAATACGGTGTATAGATAAATCAAAAAATAATAATAACGACCAAGTGTGGGATCGTTTACCGCCTCTTCTACACTAGGCCGCCAGGCATTTCCACAAAAATGGGACAATCCTGGATTTAAAATACGTTTCGTCCTGGATCCACTCGACAGGACTCATCAGTAGGGCTGATGTCGAGTGGAACCTGCCCTAGACGTGCCGTTGGTTACAGTGGCTAAGGTGTTAAGTTCATCGAAATACATACATTAACTCGCGAACAATGCTCGTGAGAAATGTGCGATTTCTATATGCCATCTATCGGGGAACAACTAAATCAAATATTACGGCATATTCATAATGTAAGTTAAAATTATTTCACCGGTGCAAATATGATAGTCATATGTTCTGTGCCAATACGGTGTATAGATAAATCAAAAAATAATAATAACGACCAAGTGTGGGATCGTTTACCGCCTCCTTTACACTTGGCCGCCAGGCATTTCCATAAAAATGGGACAATCCTGGATTTAAAATACGTTTCGTCCTGGATCCACTCGACAGGACTTATCAGTAGGGCTGATGTCGAGTGGAACCTGCCCTAGACGTGCCGTTCGTTACAGTGGCTAAGGTGTTAAGTTCATCGAAATACATACATTAACTCGCGAACAATGCTCGTGAGAAATGTGCGATTTCTATATGCCATCTATCGGGGAACAACTAAATCAAATATTACGGCATATTCATAATGTAAGTTAAAATTATTTCACCGGTGCAAATATGATAGTCATATGTTCTGTGCCAATACGGTATATAGATAAACCAAAAAATAATAATAACGACCAAGTGTGGGATCGTTCACCGCCTCCTCTACACTTGGCCGCCAGGCATTTCCACAAAAAATGGGACAATACTGGATTTAAAATACGTTTCGTACTGGATCCACTCGACAGGACTCATCAGTAGGGCTGATGTCGAGTGGAACCTGCCCTAGACGTGCCGTTGGTTACAGTGGCTAAGGTGTTAAGTTCATCGAAATACACACATTAACTCGCGAACAATGCTCGTGAGAAATGTGCGATTTCTATATGCCATCTATCGGGGAACAACTAAATCAAATATTACGGCATATTCATAATGTAAGTTAAAATTATTTCACCGGTGCAAATATGATAGTCATATGTTCTGTGCCAATACGGTATATAGATAAACCAAAAAATAATAATAACGACCAAGTGTGGGATCGTTCACCGCCTCCTCTACACTTGGCCGCCAGGCATTTCCACAAAAAATGGGACAATACTGGATTTAAAATACGTTTCGTACTGGATCCACTCGACAGGACTCATCAGTAGGGCTGATGTCGAGTGAAACCTGCCCTAGACGTGCCGTTGGTTACAGTGGCTAAGGTGTTAAGTTCATCGAAATATGTACGGGATGGGTTGTACCGTTTGCCGGTTGACGGGGAACCGCCGCGGAAATGATAGAAGCGCGATATGTTTGAATCTCAGAACTTTATTTAGGGGACTGAGCTTCCCCACGTTAAGTGCTTAGAAAGGATTCTGTACAACTATTAGCCTATTTCTAATAACTAAGAATTATAAGGAAACTAAATGTAGGACGACGGACACGCGGTGGACGGACGACGCGAACTAAATATATGTACAGAAAGAAATCAAATAAAACTATTATATAAGCGAGGAGACTAAGTACAAGGAATGTCGCGAAAGAATGAAGGAAGGATACTTCCTTATCTCTTCACGAGATAGGCGAAAGTTCGGAGAACGCAAGGACGAAGGAGCCGCCAAACACGTGGCGCACTACACTTCGCGGGAAGGTCTGAGGACGACCCTACTGGTCGGAAACGGCAAGGAACGCAAGAATTGTCTTACTGACGCGCGATGGGATTCGCCGTCGACAATTCGGGCAGGAAGGCGTACCGGGTGGACACACGCGCTTTGAATTAGATTTAGAATACGGCACTACTCGCTCTTAAGTGATCACTTTCTTTTAACTCGCACCTTTTTGTGTAAACACTCGCTTCTCTTCGCTCAATTCTGCACACTGCAATGACGAGACCGCGTGTCGCTCGTCCCTATATAGCATTTGACCTCTCGCACACGCACCTGAGCCGCTAATTAGTATAAGAACCAATCAGCGCCTCAGGACGCTCCGAAGGTGCGAGAGGACAATTCACACACGCAGGGCATATAGAGCGCCGGCCGGGCGACCGCGCGTGTCACATAAAAAGCGCTTCCGCGACGTCGCCGAAAGGCAAGGAGCGCTACGGTGGTCGCGGGGACGAGGGCGAGGGCAACGAGACAGAGGCGTCAGCCGTAGGCAAAAGGAAAAACAAATTAAGACTCGTTACCGACCGACGCCTCAATCTCGAACAAAATACACACATTAACTCGCGAACAATGCTCGTGAGAAATGTGCGATTTCTATATGCCATCTATCGGGGAACAACTAAATCAAATATTACGGCATATTCATAATGTAAGTTAAAATTATTTCACCGGTGCAAATATGACAGTCATATGTTCTGTGCCAATACGGTGTATAGATAAATCAAAAAATAATAATAACGACCAAGTGTGGGATCGTTTACCGCCTCTTCTACACTAGGCCGCCAGGCATTTCCACAAAAATGGGACAATCCTGGATTTAAAATACGTTTCGTCCTGGATCCACTCGACAGGACTCATCAGTAGGGCTGATGTCGAGTGGAACCTGCCCTAGACGTGCCGTTGGTTACAGTGGCTAAGGTGTTAAGTTCATCGAAGTACATACATTAACTCGCGACCAATGCTCGTGAGAAATTTGCGATTTCTATATGCCATCTAGCGGAGAACAACTAAATCAAATATTACGGCATATTCATAATGTAAGTTAAAATTATTTCACCGGTGCAAATATGATAGTCATATGTTCTGTGCCAATACGGTGTATAGATAAATCAAAAAATAATAATAACGACCAAGTGTGGGATCGTTTACCGCCTCCTTTACACTTGGCCGCCAGGCATTTCCACAAAAATGGGACAATCCTGGACTTAAAATACGTTTCGTCCTGGATCCACTCGACAGGACTCATCAGTAGGGCTGATGTCGAGTGGAACCTGCCCTAGACGTGCCGTTGGTTACAGTGGCTAAGGTGTTAAGTTCATCGAAATACATACATTAACTCGCGACCAATGCTCGTGAGAAATGTGCGATTTCTATATGCCATCTATCGGGGAACAACTAAATCAAATATTACGGCATATTCATAATGTAAGTTAAAATTATTTCACCGGTGCAAATATGATAGTCATATGTTCTGTGCCAATACGGTGTATAGATAAATAAAAAAATAATAATAACGACCAAGTGTGGGATCGTTTACCGCCTCCTCTACACTTGGCCGCACAGAATTTCCACAAAAATGGGAGAATCCTGGATTTAAAATACGTTTCGTCCTGGATCCACTCGACAGGACTCATCAGTAGGGCTGATGTCGAGTGGAACCTGCCCTAGACGTGCCGTTGGTTACAGTGGCTAAGGTGTTAAGTTCATCGAAATACATACATTAACTCGCGACCAATGCTCGTGAAAAATGTGCGATTCCTATATGCCATCTATCGGGGAATAACTAAATCAAATATTACGGCATATTCATAATGTAAGTTAAAATTATTTCACCGGTGCAAATATGATAGTCATATGCTCTGTGCCAATACGGTGTATAGATAAATCAAAAAATAATAATAACGACCAAGTGTGGGATCGTTTACCGCCTCTTCTACACTAGGCCGCCAGGCATTTCCACAAAAATGGGACAATCCTGGATTTAAAATACGTTTCGTCCTGGATCCACTCGACAGGACTTATCAGTAGGGCTGATGTCGAGTGGAACCTGCCCTAGACGTGCCGTTCGTTACAGTGGCTAAGGTGTTAAGTTCATCGAAATACATACATTAACTCGCGAACAATGCTCGTGAGAAATGTGCGATTTCTATATGCCATCTATCGGGGAACAACTAAATCAAATATTACGGCATATTCATAATGTAAGTTAAAATTATTTCACCGGTGCAAATATGATAGTCATATGTTCTGTGCCAATACGGTATATAGATAAACCAAAAAATAATAATAACGACCAAGTGTGGGATCGTTCACCGCCTCCTCTACACTTGGCCGCCAGGCATTTCCACAAAAAATGGGACAATACTGGATTTAAAATACGTTTCGTACTGGATCCACTCGACAGGACTCATCAGTAGGGCTGATGTCGAGTGGAACCTGCCCTAGACGTGCCGTTGGTTACAGTGGCTAAGGTGTTAAGTTCATCGAAATACACACATTAACTCGCGAACAATGCTCGTGAGAAATGTGCGATTTCTATATGCCATCTATCGGGGAACAACTAAATCAAATATTACGGCATATTCATAATGTAAGTTAAAATTATTTCACCGGTGCAAATATGATAGTCATATGTTCTGTGCCAATACGGTATATAGATAAACCAAAAAATAATAATAACGACCAAGTGTGGGATCGTTCACCGCCTCCTCTACACTTGGCCGCCAGGCATTTCCACAAAAAATGGGACAATACTGGATTTAAAATACGTTTCGTACTGGATCCACTCGACAGGACTCATCAGTAGGGCTGATGTCGAGTGGAACCTGCCCTAGACGTGCCGTTGGTTACAGTGGCTAAGGTGTTAAGTTCATCGAAATATGTACGGGATGGGTTGTACCGTTTGCCGGTTGACGGGGAACCGCCGCGGAAATGATAGAAGCGCGATATGTTTGAATCTCAGAACTTTATTTAGGGGACTGAGCTTCCCCACGTTAAGTGCTTAGAAAGGATTCTGTACAACTATTAGCCTATTTCTAATAACTAAGAATTATAAGGAAACTAAATGTAGGACGACGGACACGCGGTGGACGGACGACGCGAACTAAATATATGTACAGAAAGAAATCAAATAAAACTATTATATAAGCGAGGAGACTAAGTACAAGGAATGTCGCGAAAGAATGAAGGAAGGATACTTCCTTATCTCTTCACGAGATAGGCGAAAGTTCGGAGAACGCAAGGACGAAGGAGCCGCCAAACACGTGGCGCACTACACTTCGCGGGAAGGTCTGAGGACGACCCTACTGGTCGGAAACGGCAAGGAACGCAAGAATTGTCTTACTGACGCGCGATGGGTTTCGCCGTCGACAATTCGGGCAGGAAGGCGTACCGGGTGGACACACGCGCTTTGAATTAGATTTAGAATACGGCATTACTCGCTCTTAAGTGATCACTTTCTTTTAACTCGCACCTTTTTGTGTAAACACTCGCTTCTCTTCGCTCAATTCTGCACACTGCAATGACGAGACCGCGTGTCGCTCGTCCCTATATAGCATTTGACCTCTCGCACACGCACCTGAGCCGCTAATTAGTATAAGAACCAATCAGCGCCTCAGGACGCTCCGAAGGTGCGAGAGGACAATTCACACACGCAGGGCATATAGAGCGCCGGCCGGGCGACCGCGCGTGTCACATAAAAAGCGCTTCCGCGACGTCGCCGAAAGGCAAGGAGCGCTACGGTGGTCGCGGGGACGAGGGCGAGGGCAACGAGACAGAGGCGTCAGCCGTAGGCAAAAGGAAAAACAAATTAAGACTCGTTACCGACCGACGCCTCAATCTCGAACATGCCACCCGCCTTCAACGAAGTTGAAAATAGACGCAGACAAAAGGACGCAATTATCGGACCTAACATTCTGCGCGATTAGAATGCGCACACAGAATTTCTTCATACAAATCTTTAACCTAACTTTTGATACAAATAACGCTCAAGGACTACTAGCAGCAACGGGCAACCGACACACCTGAGTAATGGGACGCTTCAACTCCGAGGTTTGAGTTTTCACTAAAACTACGCGTACCAAGCCGTCGTTACCCGGGAAACATTTCGTAACGCGCCCCAGTTCCCATTTCGTGGGAGGGAGGTTGTGGCTTTTGAGAAGCACTAAGTCCCCTATCGCAAGATTCGGTTGGCGAGACCGACACTTTCCCCGCTGCTGCATAGAGTTAAGATAATCGGCAGACCATATTTTCCAAAACGCCTCAGTGGTGCGCTCGACGAACTGCCATCGAGACAGTCTATTCTCGCTTACGTCTAAAACGGATGGTCGAGGCACGGCACGGGGATGAGACCCGATAAGGAAATGTCCGGGCGTTATTGCCTCCAGACTTCCGACATCATCAAAGAGAGGGCCGATTGGCCGCGAGTTGAGCACACACTCGATTTTGCACAATAGAGTCGCGAATTCCTCATACGTCGGTGTAAACGTGCCTACCATTCGTTTGAGGTGATGTTTTACGCTCTTCACCCCTGCCTCCCACAACCCACCGAATTGAGGTGCGGCAGGGGGGATGAAGTGCCACACAATACCGTCATTCGCGAATCGAGCCTGTACATCGCGATCCCGTAGGACGGTCTTGAGGCACCGCGCTAACTCTCGGTCGGCTCCCACAAAATTTGAGCCGTTATCGCTGTACATTGCGGCAGGTAGACCTTTCCGGGCAGTGAATCGGTCAAAGGCCGCCAGGAACCCCTCCGTGGTATAGTCATCGGCCACTTCTAAATGTACCGCGCGCACCGACAAGCACACGAAAACAACTAAATAAGCCTTATGTGACTTGATTCCCCTCCCCTTGGAGGAGCGAATTTGGAAGGGACCGGCATAGTCCACTCCTGTGTGCGTGAAGGGGCGCGCGGGCGTAACTCGGGGTTCCGGTAGATTTCCGAGGAGTTGAGTCGGGGAAGCGGCACGAGGCCGCGTACAAACTATGCACTGAAATACACAACGCTTAAGGAGAGAACGGGAACTAATCACCCAGTAATTTTGGCTTAAATAATGTAAGGAGACGCGCAGTCCGCCATGCATTGTGACAAGGTGCGCGTGGAGAGCGAGTAACTCTGCAATTCGACCAGACGGGATCAGAATAGGGTGCTTTACTCCATACGGGAGTGTTGCATTGGCCAATCTACCCCCCACGCGGAGGATACCGTCTGCATCCAAGAAGGGGCTTAAGGCCGCAAGTTTACGCAGTGCGGGGGTCGACGATATTTGTGCATCTATACGTTTCCCCCCTCCGAAGTGTCGCGCTTGAACATATTTGCACCAAAAGACGCGTGCAGAAGCAATCTCGGACGCCGAAAGGTAATCCGTCGCGATCTTAATTTTACGCCTAATTCTATTAACAAAGCGCAGAACAAATGCGGTTACTCGTAACAGTCGGGGCCATGAGGAATATTTATGCAATAGGTCCCATTCCTCGTCGGGACGTGAGACTGACACGGCATGCGCGGAAGGGTCACACCGTTCTTCCAAGTCGACTTCTTCGACGATCTTTACCTCTCTCTGAGGCCAAGCAGAAGGTGGCTCAACTAACCAAGACGGGCCTCCCCACCACAGTGGGTGATTGAGCAAAGATTCTGCGGTAATGCCCCGGGAAGCGCAATCCGCGGGGTTTTCGGAAGTCGGAACGTGGCCCCAGACGGCCGCGGGAAGAGCATGTTGGATTTTGGATACCCGGTGAGCTACGAAAACCTTCCACCGGGCAGCTGAAGATTGCAGCCAAGCCAAGACGACGGTTGAATCCGTCCAGCAGAAGATGGGAATTTCCGATAAACACATTGCGCGCCGAACAAACTCCAAAGCGCGAACTAAAAGTACCGCGGCACACAACTCGAGACGGGGAACACTAAGCAACTTAATCGGCGCTACTTTTGTCTTAGAATAAAGTAGGGAGACTTTCACTTCGCCGGAACTGGACTCCACCCGTAGATAAACGACAGCCGCGTACGCGGAATTTGACGCATCCGCGTAACCATGAAGTTCTAAGCGGTGAGCCGAGCCGTGCTGACAAGTCCAGCGCGGTATGGCTACGCTATTCAATACCGGCAGTTGTGACTGGAACAACAGGAACGCGTGGGACAAATCTTCCGGCAAGGGCTCGTCCCAGCCTACCTTTCGGAGCCACAGTTTTTGGATGAGAATTTTCCCTGACACAAGGAAAGGCGATACCCAACCGTGTGGGTCGAAGATACGCGAAATCAATGACAAAAACGAGCGTTTCGTTAAGATTCCGTCTTGAGTTTGGACCTTGAAAGCAAATGTGTCGCGAGTAGGATCCCAGATGACGCCTAACACTTTCAACGCGGGTTCTTCCCCGAGGGTTTTGTTGTCTACAAGACTTACGTCTTCGGGAGGAAGATCGGACACGAGGGAAGGTTCATTGGCGGCCCATTTATAGGGACGGAAGCCACCCGCCATAAGGAGCTCGCGCAACTGATTTCGTGCCTCTACCAGAAGGGAGAGATCGTTGCCGCCAAACATCACGTCGTCGACGTAAATGGCAGTAGAGAGAATGGGTGCCGCAAGCGGAAATTTTGCGCCTTCGTTCACCACAAGTTGGTTGATAACGCGGTTTGCTAAAAACGGCGCTGGGGCTGTTCCGTAGGTGACGGTTCGCAGCCGATATTCCCGTACCTCCTCAGTAGGTGCCGAGCGCCAAAAGATTCGTTGAAAATCTGAATCCGACGGATGTACCATGATCTGACGAAACATCTTCTCTAAATCGGCTGTATACACGTATTTAAAGGAGCGCCATTGCAAAATTATGGAGAACAGATCGGATTGTAATTTCGGTCCCGTGAGTAAAAAGTCGTTCAATGACGACCCATTGGAGGAGGCACACGATGCATCGAAAACAACGCGCACCCGAGTGGTGGAGCTCGTCTCCTTCACCACCGGGTGATGAGGCAGATACACCGCAGAAGAGAGATGCCGCTGTTCTGTAGGAACAAGTTCCATATGCCCAAGGCGAGCATACTCGCGCAAGAACTCATCGTACTCGCGACCTAATTCGGGGCGCCTAACCATGCGCGACTCATGAGTGAGGAAGATCCTCAACGCGGTACGAGAAGTATCCCCGATAGTGAAGGGCACTGAAGATTTGAAAGGTAGGCGAACGACATAGCGTCCGTTCGGTAATCGGGAGTGCGTCTCACGGAAGTGAGATTCGCACGCTTCCTCCTCGGGAGTGAAAGAATTTGTCACCGGCACTTCTTCTACCTCCCAAAAACGCTGCAGCGAATCCGCAAGCGACTCAAGGTTGTTCATGACCGAAATATGTCCTGACGACGCCTCATGTCTATCATTGGGGCAATCCGACAGCCGACCCGAAAGCACCCAACCGAATATCGTGCGCTGTGCCGATGGAGAATGTTTGCTTCCCCGGACTAACCCATCGCGGAGAAACTGCCCATAATAATCGGCACCGATAATGAGATCTATCGCGGCGTGGGAAAACGGTTGGAGATCTGCCAGCGGGAGATTCGATAAATGCGCTAAGTCCGCGGTGACAGGAACAGGAGGGGGAAGATATGACGACAATTTAGGCAATACCAGAGCGGACATTTGTGTTGGCGCCGTACTACCGGATAGCGGACGAATGTACATCGTAGCGATTTGCCGAGCATCTCCTATAGATGTGGCACCGATACCACTCACGTGCACAGCCGCGGACTCTAAACGGGGCTTTAAGACTTGGACTAACGTAGATGTAATGAAGGAAGACTGCGATCCTTGATCTAACAAGGCGCGAACCCTAATAGAACGGCCTGACGAACTAGACACTAATACCGACGCCGTAGGAAGCACCGTATGGCAGAAATGAGCATGCGATAGATTAGAAGAAGAGACCCCGGAATCCTCAATCTGCGAATTATCCGTATCCGTAGGCAGCGGAGCGGAACTAGATTTTACCGTGCTCCCCGAAGTCGATTTGGAAAACATGTGTAGCAAAGAATGATGGTGTTGCTGGCAGTGCCGGCAGCGATATTTGCTCGTGCAATTTTTAGCCACATGCCCGGGAGCAAAACAATTTAAGCAGCGTTCATTTCGCTGAACCAGAGCAATACGTTGGGGTACCGATTTACTAAGGAACGTACCACATTGATACGTCAGATGCGATTCCCCACAACAAACGCACGCGATGGCCGAGTTTGTACGCGGAGCGGGCCTTACATTAGACGGGCGAGGCTGGCGCGCCGCTACGACTTGATGTGCCCTAGTGATCTCGGGTTTGAGCTTCGCGGCGCGAACAGGTAGAGCCGACGTACCTGACTCTGCCGATTTCAATGCGCCGACGCGCTTGACAAGAAATGACTCTAATGATTTAAAGTCGGGTAGTAGATTAACGTCTCCCAGGGAGAGCTCCCATTCTAGACGCGTCGCCTTGTCCAATTTGCAAACAATAGAAAATATGTATTGATCTTCCCACTTATCGATCGGACGCGATAAGTTGAGTAAGGCAGAGCGCACTTCTCTGCTCAAATCTAGGAGAGCCTTCAATTCACGGACGGTGCCGGAGCTTACCCTGGGAGCGTCAGCGAACCTTTGTAAATGGGAATACACTATCGCCCTCTTACGCTCGTATTCCTGTGTAAGGAGATCCCAGGCCGACTTATAATTTGACTCGGTCACTGGGGTATTTAACAATAAATTGGCAGCCTCGCCCTGCAAGCTCCCCTTGAGGTAATGCAACCGTTGGCTGTCCGTCAAATCGGAGCGGGAGGCAACCAGAGTTTGAAACAAATCTCTAAAACTTGTCCACTCGACAAAATCTCCATCAAATTTGGGGAGAGAAATAACCGGTAGAGATACCGGATGGGATTTATTTTCTCCCGAAGGAGTCGAAGCAGTTACTCCTGCGGTGTCGACACCCGGTACAGCCTTCGGTTGCAATTCCGCAAGGTGCTCTAATAGCGCTTCGCGAGTCGCATCCATACAGTCGGCGATATCGTAATATTCGCTCGACACGAAGTACGCGTCCGTCTTCCGGGCGTTGCTGTCTGCCAGGTTGTCGATCGTCAAATGTCGCTGTCGACACTCGTCCCAGTAGCGTTGTACGTCCGCTAATCGAGACTCGATGGCCGCCTTCGTCCTTTTCGTCTTGGCCAGCTTGACGAAACTCGCAAGCCTATATGCGATGTCCGCCATGCCCTGACGCTGCGCAGCTATTAATTCCTCCAACTTCGACATCTTCGGTGATGAAGCAAACACGATATGCTGAAAAGCGCAAAAGAGGGAGCAAATGTGCACGAAACAAACGTCGAACTTTCAATTTTGTATAAGAGGAAAGAACCGACAATAAACTGCAGTGCGTATATGTCGTCCAAGAAGTCGCAGCACGTGGAGGAGCGACGGAAGCAGAGGGCAGTAATTCCACGATGGCGCCGCACGTGGAGGAGCGTCGGAAGCAGAGGGCAGCAATTTCAAGATGGCGCCGCACGTGGAGGAGCGTCGGAAGCAGAGGGCAGCAATTTCAAGATGGCGTGGTTTCCGGCGCAGCACGTGGTCGGCCCAACGAAGCAGAACGTGCGTTCGAGATAACAGGCACAATTCCTAATGATCTCGTACCACTCACAGATGCACTTCACTACACTTCCGAATCCGGCTCGAAGGACCAGAATGTACGGGATGGGTTGTACCGTTTGCCGGTTGACGGGGAACCGCCGCGGAAATGATAGAAGCGCGATATGTTTGAATCTCAGAACTTTATTTAGGGGACTGAGCTTCCCCACGTTAAGTGCTTAGAAAGGATTCTGTACAACTATTAGCCTATTTCTAATAACTAAGAATTATAAGGAAACTAAATGTAGGACGACGGACACGCGGTGGACGGACGACGCGAACTAAATATATGTACAGAAAGAAATCAAATAAAACTATTATATAAGCGAGGAGACTAAGTAAAAGGAATGTCGCGAAAGAATGAAGGAAGGATACTTCCTTATCTCTTCACGAGATAGGCGAAAGTTCGGAGAACGCAAGGACGAAGGAGCCGCCAAACACGTGGCGCACTACACTTCGCGGGAAGGTCTGAGGACGACCCTACTGGTCGGAAACGGCAAGGAACGCAAGAATTGTCTTACTGACGCGCGATGGGATTCGCCGTCGACAATTCGGGCAGGAAGGCGTACCGGGTGGACACACGCGCTTTGAATTAGATTTAGAATACGGCACTACTCGCTCTTAAGTGATCACTTTCTTTTAACTCGCACCTTTTTGTGTAAACACTCGCTTCTCTTCGCTCAATTCTGCACACTGCAATGACGAGACCGCGTGTCGCTCGTCCCTATATAGCATTTGACCTCTCGCACACGCACCTGAGCCGCTAATTAGTATAAGAACCAATCAGCGCCTCAGGACGCTCCGAAGGTGCGAGAGGACAATTCACACACGCAGGGCATATAGAGCGCCGGCCGGGCGACCGCGCGTGTCACATAAAAAGCGCTTCCGCGACGTCGCCGAAAGGCAAGGAGCGCTACGGTGGTCGCGGGGACGAGGGCGAGGGCAACGAGACAGAGGCGTCAGCCGTAGGCAAAAGGAAAAACAAATTAAGACTCGTTACCGACCGACGCCTCAATCTCGAACAAAATACACACATTAACTCGCGAACAATGCTCGTGAGAAATGTGCGATTTCTATATGCCATCTATCGGGGAACAACTAAATCAAATATTACGGCATATTCATAATGTAAGTTAAAATTATTTCACCGGTGCAAATATGACAGTCATATGTTCTGTGCCAATACGGTGTATAGATAAATCAAAAAATAATAATAACGACCAAGTGTGGGATCGTTTACCGCCTCTTCTACACTAGGCCGCCAGGCATTTCCACAAAAATGGGACAATCCTGGATTTAAAATACGTTTCGTCCTGGATCCACTCGACAGGACTCATCAGTAGGGCTGATGTCGAGTGGAACCTGCCCTAGACGTGCCGTTGGTTACAGTGGCTAAGGTGTTAAGTTCATCGAAGTACATACATTAACTCGCGACCAATGCTCGTGAGAAATTTGCGATTTCTATATGCCATCTAGCGGAGAACAACTAAATCAAATATTACGGCATATTCATAATGTAAGTTAAAATTATTTCACCGGTGCAAATATGATAGTCATATGTTCTGTGCCAATACGGTGTATAGATAAATCAAAAAATAATAATAACGACCAAGTGTGGGATCGTTTACCGCCTCCTCTACACTTGGCCGCCAGGCATTTCCACAAAAATGGGACAATCCTGGACTTAAAATACGTTTCGTCCTGGATCCACTCGACAGGACTCATCAGTAGGGCTGATGTCGAGTGGAACCTGCCCTAGACGTGCCGTTGGTTACAGTGGCTAAGGTGTTAAGTTCATCGAAATACATACATTAACTCGCGACCAATGCTCGTGAGAAATGTGCGATTTCTATATGCCATCTATCGGGGAACAACTAAATCAAATATTACGGCATATTCATAATGTAAGTTAAAATTATTTCACCGGTGCAAATATGATAGTCATATGTTCTGTGCCAATACGGTGTATAGATAAATCAAAAAATAATAATAACGACCAAGTGTGGGATCGTTTACCGCCTCCTCTACACTTGGCCGCCAAGCATTTCCACAAAAATGGGAGAATCCTGGATTTAAAATACGTTTCGTCCTGGATCCACTCGACAGGACTCATCAGTAGGGCTGATGTCGAGTGGAACCTGCCCTAGACGTGCCGCTGGTTACAGTGGCTAAGGTGTTAAGTTCATCGAAATACATACATTAACTCGCGACCAATGCTCGTGAAAAATGTGCGATTCCTATATGCCATCTATCGGGGAATAACTAAATCAAATATTACGGCATATTCATAATGTAAGTTAAAATTATTTCACCGGTGCAAATATGATAGTCATATGCTCTGTGCCAATACGGTGTATAGATAAATCAAAAAATAATAATAACGACCAAGTGTGGGATCGTTTACCGCCTCTTCTACACTAGGCCGCCAGGCATTTCCACAAAAATGGGACAATCCCGGATTTAAAATACGTTTCGTCCTGGATCCACTCGACAGGACTCATCAGTAGGGCTGATGTCGAGTGGAACCTGCCCTAGACGTGCCGTTGGTTACAGTGGCTAAGGTGTTAAGTTCATCGAAATACATACATTAACTCGCGAACAATGCTCGTGAGAAATGTGCGATTTCTATATGCCATCTATCGGGGAACAACTAAATCAAATATTACGGCATATTCATAATGTAAGTTAAAATTATTTCACCGGTGCAAATATGATAGTCATATGTTCTGTGCCAATACGGTGTATAGATAAATCAAAAAATAATAATAACGACCAAGTGTGGGATCGTTTACCGCCTCCTTTACACTTGGCCGCCAGGCATTTCCATAAAAATGCGACAATCCTGGATTTAAAATACGTTTCGTCCTGGATCCACTCGACAGGACTTATCAGTAGGGCTGATGTCGAGTGGAACCTGCCCTAGACGTGCCGTTCGTTACAGTGGCTAAGGTGTTAAGTTCATCGAAATACATACATTAACTCGCGAACAATGCTCGTGAGAAATGTGCGATTTCTATATGCCATCTATCGGGGAACAACTAAATCAAATATTACGGCATATTCATAATGTAAGTTAAAATTATTTCACCGGTGCAAATATGATAGTCATATGCTCTGTGCCAATACGGTGTATAGATAAATCAAAAAATAATAATAACGACCAAGTGTGGGATCGTTTACCGCCTCTTCTACACTAGGCCGCCAGGCATTTCCACAAAAATGGGACAATCCTGGATTTAAAATACGTTTCG
The DNA here is from genome assembly GCA_963942575.1 of Priocnemis perturbator. Classification (NCBI taxonomy): domain Eukaryota; kingdom Metazoa; phylum Arthropoda; class Insecta; order Hymenoptera; family Pompilidae; genus Priocnemis; species Priocnemis perturbator. The sequence goes on from CAWWDK010000066.1 coordinate 623,156, forward strand.
TCCTGGATCCACTCGACAGGACTCATCAGTAGGGCTGATGTCGAGTGGAACCTGCCCTAGAGGTGCCGTTGGTTTCAGTGGCTAAGGTGTTAAGTTCATCGCAATACACACATTAACTCGCGAACAATGCTCGTGAGAAATGTGCGATTTCTATATGCCATCTATCGGGGAACAACTAAATCAAATATTACGGCATATTCATAATTTAAGTTAAAATTATTTCACCGGTGCAAATATGATAGTCATATGTTCTGTGCCAATACGGTGTATAGATAAATCAAAAAATAATAATAACGACCAATTGTGGGATCGTTTACCGCCTCCTATACACTTGGCCGCCAGGCATTTCCACAAAAATGGGACAATCCTGGATTTAAAATACGTTTCGTCCTGGATCCACTCGACGGGACTCATCAGTAGGGCTGATGTCGAGTGGAACCTGCCCTAGACATGCCGTTGGTTACAGTGGCTACGGTGTTGAGTTCATCGAAATACATACATTAACTCGCGAAGAATATTCGTGAGAAATGTGCGATTTCTATATGCCATCTATCGGGGAACAACTAAATCAAATATTACGGCATATTCATAATGTAAGTTAAAATTATTTCACCGGTGCAAATATGATAGTCATATGTTCTGTGCCAATACGGTGTATAGATAAATCAAAAAATAATAATAACGACCAATTGTGGGATCGTTTACCGCCTCCTCTACACTTGGCCGCCAGGCATTTCCACAAAAATGGGACAATCGTGGACTTTAAATACGTTTCGTCCTGGATCCACTCGACAGGACTCATCAGTAGGGCTGATGTCGAGTGGAACCTGCCCTAGACGTGACGTTGGTTACAGTGGATAAGGTGTTAAGTTCATCGAAATACATACATTAACTCGCGAACAATGCTCGTGAGAAATGTGCGATTTCTATATGCCATCTATCGGGAACAACTAAATCAAATATTACGGCATATTCATAATGTAAGTTAAAATTATTCCACCGGTGCAAATATGATAGTCATATGTTCTGTGCCAATACGGTGTATAGATAAATCAAAAAATAATAATAACGACCAAGTGTGGGATCGTTTACCGCCTCCTCTACACTTGACCGCCAGGCATTTTCACAAAAATGGGACAATCCTGGACTTAAAATACGTTTCGTCCTGGATCCACTCGACAGGACTCATCAGTAGGGCTGATGTCGAGTAGAACCTGCCCTAGACGTGCCGTTGGTTACAGTGGCTAAGGTGTTAAGTTCATCGAAATACACACATTAACTCGCGAACAATGCTCGTGAGAAATGTGCGATTTCTATATGCCATCTATCGGGGAACAACTAAATCAAATATTACGGCATATTCATAATGTAAGTTAAAATTATTTCACCGGTGCAAATATGATAGTCATATGCTCTGTGCCAATACGGTGTATAGATAAATCAAAAAATAAGAATAACGACCAAGTGTGGGATCGTTTACCGCCTCTTCTACACTAGGCCGCCAGGCATTTCCACAAAAATGGGACAATCCTGGATTTAAAATACGTTTCGTCCTGGATCCACTCGACAGGACTTATCAGTAGGGCTGATGTCGAGTGGAACCTGCCCTAGCCGTGCCGTTGGTTACAGTGGCTAAGGTGTTAAGTTCATCGAAAAACATACATTAACTCGCGAACAATGCTCGTGAGAAATGTGCGATTTCTATATGCCATCTATGGGGGAACAACTAAATCAAATATTACGGCATATTCATAATGTAAGTTAAAATTATTTCACCGGTGCAAATATGATAGTCATATGTTCTGTGCCAATACGCTGTATAGATAAATAAAAAAATAATAATAACGACCAAGTGTGGGATCGTTTACCACTTCCTCTACACTTGGCCGCCAGGCATTTCCACAAAAATGGGACAATCTTGGATTTAAAATACGTTTCGTCCTGGATCCACTCGACAGGACCCATCAGTAGGGCTGATGTCGAGTGGAACCTGCCCTAGAGGTGCCGTTGGTTTCAGTGGCTAAGGTGTTAAGTTCATCGCAATACACACATTAACTCGCGAACAATGCTCGTGAGAAATGTGCGATTTCTATATGCCATCTATCGGGGAACAACTAAATCAAATATTACGGCATATTCATAATTTAAGTTAAAATTATTTCACCGGTGCAAATATGATAGTCATATGTTCTGTGCCAATACGGTGTATAGATAAATCAAAAAATAATAATAACGACCAATTGTGGGATCGTTTACCGCCTCCTATACACTTGGCCGCCAGGCATTTCCACAAAAATGGGACAATCCTGGACTTTAAAAACGTTTCGTCCTGGATCCACTCGACAGGACTAATCAGTAGGGCTGATGTCGAGTGGAACCTGCCCTAGACGTGCCGTTGGTTACAGTGGATAAGGTGTTAAGTTCATCGAAATACATACATTAACTCGCGAACAATGCTCGTGAGAAATGTGCGATTTCTATATGCCATCTATCGGGAACAACTAAATCAAATATTACGGCATATTCATAATGTAAGTTAAAATTATTCCACCGGTGCAAATATGATAGTCATATGTTCTGTGCCAATACGGTGTATAGATAAATCAAAAAATAATAATAACGACCAAGTGTGGGATCGTTTACCGCCTCCTCTACACTTGGCCGCCAGGCATTTCCACAAAAATGGGACAATCTTGGATTTAAAATACGTTTCGTCCTGGATCCACTCGACAGGACTCATCAGTAGGGCTGATGTCGAGTGGAACCTGCCCTAGACGTGCCGTTGGTTACAGTGGCTAAGGTGTTAAGTTCATCGAAATACATACATTAACTCGCGACCAATGCTCGTGAGAAATGTGCGATTTCTATATGCCATCTATCGGGAACAACTAAATCAAATGTTACGGCATATTCATAATGTAAGTTAAAATTATTCCACCGGTGCAAATATGATAGTCATATGTTCTGATTTACTCGTACGCGGGTGGGCCCGCAGGCCGGCGGCCACCTCGACTCTAGGTCTATATGCCGCAACGCACCCTTCAATGATCGAGATGTCGCTCGATCAACGCGCAATAAATTGCTACCAGTCTATCGGGGTGCTAGCCCCAGCATCTTACTGGTGGAGGCGAGGCCTTTCTAAACCTCTCCCATAGTTCTGCCAACCATGGTAAGGCGAGCTGATTGAGTGCAGCTCCCACACCGGGATGTCAAGCCCTAGCCAGCTATGGCTTCACCACTGCCACGACGATTGCAATCCCGGTGCCTTAGATAGTATACATAGTTAGTACCCAGGGTGCCGTCCCAAATGTGGGGGACCGGTGGCAGCTAAGGGCAACGCGGGTCGGACGTTCCCACACGCTACCCTACCACTACCACCGGTGGGCCCCCCACCCCGTCTACCGATTATCCTCCGGTCGAGTGGACCCACAGCCCAGCAGCCGATTAAGGGTCCAGTACAAGCGTATGTCAGGTCCGTGGGTACGCCAAGCCCCAAAGGTCCCCACCACCAAGGGCGGGACTCCCCTGCGGGCAGTCATATGTTCTGTGCCAATACGGTGTATAGATACATCAAAAAAAATAATAATAACGACCAAGTGTGGGATCGTTTACTGCCTCCTCTACACTTGGCCGCCAGGCATTTCCACAAAAATGGGACAATCCTGGATTTAAAATACGTTTCGTCCTGGATCCACTCGACAGGACTCATCAGTAGGGCTGATGTCGAGTGGAATCTGCCCTAGACGTGCCGTTGGTTACAGTGGCTAAGGTGTTAAGTTCATCGAAATACACACATTAACTCGCGAACAATGCTCGTGAGAAATGTGCGATTTCTATATGGCATCTATCGGGGAACAACTAAATCAAATATTACGGCATATTCATAATGTAAGTTAAAATTATTCCACCGGTGCAAATATGATAGTCATATGTTCTGTGCCAATACGGTGTATAGATAAATCAAAAAATAATAATAACGACCAAGTGTGGGATCGTTTACTGCCTCCTCTACACTTGGCCGCCAGGCATTTCCACAAAAATGGGACAATCCTGGATTTAAAATACGTTTCGTCCTGGATCCACTCGACAGGACTCATCAGTAGGGCTGATGTCGAGTGGAATCTGCCCTAGACGTGCCGTTGGTTACAGTGGCTAAGGTGTTAAGTTCATCGAAATACACACATTAACTCGCGAACAATGCTCGTGAGAAATGTGCGATTTCTATATGGCATCTATCGGGGAACAACTAAATCAAATATTACGGCATATTCATAATGTAAGTTAAAATTATTCCACCGGTGCAAATATGATAGTCATATGTTCTGTGCCAATACGGTGTATAGATAAATCAAAAAATAATAATAACGACCAAGTGTGGGATCGTTTACCGCCTCGTCTACACTTGGCCGCCAGGCATTTCCACAAAAATGGGACAATCCTGAATTTAAAATACGTTTCGTCCTGGATCCACTCGACAGGACTCATCAGTAGGGCTGATGTCGAGTGGAACCTGCCCTAGACGTGCCGTTGGTTACAGTGGCTAAGGTGTTAAGTTCATCGAAATACATACATTAACTCGCGACCAATGCTCGTGAGAAATGTGCGATTTCTATATGCCATCTATCGGAGAACAACTAAATCAAATATTACGGCATATGCATAATGGAAGTTAAAATTATTTCACCGGTGCAAATATGATAGTCATATGTTCTGTGCCAATACGGTGTATAGATAAATCAAAAAATAATAATAACGACCAAGTGTGGGATCGTTTACCGCCTCCTCTACACTTGGCCGCCAGGCATTTCCACAAAAATGGGACAATCCTGGATTTAAAATACGTTTCGTCCTGGATCCACTCGACGGGACTCATCAGTAGGGCTGATGTCGAGTGGAACCTGCCCTAGACATGCCGTTGGTTACAGTGGCTACGGTGTTGAGTTCATCGAAATACATACATTAACTCGCGAAGAATATTCGTGAGAAATGTGCGATTTCTATATGCCATCTATCGGGGAACAACTAAATCAAATATTACGGCATATTCATAATGTAAGTTAAAATTATTTCACCGGTGCAAATATGATAGTCATATGTTCTGTGCCAATACGGTGTATAGATAAATCAAAAAATAATAATAACGACCAATTGTGGGATCGTTTACCGCCTCCTCTACACTTGGCCGCCAGGCATTTCCACAAAAATGGGACAATCGTGGACTTTAAATACGTTTCGTCCTGGATCCACTCGACAGGACTCATCAGTAGGGCTGATGTCGAGTGGAACCTGCCCTAGACGTGACGTTGGTTACAGTGGATAAGGTGTTAAGTTCATCGAAATACATACATTAACTCGCGAACAATGCTCGTGAGAAATGTGCGATTTCTATATGCCATCTATCGGGAACAACTAAATCAAATATTACGGCATATTCATAATGTAAGTTAAAATTATTCCACCGGTGCAAATATGATAGTCATATGTTCTGTGCCAATACGGTGTATAGATAAATAAAAAAATAATAATAACGACCAAGTGTGGGATCGTTTACCGCCTCCTCTACACTTGACCGCCAGGCATTTTCACAAAAATGGGACAATCCTGGATTTAAAATACGTTTTGTCCTGGATCCACTCGACAGGACCCATCAGTAGGGCTGATGTCGAGTGGAATCTGCCCTAGACGTGCCGTTGGTTACAGTGGCTAAGGTGTTAAGTTCATCGAAATACACACATTAACTCGCGAACAATGCTCGTGAGAAATGTGCGATTTCTATATGGCATCTATCGGGGAACAACTAAATCAAATATTACGGCATATTCATAATGTAAGTTAAAATTATTCCACCGGTGCAAATATGATAGTCATATGTTCTGTGCCAATACGGTGTATAGATAAATCAAAAAATAATAATAACGACCAAGTGTGGGATCGTTTACCGCCTCGTCTACACTTGGCCGCCAGGCATTTCCACAAAAATGGGACAATCCTGAATTTAAAATACGTTTCGTCCTGGATCCACTCGACAGGACTCATCAGTAGGGCTGATGTCGAGTGGAACCTGCCCTAGACGTGCCGTTGGTTACAGTGGCTAAGGTGTTAAGTTCATCGAAATACATACATTAACTCGCGACCAATGCTCGTGAGAAATGTGCGATTTCTATATGCCATCTATCGGAGAACAACTAAATCAAATATTACGGCATATGCATAATGGAAGTTAAAATTATTTCACCGGTGCAAATATGATAGTCATATGTTCTGTGCCAATACGGTGTATAGATAAATCAAAAAATAATAATAACGACCAAGTGTGGGATCGTTTACCGCCTCCTCTACACTTGGCCGCCAGGCATTTCCACAAAAATGGGACAATCCTGGATTTAAAATACGTTTCGTCCTGGATCCACTCGACGGGACTCATCAGTAGGGCTGATGTCGAGTGGAACCTGCCCTAGACATGCCGTTGGTTACAGTGGCTACGGTGTTGAGTTCATCGAAATACATACATTAACTCGCGAAGAATATTCGTGAGAAATGTGCGATTTCTATATGCCATCTATCGGGGAACAACTAAATCAAATATTACGGCATATTCATAATGTAAGTTAAAATTATTTCACCGGTGCAAATATGATAGTCATATGTTCTGTGCCAATACGGTGTATAGATAAATCAAAAAATAATAATAACGACCAATTGTGGGATCGTTTACCGCCTCCTCTACACTTGGCCGCCAGGCATTTCCACAAAAATGGGACAATCGTGGACTTTAAATACGTTTCGTCCTGGATCCACTCGACAGGACTCATCAGTAGGGCTGATGTCGAGTGGAACCTGCCCTAGACGTGACGTTGGTTACAGTGGATAAGGTGTTAAGTTCATCGAAATACATACATTAACTCGCGAACAATGCTCGTGAGAAATGTGCGATTTCTATATGCCATCTATCGGGAACAACTAAATCAAATATTACGGCATATTCATAATGTAAGTTAAAATTATTCCACCGGTGCAAATATGATAGTCATATGTTCTGTGCCAATACGGTGTATAGATAAATAAAAAAATAATAATAACGACCAAGTGTGGGATCGTTTACCGCCTCCTCTACACTTGACCGCCAGGCATTTTCACAAAAATGGGACAATCCTGGACTTAAAATACGTTTCGTCCTGGATCCACTCGACAGGACTCATCAGTAGGGCTGATGTCGAGTAGAACCTGCCCTAGACGTGCCGTTGGTTACAGTGGCTAAGGTGTTAAGTTCATCGAAATACATACATTAACTCGCGAACAATGCTCGTGAGAAATGTGCGATTTCTATATGCCACCTATCGGGGAACAACTAAATCAAATATTACGGCATATTCATAATGTAAGTTAAAATTATTTCACCGGTGCAAATATGATAGTCATATGTTCTGTGCCAATACGGTGTATAGATAAATCAAAAAGTAATAATAACGGCCAAGTGTGGGATCGTTCACCGCCTCCTCTACACTTGGCCGCCAGGCATTTCCACAAAAATGCGACAATCTTGGATTTAAAATACGTTTCGTCCTGGATCCACTTGACAGGGCCCATCAGTAGGGCTGATGTCGAGTGGAACCTGACCTAGACGTGCCGTTGGTTACAGTGGCTAAGGTGTTAAGTTCATCGAAATACATACATTAACTCGCGAACAATGCTCGTGAGAAATGTGCGATTTCTATATGCCATCTATCGGGGAACAACTAAATCAAATATTACGGCATATTCATAATGTAAGTAAAAATTATTTCACCGGTGCAAATATGATAGTCATATGTTCTGTGCCAATACGGTGTATAGATAAATCAAAAAATAATAATAACGACCAAGTGTGGGATCGTTTACCGCCTCCTCTACACTTGGCCGCCAGGCATTTCCACAAAAATGGGACAATCCTGGACTTAAAATACGTTTCGTCCTGGATCCACTCGACAGGACTCATCAGTAGGGCTGATGTCGAGTGGAACCTGCCCTAGACGTGCCGTTGGTTACAGTGGCTAAGGTGTTAAGTTCATCGAAATACATACATTAACTCGCGAACAATGCTCGTGAGAAATGTGCGATTTCTATATGCCACCTATCGGGGAACAACTAAATCAAATATTACGGCATATTCATAATGTAAGTTAAAATTATTTCACCGGTGCAAATATGATAGTCATATGTTCTGTGCCAATACGGTGTATAGATAAATCAAAAAGTAATAATAACGACCAAGTGTGGGATCGTTTACCGCCTCCTCTACACTTGGCCGCCAGGCATTTCCACAAAAATGCGACAATCTTGGATTTAAAATACGTTTCGTCCTGGATCCACTCGACAGGGCCCATCAGTAGGGCTGATGTCGAGTGGAACCTGACCTAGACGTGCCGTTGGTTACAGTGGCTAAGGTGTTAAGTTCATCGAAATACATACATTAACTCGCGAACAATGCTCGTGAGAAATGTGCGATTTCTATATGCCATCTATCGGGGAACAACTAAATCAAATATTACGGCATATTCATAATGTAAGTAAAAATTATTTCACCGGTGCAAATATGATAGTCATATGTTCTGTGCCAATACGGTGTATAGATAAATCAAAAAATAATAATAACGACCAAGTGTGGGATCGTTTACCGCCTCCTCTACACTTGGCCGCCAGGCATTTCCACAAAAATGGGACAATCCTGGATTTAAAATACGTTTCGTCCTGGATCCACTCGACAGGACTCATCAGTAGGGCTGATGTCGAGTGGAACCTGCCCTAGACGTGCCGTTGGTTACAGTGGCTAAGGTGTTAAGTTCATCGAAATACATACATTAACTCGCGACCAATGCTCGTGAGAAATGTGCGATTTCTATATGCCATCTATCGGAGAACAACTAAATCAAATATTACGGCATATTCATAATGTAAGTTAAAATTATTTCACCGGTGCAAATATGATAGTCATATGTTCTGTGCCAATACGGTGTATAGATACATCAAAAAATAATAATAACGACCAAGTGTGGGATCGTTTACCGCCTCCTCTACACTTGCCCGCCAGGCATTTCCACAAAAATGGGACAATCCTGGATTTAAAATACGTTTCGTCCTGGATCCACTCGACAGGACTCATCAGTAGGGCTGATGTCGAGTCGAACCTGCCCTAGACGTGGCGTTGGTTACAGTGGCTAAGGTGTTAAGTTCATCGAAATACATACATTAACTCGCGAACAATGCTCGTGAGAAATGTGCGATTTCTATATGCCATCTATCGGGGAACAACTAAATCAAATATTACGGCATATTCATAATGTAAGTTAAAATTAATTCACCGGTGCAAATATGATAGTCATATGCTCTGTGCCAATACGGTGTATAGATAAATCAAAAAATAATAATAACGACCAAGTGTGGGATCGTTTACCGCCTCTTCTACACTAGGCCGCCAGGCATTTCCACAAAAATGGGACAATCCTGGATTTAAAATACGTTTCGTCCTGGATCCACTCGACAGGACTCATCAGTAGGGCTGATGTCGAGTGGAACCTGCCCTAGACGTGCCGTTGGTTACAGTGGCTAAGGTGTTATGTTCATCGAAATACACACATTAACTCGCGAACAATGCTCGTGAGAAATGTGCGATTTCTATATGCCATCTATCGGGGAACAACTAAATCAAATATTACGGCATATTCATAATGTAAGTTAAAATTATTTCACCGGTGCAAATATGATAGTCATATGCTCTGTGCCAATACGGTGTATAGATAAATCAAAAAATAAGAATAACGACCAAGTGTGGGATCGTTTACCGCCTCTTCTACACTAGGCCGCCAGGCATTTCCACAAAAATGGGACAATCCTGGATTTAAAATACGTTTCGTCCTGGATCCACTCGACAGGACTTATCAGTAGGGCTGATGTCGAGTGGAACCTGCCCTAGACGTGCCGTTGGTTACAGTGGATAAGGTGTTAAGTTCATCGAAATACATACATTAACTCGCGAACAATGCTCGTGAGAAATGTGCGATTTCTATATGCCATCTATCGGGAACAACTAAATCAAATATTACGGCATATTCATAATGTAAGTTAAAATTATTCCACCGGTGCAAATATGATAGTCATATGTTCTGTGCCAATACGGTGTATAGATAAATCAAAAAATAATAATAACGACCAAGTGTGGGATCGTTTACCGCCTCCTCTACACTTGGCCGCCAGGCATTTCCACAAAAATGGGACAATCTTGGATTTAAAATACGTTTCGTCCTGGATCCACTCGACAGGACTCATCAGTAGGGCTGATGTCGAGTGGAACCTGCCCTAGACGTGCCGTTGGTTACAGTGGCTAAGGTGTTAAGTTCATCGAAATACATACATTAACTCGCGACCAATGCTCGTGAGAAATGTGCGATTTCTATATGCCATCTATCGGGGAACAACTAAATCAAATATTACGGCATATTCAAAATGTAAGTTAAAATTATTTCACCGGTGCAAATATGATTGTCATATGTTCTGTGCCAATACGGTGTATAGATAAATCAAAAAATAATAATAACGACCAAGTGTGGGATCGTTTACCGCCTCCTCTACACTTGGCCGCCAGGCATTTCCACAAAAATGGGACAATCCTGGACTTAAAATACGTTTCGTCCAGGATCCAGTAGACAGGACTCATCAGTAGGGCTGATGTCGAGTGGAACCTGCCCTAGACGTGCCGTTGGTTACAGTGAATAAGGTGTTAAGTTCATCGAAATACATACATTAACTCGCGAACAATGCTCGTGAGAAATGTGCGATTTCTATATGCCATCTATCGGGAACAACTAAATCAAATGTTACGGCATATTCATAATGTAAGTTAAAATTATTCCACCGGTGCAAATATGATAGTCATATGTTCTGATTTACTCGTACGCGGGTGGGCCCGCAGGCCGGCGGCCACCTCGACTCTAGGTCTATATGCCGCAACGCACCCTTCAATGATCGAGATGTCGCTCGATCAACGCGCAATAAATTGCTACCAGTCTATCGGGGTGCTAGCCCCAGCATCTTACTGGTGGAGGCGAGGCCTTTCTAAACCTCTCCCATAGTTCTGCCAACCATGGTAAGGCGAGCTGATTGAGTGCAGCTCCCACACCGGGATGTCAAGCCCTAGCCAGCTATGGCTTCACCACTGCCACGACGATTGCAATCCCGGTGCCTTAGATAGTATACATAGTTAGTACCCAGGGTGCCGTCCCAAATGTGGGGGACCGGTGGCAGCTAAGGGCAACGCGGGTCGGACGTTCCCACACGCTACCCTACCACTACCACCGGTGGGCCCCCCACCCCGTCTACCGATTATCCTCCGGTCGAGTGGACCCACAGCCCAGCAGCCGATTAAGGGTCCAGTACAAGCGTATGTCAGGTCCGTGGGTACGCCAAGCCCCAAAGGTCCCCACCACCAAGGGCGGGACCCCCCTGCGGGCAGTCATATGTTCTGTGCCAATACGGTGTATAGATACATAAAAAAAAAATAATAATAACGACCAAGTGTGGGATCGTTTACTGCCTCCTCTACACTTGGCCGCCAGGCATTTCCACAAAAATGGGACAATCCTGGATTTAAAATACGTTTCGTCCTGGATCCACTCGACAGGACTCATCAGTAGGGCTGATGTCGAGTGGAATCTGCCCTAGACGTGCCGTTGGTTACAGTGGCTAAGGTGTTAAGTTCATCGAAATACACACATTAACTCGCGAACAATGCTCGTGAGAAATGTGCGATTTCTATATGCCATCTATCGGGAACAACTAAATCAAATATTACGGCATATTCATAATGTAAGTTAAAATTATTCCACCGGTGCAAATATGATAGTCATATGTTCTGTGCCAATACGGTGTATAGATAAATCAAAAAATAATAATAACGACCAAGTGTGGGATCGTTTACCGCCTCGTCTACACTTGGCCGCCAGGCATTTCCACAAAAATGGGACAATCCTGAATTTAAAATACGTTTCGTCCTGGATCCACTCGACAGGACTCATCAGTAGGGCTGATGTCGAGTGGAACCTGCCCTAGACGTGCCGTTGGTTACAGTGGCTAAGGTGTTAAGTTCATCGAAATACATACATTAACTCGCGACCAATGCTCGTGAGAAATGTGCGATTTCTATATGCCATCTATCGGGGAACAACTAAATCAAATATTACGACATATTCATAATGTAAGTTAAAATTATTTCACCGGTGCAAATATGATAGTCATATGTTCTGTGCCAATACGGTGTATAGATAAATCAAAAAATAATAATAACGACCAAGTGTGGGATCGTTTACCGCCTCCTCTACACTTGGCCGCGAGGCATTTCCACAAAAATGGGACAATCCTGGATTTAAAATACGTTTCGTCCTGGATCCACTCGACGGGACTCATCAGTAGGGCTGATGTCGAGTGGAACCTGCCCTAGACATGCCGTTGGTTACAGTGGCTACGGTGTTGAGTTCATCGAAATACATACATTAACTCGCGAAGAATATTCGTGAGAAATGTGCGATTTCTATATGCCATCTATCGGGGAACAACTAAATCAAATATTACGGCATATTCATAATGTAAGTTAAAATTATTTCACCGGTGCAAATATGATAGTCATATGTTCTGTGCCAATACGGTGTATAGATAAATCAAAAAATAATAATAACGACCAATTGTGGGATCGTTTACCGCCTCCTCTACACTTGGCCGCCAGGCATTTCCACAAAAATGGGACAATCGTGGACTTTAAATACGTTTCGTCCTGGATCCACTCGACAGGACTAATCAGTAGGGCTGATGTCGAGTGGAACCTGCCCTAGACGTGCCGTTGGTTACAGTGGATAAGGTTTTAAGTTCATCGAAATACATACATTAACTCGCGAACAATGTTCGTGAGAAATGTGCGATTTCTATATGCCATCTATCGGGAACAACTAAATCAAATATTACGGCATATTCATAATGTAAGTTAAAATTATTCCACCGGTGCAAATATGATAGTCATATGTTCTGTGCCAATACGGTGTATAGATAAATAAAAAAATAATAATAACGACCAAGTGTGGGATCGTTTACCGCCTCCTCTACTTTTGGCCGCCAGGCATTTCCACAAAAATGGGACAATCTTGGATTTAAAATACGTTTCGTCCTGGATCCACTCGACAGGACTCATCAGTAGGGCTGATGTCGAGTGGAACCTGCCCTAGACGTGCCGTTGGTTACAGTGGCTAAGGTGTTAAGTTCATCGAAATACATACATTAACTCGCGACCAATGCTCGTGAGAAATGTGCGATTTCTATATGCCATCTATCGGGGAACAACTAAATCAAATATTACGGCATATTCAAAATGTAAGTTAAAATTATTTCACCGGTGCAAATATGATTGTCATATGTTCTATGCCAATACGGTGTATAGATAAATCAAAAAATAATAATAACGACCAAGTGTGGGATCGTTTACCGCCTCCTCTACACTTGGCCGCCAGGCATTTCCACAAAAATGGGACAATCCTGGACTTAAAATACGTTTCGTCCAGGATCCAGTAGACAGGACTCATCAGTAGGGCTGATGTCGAGTGGAACCTGCCCTAGACGTGCCGTTGGTTACAGTGAATAAGGTGTTAAGTTCATCGAAATACATACATTAACTCGCGAACAATGCTCGTGAGAAATGTGCGATTTCTATATGCCATCTATCGGGAACAACTAAATCAAATGTTACGGCATATTCATAATGTAAGTTAAAATTATTCCACCGGTGCAAATATGATAGTCATATGTTCTGATTTACTCGTACGCGGGTGGGCCCGCAGGCCGGCGGCCACCTCGACTCTAGGTCTATATGCCGCAACGCACCCTTCAATGATCGAGATGTCGCTCGATCAACGCGCAATAAATTGCTACCAGTCTATCGGGGTGCTAGCCCCAGCATCTTACTGGTGGAGGCGAGGCCTTTCTAAACCTCTCCCATAGTTCTGCCAACCATGGTAAGGCGAGCTGATTGAGTGCAGCTCCCACACCGGGATGTTAAGCCCTAGCCAGCTATGGCTTCACCACTGCCACGACGATTGCAATCCCGGTGCCTTAGATAGTATACATAGTTAGTACCCAGGGTGCCGTCCCAAATGTGGGGGACCGGTGGCAGCTAAGGGCAACGCGGGTCGGACGTTCCCACACGCTACCCTACCACTACCACCGGTGGGCCCCCCACCCCGTCTACCGATTATCCTCCGGTCGAGTGGACCCACAGCCCAGCAGCCGATTAAGGGTCCAGTACAAGCGTATGTCAGGTCCGTGGGTACGCCAAGCCCCAAAGGTCCCCACCACCAAGGGCGGGACCCCCCTGCGGGCAGTCATATGTTCTGTGCCAATACGGTGTATAGATACATAAAAAAAAAATAATAATAACGACCAAGTGTGGGATCGTTTACTGCCTCCTCTACACTTGGCCGCCAGGCATTTCCACAAAAATGGGACAATCCTGGATTTAAAATACGTTTCGTCCTGGATCCACTCGACAGGACTCATCAGTAGGGCTGATGTCGAGTGGAATCTGCCCTAGACGTGCCGTTGGTTACAGTGGCTAAGGTGTTAAGTTCATCGAAATACACACATTAACTCGCGAACAATGCTCGTGAGAAATGTGCGATTTCTATATGGCATCTATCGGGGAACAACTAAATCAAATATTACGGCATATGCATAATGTAAGTTAAAATTATTTCAACGGTGCAAATATGATAGTCATATGTTCTGTGCCAATACGGTGTATAGATAAATCAAAAAATAATAATAACGACCAAGTGTGGGAGCGTTTACCGCCTCCTCTACACTTGGCCGCCAGGCATTTCCACAAAAATGGGACAATCCTGGACTTAAAATACGATTCGTCCTGGATCCACTCGACAGGACTCATCAGTAGGGCTGATGTCGAGTGGAACCTGCCCTAGACGTACCGTTGTTTACAGTGGCTAAGGTGTTAAGTTCATCGAAATACACACATTAACTCGCGAACAATGCTCGTGAGAAATGTGCGATTTCTATATGCCATCTATCGGGGAACAACTAAATCAAATATCACGGCATATTCATAATGTAAGTTAAAATTATTTCACCGGTGCAAATATGATAGTCATATGCTCTGTGCCAATACGGTGTATAGATAAATCAAAAAATAATAATAACGACCAAGTGTGGGATCGTTTACCGCCTCCTGTACACTTGGCCGCCAGGCATTTCCACAAAAATGGGACAATCCTGGACTTTAAATACGTTTCGTCCTGGATCCACTCGACAGGACTCATCAGTAGGGCTGATGTCGAGTGGAACCTGCCCTAGACGTGCCGTTGGTTACAGTGGATAAGGTGTTAAGTTCATCGAAATACATACATTAACTCGCGAACAATGCTCGTGAGAAATGTGCGATTTCTATATGCCATCTATCGGGAACAACTAAATCAAATATTACGGCATATTCATAATGTAAGTTAAAATTATTCCACCGGTGCAAATATGATAGTCATATGTTCTGTGCCAATACGGTGTATAGATAAATCAAAAAATAATAATAACGACCAAGTGTGGGATCGTTTACCGCCTCGTCTACACTTGGCCGCCAGGCATTTCCACAAAAATGGGACAATCCTGAATTTAAAATACGTTTCGTCCTGGATCCACTCGACAGGACTCATCAGTAGGGCTGATGTCGAGTGGAACCTGCCCTAGACGTGCCGTTGGTTACAGTGGCTAAGGTGTTAAGTTCATCGAAATACATACATTAACTCGCGACCAATGCTCGTGAGAAATGTGCGATTTCTATATGCCATCTATCGGAGAACAACTAAATCAAATATTACGGCATATGCATAATGGAAGTTAAAATTATTTCACCGGTGCAAATATGATAGTCATATGTTCTGTGCCAATACGGTGTATAGATAAATCAAAAAATAATAATAACGACCAAGTGTGGGATCGTTTACCGCCTCCTCTACACTTGGCCGCCAGGCATTTCCACAAAAATGGGACAATCCTGGATTTAAAATACGTTTCGTCCTGGATCCACTCGACGGGACTCATCAGTAGGGCTGATGTCGAGTGGAACCTGCCCTAGACATGCCGTTGGTTACAGTGGCTACGGTGTTGAGTTCATCGAAATACATACATTAACTCGCGAAGAATATTCGTGAGAAATGTGCGATTTCTATATGCCATCTATCGGGGAACAACTAAATCAAATATTACGGCATATTCATAATGTAAGTTAAAATTATTTCACCGGTGCAAATATGATAGTCATATGTTCTGTGCCAATACGGTGTATAGATAAATCAAAAAATAATAATAACGACCAATTGTGGGATCGTTTACCGCCTCCTCTACACTTGGCCGCCAGGCATTTCCACAAAAATGGGACAATCGTGGACTTTAAATACGTTTCGTCCTGGATCCACTCGACAGGACTCATCAGTAGGGCTGATGTCGAGTGGAACCTGCCCTAGACGTGACGTTGGTTACAGTGGATAAGGTGTTAAGTTCATCGAAATACATACATTAACTCGCGAACAATGCTCGTGAGAAATGTGCGATTTCTATATGCCATCTATCGGGAACAACTAAATCAAATATTACGGCATATTCATAATGTAAGTTAAAATTATTCCACCGGTGCAAATATGATAGTCATATGTTCTGTGCCAATACGGTGTATAGATAAATCAAAAAATAATAATAACGACCAAGTGTGGGATCGTTTACCGCCTCCTCTACACTTGACCGCCAGGCATTTTCACAAAAATGGGACAATCCTGGACTTAAAATACGTTTCGTCCTGGATCCACTCGACAGGACTCATCAGTAGGGCTGATGTCGAGTAGAACCTGCCCTAGACGTGCCGTTGGTTACAGTGGCTAAGGTGTTAAGTTCATCGAAATACATACATTAACTCGCGAACAATGCTCGTGAGAAATGTGCGATTTCTATATGCCACCTATCGGGGAACAACTAAATCAAATATTACGGCATATTCATAATGTAAGATAAAATTATTTCACCGGTGCAAATATGATAGTCATATGTTCTGTGCCAATACGGTGTATAGATAAATCAAAAAGTAATAATAACGGCCAAGTGTGGGATCGTTCACCGCCTCCTCTACACTTGGCCGCCAGGCATTTCCACAAAAATGCGACAATCTTGGATTTAAAATACGTTTCGTCCTGGATCCACTTGACAGGGCCCATCAGTAGGGCTGATGTCGAGTGGAACCTGACCTAGACGTGCCGTTGGTTACAGTGGCTAAGGTGTTAAGTTCATCGAAATACATACATTAACTCGCGAACAATGCTCGTGAGAAATGTGCGATTTCTATATGCCATCTATCGGGGAACAACTAAATCAAATATTACGGCATATTCATAATGTAAGTAAAAATTATTTCACCGGTGCAAATATGATAGTCATATGTTCTGTGCCAATACGGTGTATAGATAAATCAAAAAATAATAATAACGACCAAGTGTGGGATCGTTTACCGCCTCCTCTACACTTGGCCGCCAGGCATTTCCACAAAAATGGGACAATCCTGGACTTAAAATACGTTTCGTCCTGGATCCACTCGACAGGACTCATCAGTAGGGCTGATGTCGAGTGGAACCTGCCCTAGACGTGCCGTTGGTTACAGTGGCTAAGGTGTTAAGTTCATCGAAATACATACATTAACTCGCGAACAATGCTCGTGAGAAATGTGCGATTTCTATATGCCACCTATCGGGGAACAACTAAATCAAATATTACGGCATATTCATAATGTAAGTTAAAATTATTTCACCGGTGCAAATATGATAGTCATATGTTCTGTGCCAATACGGTGTATAGATAAATCAAAAAGTAATAATAACGACCAAGTGTGGGATCGTTTACCGCCTCCTCTACACTTGGCCGCCAGGCATTTCCACAAAAATGCGACAATCTTGGATTTAAAATACGTTTCGTCCTGGATCCACTCGACAGGGCCCATCAGTAGGGCTGATGTCGAGTGGAACCTGACCTAGACGTGCCGTTGGTTACAGTGGCTAAGGTGTTAAGTTCATCGAAATACATACATTAACTCGCGAACAATGCTCGTGAGAAATGTGCGATTTCTATATGCCATCTATCGGGGAACAACTAAATCAAATATTACGGCATATTCATAATGTAAGTAAAAATTATTTCACCGGTGCAAATATGATAGTCATATGTTCTGTGCCAATACGGTGTATAGATAAATCAAAAAATAATAATAACGACCAAGTGTGGGATCGTTTACCGCCTCCTCTACACTTGGCCGCCAGGCATTTCCACAAAAATGGGACAATCCTGGATTTAAAATACGTTTCGTCCTGGATCCACTCGACAGGACTCATCAGTAGGGCTGATGTCGAGTGGAACCTGCCCTAGACGTGCCGTTGGTTACAGTGGCTAAGGTGTTAAGTTCATCGAAATACATACATTAACTCGCGACCAATGCTCGTGAGAAATGTGCGATTTCTATATGCCATCTATCGGAGAACAACTAAATCAAATATTACGGCATATTCATAATGTAAGTTAAAATTATTTCACCGGTGCAAATATGATAGTCATATGTTCTGTACCAATACGGTGTATAGATAAATCAAAAAATAATAATAACGACCAAGTGTGGGATCGTTTACCGCCTCCTCTACACTTGGCCGCCAGGCATTTCCACAAAAATGGGACAATCCTGGACTTAAAATACGTTTCGTCCTGGATCCACTCGACAGGACTCATCAGTAGGGCTGATATCGAGTGGAACCTGCCCTAGACGTGCCGTTGGTTACAGTGGCTAAGGTGTTAAGTTCATCGAAATACACACTTTAACTCGCGAACAATGCTCTTGAGAAATGTGCGATTTCTATATGGCATCTATCGGGGAACAACTAAATCAAATATTACGGCATATTCATAATGTAAGTTAAAATTATTTCACCGGTGCAAATATGATAGTCATATGTTCTGTGCCAATACGGTGTATAGATAAACCAAAACATAATAATAACGACCAAGTGTGGGATCGTTCACCGCCTCCTCTACACTTGGCCGCCAGGCATTTCCACAAAAATGGGACAATCCTGAATTTAAAATACGTTTCGTCCTGGATCCACTCGACAGGACTCATCAGTAGGGCTGATGTCGAGTGGAACCTGCCCTAGACGTGCCGTTGGTTACAGTGGCTAAGGTGTTAAGTTCATCGAAATACATACATTAACTCGCGACCAATGCTCGTGAGAAATGTGCGATTTCTATATGCCATCTATCGGAGAACAACTAAATCAAATATTACGGCATATGCATAATGGAAGTTAAAATTATTTCACCGGTGCAAATATGATAGTCATATGTTCTGTGCCAATACGGTGTATAGATAAATCAAAAAATAATAATAACGACCAAGTGTGGGATCGTTTACCGCCTCCTCTACACTTGGCCGCCAAGCATTTCCACAAACATGGGAGAATCCTGGATTTAAAATACGTTTCGTCCTGGATCCACTCGACAGGACTTATCAGTAGGGCTGATGTCGAGTGGAACCTGCCCTAGACGTGCCGTTGGTTACAGTGGCTAAGGTGTTAAGTTCATCGAAATACATACATTAACTCGCGAACAATGCTCGTGAGAAATGTGCGATTTCAAATATGCCATCTATCGGGGAACAACTAAATCAAATATTACGGCATATTCATAATGTAAGTTAAAATTATTTCACCGGTGCAAATATGATAGTCATATGTTCTGTGCCAATACGGTGTATAGATACATCAAAAAATAATAATAACGACCAAGTGTGGGAACGTTTACCGCCTCCTCTACACTTGCCCGCCAGGCATTTCCACAAAAATGGGACAATCCTGGATTTAAAATACGTTTCGTCCTGGATCCACTCGACAGGACTCATCAGTAGGGCTGATGTCGAGTCGAACCTGCCCTAGACGTGGCGTTGGTTACAGTGGCTAAGGTGTTAAGTTCATCGAAATACATACATTAACTCGCGAACAATGCTCGTGAGAAATGTGCGATTTCTATATGCCATCTATCGGGGAACAACTAAATCAAATATTACGGCATATTCATAATGTAAGTTAAAATTAATTCACCGGTGCAAATATGATAGTCATATGTTCTGTGCCAATACGGTGTATAGATACATCAAAAAATAATAATGACGACCAAGTGTGGGATCGTTTACCGCCTCCTCTACACTTGCCCGCCAGGCATTTCCACAAAAATGGGACAATCCTGGATTTAAAATACGTTTCGTCCTGGATCCACTCGACAGGACTCATCAGTAGGGCTGATGTCGAGTGGAACCTGCCCTAGACGTGACGTTGCTTACAGTGGCTAAGGTGTTAAGTTCATCGCAATACATACATTAACTCGCGAACAATGCTCGTGAGAAATGTGCGATTTCTATATGCCCTCTATCGGGGAACAACTAAATCAAATATTACGGCATATTCATAATGTAAGTTAAAATTATTTCACCGGTGCAAATATGATAGTCATATGTTCTGTGCCAATACGGTGTATAGATACATCAAAAAATAATAATAACGACCAAGTGTGGGATCGTTTACCGCCTCCTCTACACTTGCCCGCCAGGCATTTCCACAAAAATGGGACAATCCTGGATTTAAAATACGTTTCGTCCTGGATCCACTCGACAGGACTCATCGGTAGGGCTGATGTCGAGTGGAACCTGCCCTAGACGTGCCGTTGGTTACAGTGGCTAAGGTGTTAAGTTCATCGAAACACACACATTAACTCGCGAACAATGCTCGTGAGAAATGTGCGAGTTCTATATGCCATCTATCGGGGAACAACTAAATCAAATATTACGGCATATTCATAATGTAAGTTAAAATTATTTCACCGGTGCAAATATGATAGTCATATGTTCTGTGCCAATACGGTGTATAGATAAATCAAAAAATAATAATAACGACCAAGTGTGGGATCGTTTACCGCCTCCTCTACACTTGGCCGCCAAGCATTTCCACAAAAATGGGAGAATCCTGGATTTAAAATACGTTTCGTCCTGGATCCACTCGACAGGACTCATCAGTAGGGCTGATGTCGAGTGGAACCTGCCCTAGACGTGACGTTGCTTACAGTGGCTAAGGTGTTAAGTTCATCGCAATACATACATTAACTCGCGAACAATGCTCGTGAGAAATGTGCGATTTCTATATGCCATCTATCGGGGAACAACTAAATCAAATATTACGGCATATTCATAATGTAAGTTAAAATTATTTCACCGGTGCAAATATGATAGTCATATGTTCTGTGCCAATACGGTGTATAGATAAATCACAAAATAATAATAACGACCAAGTGTGGGATCGTTTACCGCCTCCTCTACACTTGGCCCCCAGGCATTTCCACAAAAAATGGGACAATCCTGGATTTAAAATACGTTTCGTCCTGGATCCACTCGACAGGACTCATCAGTAGGGCTGATGTCGAGTGGAACCTGCCCTAGACGTGCCGTTGGTTACAGTGACTAAGGTGTTAAGTTCATCGAAATACACACATTAACTCGCGAACAATGCTCGTGAGAAATGTGCGATTTCTATATGCCATCTATCGGGGAACAACTAAATCAAATATTACGGCATATTCATAATGTAAGTTAAAATTATTTCACCGGTGCAAATATGATAGTCATATGTTCTGTGCCAATACGGTGTATAGATAAATCACAAAATAATAATAACGACCAAGTGTGGGATCGTTTACCGCCTCCTCTACACTTGGCCGCAAGGCATTTCCACAAAAAATGGGACAATCCTGGATTTAAAATACGTTTCGTCCTGGATCCACTCGACAGGACTCATCAGTAGGGCTGATGTCGAGTGGAACCTGCCCTAGACGTGCCGTTGGTTACAGTGGCTAAGGTGTTAAGTTCATCGAAATACACACATTAACTCGCGAACAATGCTCGTGAGAAATGTGCGATTTCTATATGCCATCTATCGGGGAACAACTAAATCAAATATTACGGCATATTCATAATGTAAGTTAAAATTATTCCACCGGTGCAAATATGATAGTCATATGTTCTGTGCCAAAACGGTGTGTAGATAAATCAAAAAATAATAATAACGACCAAGTGTGGGATCGTTTAACACCGCCTCTACACTTGGCCGCCAAGCATTTCGACAAAAATGGGAAAATACTGGATTTAAAATACGTTTCGTCCTGGATCCACTCGATAGGACTCATCAGTAGGCCTGATGTCGAATGGAACCTGCCCTAGACGTGCCGTTGGCTACAGTGGCTAAGGTGTTAAGTTCATCGAAATACATACATTAACTCCCGAACAATGCTCGTAAGAAATGAGCGATTTCCATATGCCATCTATCGGGGAACAACTTAATCAAATATTACGGCATATTCATAATGTAAGTTAAAATTATTTCACCGGTGCAAATATGATAGTCATATGTTCTGTGCCAATACGGTGTATAGATAAATCAAAAAATAATAATAACGACCAAGTGTGGGATCGTTTACCGCCTCCTCTACACTTGGCCGCCAAGCATTTCCACAAACATGGGAGAATCCTGGATTTAAAATACGTTTCGTCCTGGATCCACTCGACAGGACTTATCAGTAGGGCTGATGTCGAGTGGAACCTGCCCTAGACGTGCCGTTGGTTACAGTGGCTAAGGTGTTAAGTTCATTGAAATACATACATTAACTCGCGAACAATGCTCGTGAGAAATGTGCGATTTCTATATGCCATCTATCGGGGAACAACTAAATCAAATATTACGGCATATTCATAATGTAAGTTAAAATTATTTCACCGGTGCAAATAGGATAGTCATATGTTCTGTGCCAATACGGTATATAGATAAATCACAAAATAATAATAACGACCAAGTGTGGGATCGTTTACCGCCTCCTCTACACTTGGCCGCCAGGCATTTCCACAAAAAATGGGACAATCCTGGATTTAAAATACGTTTCGTCCTTGATCCACTCGACAGGACTCATCAGTAGAGCTGATGTCGAGTGGAACCTGCCCTAGACGTGCCGTTGGTTACAGTGGCTAAGGTGTTAAGTTCATCGAAATACATACATTAAATCGCGAACAATGCTTGTGAGAAATGTGCGATTTCTATATGCCATCTATCGGGGAACAACTAAATCAAATATTACGGCATATTCATAATGTAAGTTAAAATTATTTCACCGGTGCAAATATGATAGTCATATGTTCTGTGCCAATACGGTGTACAGATACATCAAAAAATAATAATAACGACCAAGTGTGGGATCGTTTACCGCCTCCTCTACACTTGCCCGCCAGGTATTTCCACAAAAATGGGACAATCCTCGATTTAAAATACGTTTCGTCCTGGATCCACTCGACAGGACTCATCGGTAGGGCTGATGTCGAGTGGAACCTGCCCTAGACGTGCCGTTGGTTACAGTGGCTAAGGTGTTAAGTTCATCGAAATACACACATTAACTCGCGAACAATGCTCGTGAGAAATGTGCGATTTCTATATGCCATCTATCGGGGAACAACTAAATCAAATATTACGGCATATTCATAATGTAAGTTAAAATTATTTCACCGGTGCAAATATGATAGTCATATGTTCTGTGCCAATACGGTGTGTAGATAAATCAAAAAATAATAATAACGACCAAGTGTGGGATCGTTTACCGCCTCCTCTACACTTGGCCGCCAGGCATTTCCACAAAAATGGGAGAATCCTGGATTTAAAATACGTTTCGTCCTGGATCCACTCGACAGGACTCATCAGTAGGGCTGATGTCGAGTGGAACCTGCCCTAGACGTGCCGTTGGTTACAGTGGCTAAGGTGTTAAGTTCATCGAAATACATACATTAACTCCCGAACAATGCTCGTGAGAAATGTGCGATTTCTATATGCCATCTATCGGGGAACAACTAAATCAAATATTACGGCATATTCATAATGTAAGTTAAAATTATTTCACCGGTGCAAATATGATAGTCATATGTGCTGTGCCAATACGGTGTATAGATACATCAAAAAATAATAATAACGACCAAGTGTGGGATCGTTTACCGCCTCCTCTACACTTGCCCGCCAGGCATTTCCACAAAAATGGGACAATCCTCGATTTAAAATACGTTTCGTCCTGGATCCACTCGACAGGACTCATCGGTAGGGCTGATGTCGAGTGGAACCCGCCTTAGACGTGCCGTTGGTTACAGTGGCTAAGGTGTTAAGTTCATCGAAATACACACATTAACTCGCGCACAATGCTCGTGAGAAATGTGCGATTTCTATATGCCATCTATCGGTGAACAACTAAATCAAATATTACGGCATATTCATAATGTAAGTTAATATTATTTCCCAGGTGCAAATATGATAGTCATATGTTCTGTGCCAATACGGTGTGTAGATAAATAAAAAAATAATAATAACGACCAAGTGTGGGATCGTTTACCGCCTCCTCTACACTTGGCCGCCAGGCATTTCCACAAAAATGGGAGAATCCTGGATTTAAAATTCGTTTCGTCCTGGATCCACTCGTTAGGACTCATCAGTACGGCTGATGTCGAGTGGAACCTGCCCTAGACGTGCCGTTGGTTACAGTGGCTAAGGTGTTAAGTTCATCGAAATACATACATTAACTCGCGAACAATGCTCGTGAGAAATGTGCGATTTCAAATATGCCATCTATCGGGGAACAACTAAATCAAATATTACGGCATATTCATAATGTAAGTTAAAATTATTTCACCGGTGCAAATATGATAGTCATATGTTCTGTGCCAATACGGTGTATAGATAAATCAAAAAATAATAATAACGACCAAGTGTGGGATCGTTTACCGCCTCCTCTACACTTGGCCGCCAGGCATTTCCACAAAAATGGGACAATCCTGGATTTAAAATACGTTTCGTCCTGGATCCACTCGACAGGACTCATCAGTAGGGCTGATGTCGAGTCGAACCTGCCCTAGACGTGGCGTTGGTTACAGTGGCTAAGGTGTTAAGTTCATCGAAATACATACATTAACTCGCGAACAATGCTCGTGAGAAATGTGCGATTTCTATATGCCATCTATCGGGGAACAACTAAATCAAATATTACGGCATATTCATAATGTAAGTTAAAATTATTTCACCGGTGCAAATATGATAGTCATATGTTCTGTGCCAATACGGTGTATAGATACATCAAAAAATAATAATAACGACCAAGTGTGGGATCGTTTACCGCCTCCTCTACACTTGCCCGCCAGGCATTTCCACAAAAATGGGACAATCCTGGATTTAAAATACGTTTCGTCCTGGATCCACTCGACAGGACTCATCGGTAGGGCTGATGTCGAGTGGAACCTGCCCTAGACGTGCCGTTGGTTACAGTGGCTAAGGTGTTAAGTTCATCGAAACACACACATTAACTCGCGAACAATGCTCGTGAGAAATGTGCGATTTCTATATGCCATCTATCGGGGAACAACTAAATCAAATATTACGGCATATTAATAATGTAAGTTAAAATTATTTCACCGGTGCAAATATGATAGTCATATGTTCTGTGCCAATACGGTGTATAGATAAATCAAAAAATAATAATAACGACCAAGTGTGGGATCGTTTACCGCCTCCTCTACACTTGGCCGCCAAGCATTTCCACAAAAATGGGAGAATCCTGGATTTAAAATACGTTTCGTCCTGGATCCACTCGACAGGACTCATCAGTAGGGCTGATGTCGAGTGGAACCTGCCCTAGACGTGACGTTGCTTACAGTGGCTAAGGTGTTAAGTTCATCGCAATACATACATTAACTCGCGAACAATGCTCGTGAGAAATGTGCGATTTCTATATGCCATCTATCGGGGAACAACTAAATCAAATATTACGGCATATTAATAATGTAAGTTAAAATTATTTCACCGGTGCAAATATGATAGTCATATGTTCTGTGCCAATACGGTGTATAGATAAATCAAAAAATAATAATAACGACCAAGTGTGGGATCGTTTACCGCCTCCTCTACACTTGGCCGCCAGGCATTTCCACAAAAATGCGACAATCTTGGATTTAAAATACGTTTCGTCCTGGATCCACTTGACAGGGCCCATCAGTAGGGCTGATGTCGAGTGGAACCTGACCTAGACGTGCCGTTGGTTACAGTGGCTAAGGTGTTAAGTTCATCGAAATACATACATTAACTCGCGAACAATGCTCGTGAGAAATGTGCGATTTCTATATGCCATCTATCGGGGAACAACTAAATCAAATATTACGGCATATTCATAATGTAAGTAAAAATTATTTCACCGGTGCAAATATGATAGTCATATGTTCTGTGCCAATACGGTGTATAGATAAATCAAAAAATAATAATAACGACCAAGTGTGGGATCGTTTACCGCCTCCTCTACACTTGGCCGCCAGGCATTTCCACAAAAATGGGACAATCCTGGACTTAAAATACGTTTCGTCCTGGATCCACTCGACAGGACTCATCAGTAGGGCTGATGTCGAGTGGAACCTGCCCTAGACGTGCCGTTGGTTACAGTGGCTAAGGTGTTAAGTTCATCGAAATACATACATTAACTCGCGACCAATGCTCGTGAGAAATGTGCGATTTCTATATGCCACCTATCGGGGAACAACTAAATCAAATATTACGGCATATGCATAATGGAAGTTAAAATTATTTCACCGGTGCAAATATGATAGTCATATGTTCTGTGCCAATACGGTGTGTAGATAAATAAAAAAATAATAATAACGACCAAGTGTGGGATCGTTTACCGCCTCCTCTACACTTGGCCGCCAGGCATTTCCACAAAAATGGGAGAATCCTGGATTTAAAATTCGTTTCGTCCTGGATCCACTCGTTAGGACTCATCAGTACGGCTGATGTCGAGTGGAACCTGCCCTAGACGTGCCGTTGGTTACAGTGGCTAAGGTGTTAAGTTCATCGAAATACATACATTAACTCGCGAACAATGCTCGTGAGAAATGTGCGATTTCAAATATGCCATCTATCGGGGAACAACTAAATCAAATATTACGGCATATTCATAATGTAAGTTAAAATTATTTCACCGGTGCAAATATGATAGTCATATGTTCTGTGCCAATACGGTGTATAGATAAATCAAAAAATAATAATAACGACCAAGTGTGGGATCGTTTACCGCCTCCTCTACACTTGGCCGCCAGGCATTTCCACAAAAATGGGACAATCCTGGATTTAAAATACGTTTCGTCCTGGATCCACTCGACAGGACTCATCAGTAGGGCTGATGTCGAGTCGAACCTGCCCTAGACGTGGCGTTGGTTACAGTGGCTAAGGTGTTAAGTTCATCGAAATACATACATTAACTCGCGAACAATGCTCGTGAGAAATGTGCGATTTCTATATGCCATCTATCGGGGAACAACTAAATCAAATATTACGGCATATTCATAATGTAAGTTAAAATTATTTCACCGGTGCAAATATGATAGTCATATGTTCTGTGCCAATACGGTGTATAGATACATCAAAAAATAATAATAACGACCAAGTGTGGGATCGTTTACCGCCTCCTCTACACTTGCCCGCCAGGCATTTCCACAAAAATGGGACAATCCTGGATTTAAAATACGTTTCGTCCTGGATCCACTCGACAGGACTCATCGGTAGGGCTGATGTCGAGTGGAACCTGCCCTAGACGTGCCGTTGGTTACAGTGGCTAAGGTGTTAAGTTCATCGAAACACACACATTAACTCGCGAACAATGCTCGTGAGAAATGTGCGATTTCTATATGCCATCTATCGGGGAACAACTAAATCAAATATTACGGCATATTAATAATGTAAGTTAAAATTATTTCACCGGTGCAAATATGATAGTCATATGTTCTGTGCCAATACGGTGTATAGATAAATCAAAAAATAATAATAACGACCAAGTGTGGGATCGTTTACCGCCTCCTCTACACTTGGCCGCCAAGCATTTCCACAAAAATGGGAGAATCCTGGATTTAAAATACGTTTCGTCCTGGATCCACTCGACAGGACTCATCAGTAGGGCTGATGTCGAGTGGAACCTGCCCTAGACGTGACGTTGCTTACAGTGGCTAAGGTGTTAAGTTCATCGCAATACATACATTAACTCGCGAACAATGCTCGTGAGAAATGTGCGATTTCTATATGCCATCTATCGGGGAACAACTAAATCAAATATTACGGCATATTCATAATGTAAGTTAAAATTATTTCACCGGTGCAAATATGATAGTCATATGTTCTGTGCCAATACGGTGTATAGATAAATCAAAAAATAATAATAACGACCAAGTGTGGGATCGTTTACCGCCTCCTCTACACTTGACCGCCAGGCATTTCCACAAAAAATGGGACAATCCTGGATTTAAAATACGTTTCGTCCTGGATCCACTCGACAGGACTCATCAGTAGGGCTGATGTCGAGTGGAACCTGCCCTAGACGTGCCGTTGGTTACAGTGACTAAGGTGTTAAGTTCATCGAAATACACACATTAACTCGCGAACAATGCTCGAGAGAAATGTGCGATTTCTATATGCCATCTATCGGGGAACAACTAAATCAAATATTACGGCATATTCATAATGTAAGTTAAAATTATTTCACCGGTGCAAATATGATAGTCATATGTTCTGTGCCAATACGGTGTATAGATAAATCAAAAAGTAATAATAACGGCCAAGTGTGGGATCGTTCACCGCCTCCTCTACACTTGGCCGCCAGGCATTTCCACAAAAATGCGACAATCTTGGATTTAAAATACGTTTCGTCCTGGATCCACTTGACAGGGCCCATCAGTAGGGCTGATGTCGAGTGGAACCTGACCTAGACGTGCCGTTGGTTACAGTGGCTAAGGTGTTAAGTTCATCGAAATACATACATTAACTCGCGAACAATGCTCGTGAGAAATGTGCGATTTCTATATGCCATCTATCGGGGAACAACTAAATCAAATATTACGGCATATTCATAATGTAAGTAAAAATTATTTCACCGGTGCAAATATGATAGTCATATGTTCTGTGCCAATACGGTGTATAGATAAATCAAAAAATAATAATAACGACCAAGTGTGGGATCGTTTACCGCCTCCTCTACACTTGGCCGCCAGGCATTTCCACAAAAATGGGACAATCCTGGACTTAAAATACGTTTCGTCCTGGATCCACTCGACAGGACTCATCAGTAGGGCTGATGTCGAGTGGAACCTGCCCTAGACGTGCCGTTGGTTACAGTGGCTAAGGTGTTAAGTTCATCGAAATACATACATTAACTCGCGACCAATGCTCGTGAGAAATGTGCGATTTCTATATGCCACCTATCGGGGAACAACTAAATCAAATATTACGGCATATGCATAATGGAAGTTAAAATTATTTCACCGGTGCAAATATGATAGTCATATGTTCTGTGCCAATACGGTGTATAGATAAATCAAAAAATAATAATAACGACCAAGTGTGGGATCGTTTACCGCCTCCTCTACACTTGGCCGCCAAGCATTTCCACAAACATGGGAGAATCCTGGATTTAAAATACGTTTCGTCCTGGATCCACTCGACAGGACTTATCAGTAGGGCTGATGTCGAGTGGAACCTGCCCTAGACGTGCCGTTGGTTACAGTGGCTAAGGTGTTAAGTTCATCGAAATACATACATTAACTCCCGAACAATGCTCGTGAGAAATGTGCGATTTCTATATGCCATCTATCGGGGAACAACTAAATCAAATATTACGGCATATTCATAATGTAAGTTAAAATTATTCCACCGGTGCAAATATGATAGTCATATGTTCTGTGCCAATACGGTGTATAGATACATCAAAAAATAATAATAACGACCAAGTGTGGGATCGTTTACCGCCTCCTCTACACTTGGCCGCCAGGAATTTCCACATAAAATGGGACAATCCTGGATTTAAAATACGTTTCGTCCTGGATCCACTCGACAGGACTCATCAGTAGGGCTGATATCGAGTGGAACCTGCCCTAGACGTGCCGTTGGTTACAGTGGCTAAGGTGTTAAGTTCATCGAAATACATACATTAAATCGCGAACAATGCTCGTGAGAAATGTGCGATTTCTATATGCCATCTATCGGGGAACAACTAAATCAAATATTACGGCATATTCATAATGTAAGTTAAAATTATTTCACCGGTGCAAATATGATAGTCATATGTGCTGTGCCAATACGGTGTATAGATACATCAAAAAATAATAATAACGACCAAGTGTGGGATCGTTTACCGCCTCCTCTACACTTGCCCGCCAGGCATTTCCACAAAAATGGGACAATCCTGGATTTAAAATACGTTTCGTCCTGGATCCACTCGACAGGACTCATCGGTAGGGCTGATGTCGAGTGGAACCTGCCTTAGACGTGCCGTTGGTTACAGTGGCTAAGGTGTTAAGTTCATCGAAATACACACATTAACTCGCGCACAATGCTCGTGAGAAATGTGCGATTTCTATATGCCATCTATCGGTGAACAACTAAATCAAATATTACGGCATATTCATAATGTAAGTTAATATTATTTCCCCGGTGCAAATATGATAGTCATATGTTCTGTGCCAATACGGTGTGTAGATAAATAAAAAAATAATAATAACGACCAAGTGTGGGATCGTTTACCGCCTCCTCTACACTTGGCCGCCAGGCATTTCCACAAAAATGGGAGAATCCTGGATTTAAAATTCGTTTTGTCCTGGATCCACTCGTTAGGACTCATCAGTACGGCTGATGTCGAGTGGAACCTGCCCTAGACGTGCCGTTGGTTACAGTGGCTAAGGTGTTAAGTTCATCGAAATACATACATTAACTCGCGAACAATGCTCGTGAGAAATGTGCGATTTCAAATATGCCATCTATCGGGGAACAACTAAATCAAATATTACGGCATATTCATAATGTAAGTTAAAATTATTTCACCGGTGCAAATATGATAGTCATATGTTCTGTGCCAATACGGTGTATAGATACATCAAAAAATAATAATAACGACCAAGTGTGGGATCGTTTACCGCCTCCTCTACACTTGCCCGCCAGGCATTTCCACAAAAATGGGACAATCCTGGATTTAAAATACGTTTCGTCCTGGATCCACTCGACAGGACTCATCAGTAGGGCTGATGTCGAGTCGAACCTGCCCTAGACGTGGCGTTGGTTACAGTGGCTAAGGTGTTAAGTTCATCGAAATACATACATTAACTCGCGAACAATGCTCGTGAGAAATGTGCGATTTCTATATGCCATCTATCGGGGAACAACTAAATCAAATATTACGGCATATTCATAATGTAAGTTAAAATTAATTCACCGGTGCAAATATGATAGTCATATGTTCTGTGCCAATACGGTGTATAGATACATCAAAAAATAATAATGACGACCAAGTGTGGGATCGTTTACCGCCTCCTCTACACTTGCCCGCCAGGCATTTCCACAAAAATGGGACAATCCTGGATTTAAAATACGTTTCGTCCTGGATCCACTCGACAGGACTCATCAGTAGGGCTGATGTCGAGTGGAACCTGCCCTAGACGTGACGTTGCTTACAGTGGCTAAGGTGTTAAGTTCATCGCAATACATACATTAACTCGCGAACAATGCTCGTGAGAAATGTGCGATTTCTATATGCCCTCTATCGGGGAACAACTAAATCAAATATTACGGCATATTCATAATGTAAGTTAAAATTATTTCACCGGTGCAAATATGATAGTCATATGTTCTGTGCCAATACGGTGTATAGATACATCAAAAAATAATAATAACGACCAAGTGTGGGATCGTTTACCGCCTCCTCTACACTTGCCCGCCAGGCATTTCCACAAAAATGGGACAATCCTGGATTTAAAATACGTTTCGTCCTGGATCCACTCGACAGGACTCATCGGTAGGGCTGATGTCGAGTGGAACCTGCCCTAGACGTGCCGTTGGTTACAGTGGCTAAGGTGTTAAGTTCATCGAAACACACACATTAACTCGCGAACAATGCTCGTGAGAAATGTGCGATTTCTATATGCCATCTATCGGGGAACAACTAAATCAAATATTACGGCATATTCATAATGTAAGTTAAAATTATTTCACCGGTGCAAATATGATAGTCATATGTTCTGTGCCAATACGGTGTATAGATAAATCAAAAAATAATAATAACGACCAAGTGTGGGATCGTTTACCGCCTCCTCTACACTTGGCCGCCAAGCATTTCCACAAAAATGGGAGAATCCTGGATTTAAAATACGTTTCGTCCTGGATCCACTCGACAGGACTCATCAGTAGGGCTGATGTCGAGTGGAACCTGCCCTAGACGTGACGTTGCTTACAGTGGCTAAGGTGTTAAGTTCATCGCAATACATACATTAACTCGCGAACAATGCTCGTGAGAAATGTGCGATTTCTATATGCCATCTATCGGGGAACAACTAAATCAAATATTACGGCATATTCATAATGTAAGTTAAAATTATTTCACCGGTGCAAATATGATAGTCATATGTTCTGTGCCAATACGGTGTATAGATAAATCACAAAATAATAATAACGACCAAGTGTGGGATCGTTTACCGCCTCCTCTACACTTGGCCGCCAGGCATTTCCACAAAAAATGGGACAATCCTGGATTTAAAATACGTTTCGTCCTGGATCCACTCGACAGGACTCATCAGTAGGGCTGATGTCGAGTGGAACCTGCCCTAGACGTGCCGTTGGTTACAGTGACTAAGGTGTTAAGTTCATCGAAATACACACATTAACTCGCGAACAATGCTCGTGAGAAATGTGCGATTTCTATATGCCATCTATCGGGGAACAACTAAATCAAATATTACGGCATATTCATAATGTAAGTTAAAATTATTTCACCGGTGCAAATATGATAGTCATATGTTCTGTGCCAATACGGTGTATAGATAAATCACAAAATAATAATAACGACCAAGTGTGGGATCGTTTACCGCCTCCTCTACACTTGGCCGCAAGGCATTTCCACAAAAAATGGGACAATCCTGGATTTAAAATACGTTTCGTCCTGGATCCACTCGACAGGACTCATCAGTAGGGCTGATGTCGAGTGGAACCTGCCCTAGACGTGCCGTTGGTTACAGTGGCTAAGGTGTTAAGTTCATCGAAATACACACATTAACTCGCGAACAATGCTCGTGAGAAATGTGCGATTTCTATATGCCATCTATCGGGGAACAACTAAATCAAATATTACGGCATATTCATAATGTA
Source organism: Priocnemis perturbator (assembly GCA_963942575.1). Lineage (NCBI taxonomy): Eukaryota > Metazoa > Arthropoda > Insecta > Hymenoptera > Pompilidae > Priocnemis > Priocnemis perturbator. Next base: position 656,539 of record CAWWDK010000066.1, read on the forward strand.
AGTTAAAATTATTCCACCGGTGCAAATATGATAGTCATATGTTCTGTGCCAAAACGGTGTGTAGATAAATCAAAAAATAATAATAACGACCAAGTGTGGGATCGTTTAACACCGCCTCTACACTTGGCCGCCAAGCATTTCGACAAAAATGGGAAAATACTGGATTTAAAATACGTTTCGTCCTGGATCCACTCGATAGGACTCATCAGTAGGCCTGATGTCGAATGGAACCTGCCCTAGACGTGCCGTTGGCTACAGTGGCTAAGGTGTTAAGTTCATCGAAATACATACATTAACTCCCGAACAATGCTCGTAAGAAATGAGCGATTTCCATATGCCATCTATCGGGGAACAACTTAATCAAATATTACGGCATATTCATAATGTAAGTTAAAATTATTTCACCGGTGCAAATATGATAGTCATATGTTCTGTGCCAATACGGTGTATAGATAAATCAAAAAATAATAATAACGACCAAGTGTGGGATCGTTTACCGCCTCCTCTACACTTGGCCGCCAAGCATTTCCACAAACATGGGAGAATCCTGGATTTAAAATACGTTTCGTCCTGGATCCACTCGACAGGACTTATCAGTAGGGCTGATGTCGAGTGGAACCTGCCCTAGACGTGCCGTTGGTTACAGTGGCTAAGGTGTTAAGTTCATTGAAATACATACATTAACTCGCGAACAATGCTCGTGAGAAATGTGCGATTTCTATATGCCATCTATCGGGGAACAACTAAATCAAATATTACGGCATATTCATAATGTAAGTTAAAATTATTTCACCGGTGCAAATAGGATAGTCATATGTTCTGTGCCAATACGGTATATAGATAAATCACAAAATAATAATAACGACCAAGTGTGGGATCGTTTACCGCCTCCTCTACACTTGGCCGCCAGGCATTTCCACAAAAAATGGGACAATCCTGGATTTAAAATACGTTTCGTCCTTGATCCACTCGACAGGACTCATCAGTAGAGCTGATGTCGAGTGGAACCTGCCCTAGACGTGCCGTTGGTTACAGTGGCTAAGGTGTTAAGTTCATCGAAATACATACATTAAATCGCGAACAATGCTTGTGAGAAATGTGCGATTTCTATATGCCATCTATCGGGGAACAACTAAATCAAATATTACGGCATATTCATAATGTAAGTTAAAATTATTTCACCGGTGCAAATATGATAGTCATATGTTCTGTGCCAATACGGTGTATAGATAAATCACAAAATAATAATAACGACCAAGTGTGGGATCGTTTACCGCCTCCTCTACACTTGGCCGCAAGGCATTTCCACAAAAAATGGGACAATCCTGGATTTAAAATACGTTTCGTCCTGGATCCACTCGACAGGACTCATCAGTAGGGCTAATGTCGAGTGGAACCTGCCCTAGACGTGCCGTTGGTTACAGTGGCTAAGGTGTTAAGTTCATCGAAATACACACATTAACTCGCGAACAATGCTCGTGAGAAATGTGCGATTTCTATATGCCATCTATCGGGGAACAACTAAATCAAATATTACGGCATATTCATAATGTAAGTTAAAATTATTCCACCGGTGCAAATATGATAGTCATATGTTCTGTGCCAAAACGGTGTGTAGATAAATCAAAAAATAATAATAACGACCAAGTGTGGGATCGTTTAACACCGCCTCTACACTTGGCCGCCAAGCATTTCGACAAAAATGGGAAAATACTGGATTTAAAATACGTTTCGTCCTGGATCCACTCGATAGGACTCATCAGTAGGCCTGATGTCGAATGGAACCTGCCCTAGACGTGCCGTTGGCTACAGTGGCTAAGGTGTTAAGTTCATCGAAATACATACATTAACTCCCGAACAATGCTCGTAAGAAATGAGCGATTTCCATATGCCATCTATCGGGGAACAACTTAATCAAATATTACGGCATATTCATAATGTAAGTTAAAATTATTTCACCGGTGCAAATATGATAGTCATATGTTCTGTGCCAATACGGTGTATAGATAAATCAAAAAATAATAATAACGACCAAGTGTGGGATCGTTTACCGCCTCCTCTACACTTGGCCGCCAAGCATTTCCACAAACATGGGAGAATCCTGGATTTAAAATACGTTTCGTCCTGGATCCACTCGACAGGACTTATCAGTAGGGCTGATGTCGAGTGGAACCTGCCCTAGACGTGCCGTTGGTTACAGTGGCTAAGGTGTTAAGTTCATTGAAATACATACATTAACTCGCGAACAATGCTCGTGAGAAATGTGCGATTTCTATATGCCATCTATCGGGGAACAACTAAATCAAATATTACGGCATATTCATAATGTAAGTTAAAATTATTTCACCGGTGCAAATAGGATAGTCATATGTTCTGTGCCAATACGGTATATAGATAAATCACAAAATAATAATAACGACCAAGTGTGGGATCGTTTACCGCCTCCTCTACACTTGGCCGCCAGGCATTTCCACAAAAAATGGGACAATCCTGGATTTAAAATACGTTTCGTCCTTGATCCACTCGACAGGACTCATCAGTAGAGCTGATGTCGAGTGGAACCTGCCCTAGACGTGCCGTTGGTTACAGTGGCTAAGGTGTTAAGTTCATCGAAATACATACATTAAATCGCGAACAATGCTCGTGAGAAATGTGCGATTTCTATATGCCATCTATCGGGGAACAACTAAATCAAATATTACGGCATATTCATAATGTAAGTTAAAATTATTTCACCGGTGCAAATATGATAGTCATATGTTCTGTGCCAATACGGTGTATAGATACATCAAAAAATAATAATAACGACCAAGTGTGGGATCGTTTACCGCCTCCTCTACACTTGCCCGCCAGGCATTTCCACAAAAATGGGACAATCCTGGATTTAAAATACGTTTCGTCCTGGATCCACTCGACAGGACTCATCGGTAGGGCTGATGTCGAGTGGAACCTGCCCTAGACGTGCCGTTGGTTACAGTGGCTAAGGTGTTAAGTTCATCGAAATACACACATTAACTCGCGAACAATGCTCGTGAGAAATGTGCGATTTCTATATGCCATCTATCGGGGAACAACTAAATCAAATATTACGGCATATTCATAATGTAAGTTAAAATTATTTCACCGGTGCAAATATGATAGTCATATGTTCTGTGCCAATACGGTGTATAGATAAATCAAAAAATAATAATAACGACCAAGTGTGGGATCGTTTACCGCCTCCTCTACACTTGGCCGCCAAGCATTTCCACAAAAATGGGAGAATCCTGGATTTAAAATACGTTTCGTCCTGGATCCACTCGACAGGACTCATCAGAAGGGCTGATGTCGAGTGGAACCTGCCCTAGACGTGACGTTGCTTACAGTGGCTAAGGTGTTAAGTTCATCGCAATACATACATTAACTCGCGAACAATGCTCGTGAGAAATGTGCGATTTCTATATGCCATCTATCGGGGAACAACTAAATCAAATATTACGGCATATTCATAATGTAAGTTAAAATTATTTCACCGGTGCAAATATGATAGTCATATGTTCTGTGCCAATACGGTGTATAGATAAATCACAAAATAATAATAACGACCAAGTGTGGGATCGTTTACCGCCTCCTCTACACTTGGCCGCCAGGCATTTCCACAAAAAATGGGACAATGCTGGATTTAAAATACGTTTCGTCCTGGATCCACTCGACAGGACTCATCAGTAGGGCTGATGTCGAGTGGAACCTGCCCTAGACGTGCCGTTGGTTACAGTGACTAAGGTGTTAAGTTCATCGAAATACACACATTAACTCGCGAACAATGCTCGTGAGAAATGTGCGATTTCTATATGCCATCTATCGGGGAACAACTAAATCAAATATTACGGCATATTCATAATGTAAGTTAAAATTATTTCACCGGTGCAAATATGATAGTCATATGTTCTGTGCCAATACGGTGTATAGTTAAATCACAAAATAATAATAACGACCAAGTGTGGGATCGTTTACCGCCTCCTCTACACTTGGCCGCCAGGCATTTCCACAAAAATGGGAGAATCCTGGATTTAAAATTCGTTTCGTCCTGGATCCACTCGTTAGGACTCATCAGTACGGCTGATGTCGAGTGGAACCTGCCCTAGACGTGCCGTTGGTTACAGTGGCTAAGGTGTTAAGTTCATCGAAATACATACATTAACTCGCGAACAATGCTCGTGAGAAATGTGCGATTTCAAATATGCCATCTATCGGGGAACAACTAAATCAAATATTACGGCATATTCATAATGTAAGTTAAAATTATTTCACCGGTGCAAATATGATAGTCATATGTTCTGTGCCAATACGGTGTATAGATACATCAAAAAATAATAATAACGACCAAGTGTGGGATCGTTTACCGCCTCCTCTACACTTGCCCGCCAGGCATTTCCACAAAAATGGGACAATCCTGGATTTAAAATACGTTTCGTCCTGGATCCACTCGACAGGACTCATCAGTAGGGCTGATGTCGAGTCGAACCTGCCCTAGACGTGGCGTTGGTTACAGTGGCTAAGGTGTTAAGTTCATCGAAATACATACATTAACTCGCGAACAATGCTCGTGAGAAATGTGCGATTTCTATATGCCATCTATCGGGGAACAACTAAATCAAATATTACGGCATATTCATAATGTAAGTTAAAATTATTTCACCGGTGCAAATATGATAGTCATATGTTCTGTGCCAATACGGTGTATAGATACATCAAAAAATAATAATAACGACCAAGTGTGGGATCGTTTACCGCCTCCTCTACACTTGCCCGCCAGGCATTTCCACAAAAATGGGACAATCCTGGATTTAAAATACGTTTCGTCCTGGATCCACTCGACAGGACTCATCGGTAGGGCTGATGTCGAGTGGAACCTGCCCTAGACGTGCCGTTGGTTACAGTGGCTAAGGTGTTAAGTTCATCGAAACACACACATTAACTCGCGAACAATGCTCGTGAGAAATGTGCGATTTCTATATGCCATCTATCGGGGAACAACTAAATCAAATATTACGGCATATTCATAATGTAAGTTAAAATTATTTCACCGGTGCAAATATGATAGTCATATGTTCTGTGCCAATACGGTGTATAGATAAATCAAAAAATAATAATAACGACCAAGTGTGGGATCGTTTACCGCCTCCTCTACACTTGGCCGCCAAGCATTTCCACAAAAATGGGAGAATCCTGGATTTAAAATACGTTTCGTCCTGGATCCACTCGACAGGACTCATCAGTAGGGCTGATGTCGAGTGGAACCTGCCCTAGACGTGACGTTGCTTACAGTGGCTAAGGTGTTAAGTTCATCGCAATACATACATTAACTCGCGAACAATGCTCGTGAGAAATGTGCGATTTCTATATGCCATCTATCGGGGAACAACTAAATCAAATATTACGGCATATTCATAATGTAAGTTAAAATTATTTCACCGGTGCAAATATGATAGTCATATGTTCTGTGCCAATACGGTGTATAGATAAATCACAAAATAATAATAACGACCAAGTGTGGGATCGTTTACCGCCTCCTCTACACTTGGCCGCCAGGCATTTCCACAAAAAATGGGACAATGCTGGATTTAAAATACGTTTCGTCCTGGATCCACTCGACAGGACTCATCAGTAGGGCTGATGTCGAGTGGAACCTGCCCTAGACGTGCCGTTGGTTACAGTGACTAAGGTGTTAAGTTCATCGAAATACACACATTAACTCGCGAACAATGCTCGTGAGAAATGTGCGATTTCTATATGCCATCTATCGGGGAACAACTAAATCAAATATTACGGCATATTCATAATGTAAGTTAAAATTATTTCACCGGTGCAAATATGATAGTCATATGTTCTGTGCCAATACGGTGTATAGTTAAATCACAAAATAATAATAACGACCAAGTGTGGGATCGTTTACCGCCTCCTCTACACTTGGCCGCAAGGCATTTCCACAAAAAATGGGACAATCCTGGATTTAAAATACGTTTCGTCCTGGATCCACTCGACAGGACTCATCAGTAGGGCTGATGTCGAGTGGAACCTGCCCTAGACGTGCCGTTGGTTACAGTGGCTAAGGTGTTAAGTTCATCGAAATACACACATTAACTCGCGAACAATGCTCGTGAGAAATGTGCGATTTCTATATGCCATCTATCGGGGAACAACTAAATCAAATATTACGGCATATTCATAATGTAAGTTAAAATTATTCCACCGGTGCAAATATGATAGTCATATGTTCTGTGCCAAAACGGTGTGTAGATAAATCAAAAAATAATAATAACGACCAAGTGTGGGATCGTTTAACACCTCCTCTACACTTGGCCGCCAAGCATTTCGACAAAAATGGGAAAATACTGGATTTAAAATACGTTTCGTCCTGGATCCACTCGATAGGACTCATCAGTAGGCCTGATGTCGAATGGAACCTGCCCTAGACGTGCCGTTGGCTACAGTGGCTAAGGTGTTAAGTTCATCGATATACATACATTATCTCCCGAACAATGCTCGTAAGAAATGAGCGATTTCCATATGCCATCTATCGGGGAACAACTTAATCAAATATTACGGCATATTCATAATGTAAGTTAAAATTATTTCACCGGTGCAAATATGATAGTCATATGTTCTGTGCCAATACGGTGTATAGATAAATCAAAAAATAATAATAACGACCAAGTGTGGGATCGTTTACCGCCTCCTCTACACTTGGCCGCCAAGCATTTCCACAAACATGGGAGAATCCTGGATTTAAAATACGTTTCGTCCTGGATCCACTCGACAGGACTTATCAGTAGGGCTGATGTCGAGTGGAACCTGCCCTAGACGTGCCGTTGGTTACAGTGGCTAAGGTGTTAAGTTCATTGAAATACATACATTAACTCGCGAACAATGCTCGTGAGAAATGTGCGATTTCTATATGCCATCTATCGGGGAACAACTAAATCAAATATTACGGCATATTCATAATGTAAGTTAAAATTATTTCACCGGTGCAAATAGGATAGTCATATGTTCTGTGCCAATACGGTATATAGATAAATCACAAAATAATAATAACGACCAAGTGTGGGATCGTTTACCGCCTCCTCTACACTTGGCCGCCAGGCATTTCCACAAAAAATGGGACAATCCTGGATTTAAAATACGTTTCGTCCTTGATCCACTCGACAGGACTCATCAGTAGAGCTGATGTCGAGTGGAACCTGCCCTAGACGTGCCGTTGGTTACAGTGGCTAAGGTGTTAAGTTCATCGAAATACATACATTAAATCGCGAACAATGCTTGTGAGAAATGTGCGATTTCTATATGCCATCTATCGGGGAACAACTAAATCAAATATTACGGCATATTCATAATGTAAGTTAAAATTATTTCACCGGTGCAAATATGATAGTCATATGTTCTGTGCCAATACGGTGTATAGATACATCAAAAAATAATAATAACGACCAAGTGTGGGATCGTTTACCGCCTCCTCTACACTTGCCCGCCAGGTATTTCCACAAAAATGGGACAATCCTCGATTTAAAATACGTTTCGTCCTGGATCCACTCGACAGGACTCATCGGTAGGGCTGATGTCGAGTGGAACCTGCCCTAGACGTGCCGTTGGTTACAGTGGCTAAGGTGTTAAGTTCATCGAAATACACACATTAACTCGCGAACAATGCTCGTGAGAAATGTGCGATTTCTATATGCCATCTATCGGGGAACAACTAAATCAAATATTACGGCATATTCATAATGTAAGTTAAAATTATTTCACCGGTGCAAATATGATAGTCATATGTTCTGTGCCAATACGGTGTGTAGATAAATCAAAAAATAATAATAACGACCAAGTGTGGGATCGTTTACCGCCTCCTCTACACTTGGCCGCCAGGCATTTCCACAAAAATGGGAGAATCCTGGATTTAAAATACGTTTCGTCCTGGATCCACTCGACAGGACTCATCAGTAGGGCTGATGTCGAGTGGAACCTGCCCTAGACGTGCCGTTGGTTACAGTGGCTAAGGTGTTAAGTTCATCGAAATACATACATTAACTCCCGAACAATGCTCGTGAGAAATGTGCGATTTCTATATGCCATCTATCGGGGAACAACTAAATCAAATATTACGGCATATTCATAATGTAAGTTAAAATTATTTCACCGGTGCAAATATGATAGTCATATGTGCTGTGCCAATACGGTGTATAGATACATCAAAAAATAATAATAACGACCAAGTGTGGGATCGTTTACCGCCTCCTCTACACTTGCCCGCCAGGCATTTCCACAAAAATGGGACAATCCTGGATTTAAAATACGTTTCGTCCTGGATCCACTCGACAGGACTCATCGGTAGGGCTGATGTCGAGTGGAACCTGCCTTAGACGTGCCGTTGGTTACAGTGGCTAAGGTGTTAAGTTCATCGAAATACACACATTAAATCGCGCACAATGCTCGTGAGAAATGTGCGATTTCTATATGCCATCTATCGGGGAACAACTAAATCAAATATTACGGCATATTCATAATGTAAGTTAAAATTATTTCCCCGGTGCAAATATGATAGTCATATGTTCTGTGCCAATACGGTGTGTAGATAAATCAAAAAATAATAATAACGACCAAGTGTGGGATCGTTTACCGCCTCCTCTACACTTGGCCGCCAGGCATTTCCACAAAAATGGGAGAATCCTGGATTTAAAATTCGTTTCGTCCTGGATCCACTCGTTAGGACTCATCAGTACGGCTGATGTCGAGTGGAACCTGCCCTAGACGTGCCGTTGGTTACAGTGGCTAAGGTGTGAAGTTCATCGAAATACATACATTAACTCGCGAACAATGCTCGTGAGAAATGTGCGATTTCAAATATGCCATCTATCGGGGAACAACTAAATCAAATATTACGGCATATTCATAATGTAAGTTAAAATTATTTCACCGGTGCAAATATGATAGTCATATGTTCTGTGCCAATACGGTGTATAGATAAATCTAAAAATAATAATAACGACCAAGTGTGGGATCGTTTACCGCCTCCTCTACACTTGGCCGCCAGGCATTTCCACATAAAATGGGACAATCCTGGATTTAAAATACGTTTCGTCCTGGATCCACTCGACAGGACTCATCAGTAGGGCTGATGTCGAGTGGAACCTGCCCTAGACGTGGCGTTGGTTACAGTGGCTAAGGTGTTAAGTTCATCGAAATACACACATTAACTCGCGAACAATGCTCGTGAGAAATGTGCGATTTCTATATGCCATCTATCGGGGAACAACTAAATCAAATATTACGGCATATTCATAATGTAAGTTAAAATTATTCCACCGGTGCAAATATGATAGTCATATGTTCTGTGCCAAAACGGTGTGTAGATAAATCAAAAAATAATAATAACGACCAAGTGTGGGATCGTTTAACACCTCCTCTACACTTGGCCGCCAAGCATTTCGACAAAAATGGGAAAATACTGGATTTAAAATACGTTTCGTCCTGGATCCACTCGATAGGACTCATCAGTAGGCCTGATGTCGAATGGAACCTGCCCTAGACGTGCCGTTGGCTACAGTGGCTAAGGTGTTAAGTTCATCGAAATACATACATTAACTCCCGAACAATGCTCGTAAGAAATGAGCGATTTCCATATGCCATCTATCGGGGAACAACTTAATCAAATATTACGGCATATTCATAATGTAAGTTAAAATTATTTCACCGGTGCAAATATGATAGTCATATGTTCTGTGCCAATACGGTGTATAGATAAATCAAAAAATAATAATAACAACCAAGTGTGGGATCGTTTACCGCCTCCTCTACACTTGGCCGCCAAGCATTTCCACAAACATGGGAGAATCCTGGATTTAAAATACGTTTCGTCCTGGATCCACTCGACAGGACTCATCAGTAGGGCTGATGTCGAGTGGAACCTGCCCTAGACGTGCCGTTGGTTACAGTGGCTAAGGTGTTAAGTTCATCGAAATACATACATTAACTCCCGAACAATGCTCGTGAGAAATGTGCGATTTCTATATGCCATCTATCGGGGAACAATTAAATCAAATATTACGGCATATTCATAATGTAAGTTAAAATTATTCCACCGGTGCAAATATGATAGTCATATGTTCTGTGCCAATACGGTGTATAGATAAATCAAGAAATTATAATAACGACCAAGTGTGGGATCGTTTACCGCCTCCTCTACACTTGGCCGCCAGGCATTTCCACAAAAAATGGGACAATCCTGGATTTAAAATACGTTTCGTCCTTGATCCACTCGACAGGACTCATCAGTAGAGCTGATGTCGAGTGGAACCTGCCCTAGACGTGCCGTTGGTTACACTGGCTAAGGTGTTAAGTTCATCGAAATACATACATTAACTCGCGAACAATACTCGTGAGAAATGTGCGATTTCTATATGCCATCTATCGGGGAACAACTAAATCAAATATTACGCCATATTCATAATGTAAGTTAAAATTATTCCACCGGTGCAAATATGATAGTCATATGTTCTGTGCCAAAACGGTGTGTAGATAAATCAAAAAATAATAATAATGACCAAGTGTGGGATCGTTTAACACCTCCTCTACACTTGGCCGCCAAGTATTTCGACAAAAATGGGAAAATACTGGATTTAAAATACGTTTCGTCCTGGATCCACTCGATAGGACTCATCAGTAGGGCTGATGTCGAATGGAACCTGCCCTAGACGTGCCGTTGGTTACAGTGGCTAAGGTGTGAAGTTCATCGAAATACATACATTAACTCGCGAACAATGCTCGTGAGAAATGTGCGATTTCAAATATGCCATCTATCGGGGAACAACTAAATCAAATATTACGGCATATTCATAATGTAAGTTAAAATTATTTCACCGGTGCAAATATGATAGTCATATGTTCTGTGCCAATACGGTGTATAGATACATCAAAAAATAATAATAACGACCAAGTGTGGGATCGTTTACCGCCTCCTCTACACTTGCCCGCCAGGTATTTCCACAAAAATGGGACAATCCTCGATTTAAAATACGTTTCGTCCTGGATCCACTCGACAGGACTCATCGGTAGGGCTGATGTCGAGTGGAATCTGCCCTAGACGTGCCGTTGGTTACAGTGGCTAAGGTGTTAAGTTCATCGAAATACACACATTAACTCGCGAACAATGCTCGTGAGAAATGTGCGATTTCTATATGCCATCTATCGGGGAACAACTAAATCAAATATTACGGCATATTCATAATGTAAGTTAAAATTATTTCACCGGTGCAAATATGATAGTCATATGTTCTGTGCCAATACGGTGTGTAGATAAATCAAAAAATAATAATAACGACCAAGTGTGGGATCGTTTACCGCCTCCTCTACACTTGGCCGCCAGGCATTTCCACAAAAATGGGAGAATCCTGGATTTAAAATACGTTTCGTCCTGGATCCACTCGACAGGACTCATCAGTAGGGCTGATGTCGAGTGGAACCTGCCCTAGACGTGCCGTTGGTTACAGTGGCTAAGGTGTTAAGTTCATCGAAATAAATACATTAACTCCCGAACAATGCTCGTGAGAAATGTGCGATTTCTATATGCCATCTATCGGGGAACAATTAAATCAAATATTACGGCATATTCATAATGTAAGTTAAAATTATTTCACCGGTGCAAATATGATAGTCATATGTTCTGTGCCAATACGGTGTGTAGATAAATCAAAAAATAATAATAACGACCAAGTGTGGGATCGTTTACCGCCTCCTCTACACTTGGCCGCCAGGCATTTCCACAAAAATGGGAGAATCCTGGATTTAAAATACGTTTCGTCCTGGATCCACTCGACAGGACTCATCAGTAGGGCTGATGTCGAGTGGAACCTGCCCTAGACGTGCCGTTGGTTACAGTGGCTAAGGTGTTAAGTTCATCGAAATACATACATTAACTCCCGAACAATGCTCGTGAGAAATGTGCGATTTCTATATGCCATCTATCGGGGAACAATTAAATCAAATATTACGGCATATTCATAATGTAAGTTAAAATTATTTCACCGGTGCAAATATGATAGTCATATGTTCTGTGCCAATACGGTGTATAGATAAATCAAGAAATTATAATAACGACAGAGTTTGGGATCGTGTACCGCCTCCTCTACACTTGGCCGCCAGGCATTTCCACAAAAATGGGACAATCCTGGATTTAAAATACGTTTCGTCCTGGATCCACTCGACAGGACTCATCAGTAGGGCTGATGTCGAGTGGAACCTGCCCTAGACGTGCCGTTGGTTACACTGGCTAAGGTGTTAAGTTCATCGAAATACATACATTAACTCGCGAACAATACTCGTGAGAAATGTGCGATTTCTATATGCCATCTATCGGGGAACAACTAAATCAAATATTACGCCATATTCATAATGTAAGTTAAAATTATTTCACCGGTGCAAATATGATAGTCATATGTTCTGTGCCAATACGGTGTATAGATAAATCATAAAAATAATAATAACGACCAAGTGTGGGATCGTTTACCGCCTCCTCTATACTTGGCCGCCAAGCATTTCCACAAACATGGGAGAATCCTGGATTTAAAAAACGTTTCGTCCTGGATCCACTCGACAGGACTCATCAGTAGGGCTGATGTCGAGTGGAACCTGCCCTAGACGTGCCGTTGGTTACAGTGGCTAAGGTGTTAAGTTCATCGAAATACATACATTAACTCGCGAACAATGCTCGTGAGAAATGTGCGATTTCTATATGCCATCTATCGGGGAACAACTAAATCAAATATTACGGCATATTCATAATGTATGCCATCTATCGGGGAACAACTAAATCAAATATTACGGCATATTCATAATGTAAGTTAAAATTATTTCACCGGTGCAAATATGATAGTCATATGTTCTGTGCCAATACGGTGTATAGATAAATCACAAAATAATAATAACGACCAAGTGTGGGATCGTTTACCGCCTCCTCTACACTTGGCCGCCAGGCATTTCCACAAAAAATGGGACAATCCTGGATTTAAAATACGTTTCGTCCTGGATCCACTCGACAGGACTCATCAGTAGGGCTGATGTCGAGTGGAACCTGCCCTAGACGTGCCGTTGGTTACAGTGACTAAGGTGTTAAGTTCATCGAAATACACACATTAACTCGCGAACAATGCTCGTGAGAAATGTGCGATTTCTATATGCCATCTATCGGGGAACAACTAAATCAAATATTACGGCATATTCATAATGTAAGTTAAAATTATTTCACCGGTGCAAATATGATAGTCATATGTTCTGTGCCAATACGGTGTGTAGATAAATCAAAAAATAATAATAACGACCAAGTGTGGGATCGTTTACCGCCTCCTCTACACTTGGCCGCCAGGCATTTCCACAAAAATGGGAGAATCCTGGATTTAAAATTCGTTTCGTCCTGGATCCACTCGTTAGGACTCATCAGTACGGCTGATGTCGAGTGGAACCTGCCCTAGACGTGCCGTTGGTTACAGTGGCTAAGGTGTGAAGTTCATCGAAATACATACATTAACTCGCGAACAATGCTCGTGAGAAATGTGCGATTTCAAATATGCCATCTATCGGGGAACAACTAAATCAAATATTACGGCATATTCATAATGTAAGTTAAAATTATTTCACCGGTGCAAATATGATAGTCATATGTTCTGTGCCAATACGGTGTGTAGATAAATCAAAAAATAATAATAACGACCAAGTGTGGGATCGTTTACCGCCTCCTCTACACTTGGCCGCCAGGCATTTCCACAAAAATGGGAGAATCCTGGATTTAAAATACGTTTCGTCCTGGATCCACTCGACAGGACTCATCAGTAGGGCTGATGTCGAGTGGAACCTGCCCTAGACGTGCCGTTGGTTACAGTGGCTAAGGTGTTAAGTTCATCGAAATACATACATTAACTCCCGAACAATGCTCGTGAGAAATGTGCGATTTCTATATGCCATCTATCGGGGAACAATTAAATCAAATATTACGGCATATTCATAATGTAAGTTAAAATTATTTCACCGGTGCAAATATGATAGTCATATGTTCTGTGCCAATACGGTGTGTAGATAAATCAAAAAATAATAATAACGACCAAGTGTGGGATCGTTTACCGCCTCCTCTACACTTGGCCGCCAGGCATTTCCACAAAAATGGGAGAATCCTGGATTTAAAATACGTTTCGTCCTGGATCCACTCGACAGGACTCATCAGTAGGGCTGATGTCGAGTGGAACCTGCCCTAGACGTGCCGTTGGTTACAGTGGCTAAGGTGTTAAGTTCATCGAAATACATACATTAACTCCCGAACAATGCTCGTGAGAAATGTGCGATTTCTATATGCCATCTATCGGGGAACAATTAAATCAAATATTACGGCATATTCATAATGTAAGTTAAAATTATTTCACCGGTGCAAATATGATAGTCATATGTTCTGTGCCAATACGGTGTATAGATAAATCAAGAAATTATAATAACGACAGAGTTTGGGATCGTGTACCGCCTCCTCTACACTTGGCCGCCAGGCATTTCCACAAAAATGGGACAATCCTGGATTTAAAATACGTTTCGTCCTGGATCCACTCGACAGGACTCATCAGTAGGGCTGATGTCGAGTGGAACCTGCCCTAGACGTGCCGTTGGTTACACTGGCTAAGGTGTTAAGTTCATCGAAATACATACATTAACTCGCGAACAATACTCGTGAGAAATGTGCGATTTCTATATGCCATCTATCGGGGAACAACTAAATCAAATATTACGCCATATTCATAATGTAAGTTAAAATTATTTCACCGGTGCAAATATGATAGTCATATGTTCTGTGCCAATACGGTGTATAGATAAATCATAAAAATAATAATAACGACCAAGTGTGGGATCGTTTACCGCCTCCTCTATACTTGGCCGCCAAGCATTTCCACAAACATGGGAGAATCCTGGATTTAAAAAACGTTTCGTCCTGGATCCACTCGACAGGACTCATCAGTAGGGCTGATGTCGAGTGGAACCTGCCCTAGACGTGCCGTTGGTTACAGTGGCTAAGGTGTTAAGTTCATCGAAATACATACATTAACTCGCGAACAATGCTCGTGAGAAATGTGCGATTTCTATATGCCATCTATCGGGGAACAACTAAATCAAATATTACGGCATATTCATAATGTATGCCATCTATCGGGGAACAACTAAATCAAATATTACGGCATATTCATAATGTAAGTTAAAATTATTTCACCGGTGCAAATATGATAGTCATATGTTCTGTGCCAATACGGTGTATAGATAAATCACAAAATAATAATAACGACCAAGTGTGGGATCGTTTACCGCCTCCTCTACACTTGGCCGCCAGGCATTTCCACAAAAAATGGGACAATCCTGGATTTAAAATACGTTTCGTCCTGGATCCACTCGACAGGACTCATCAGTAGGGCTGATGTCGAGTGGAACCTGCCCTAGACGTGCCGTTGGTTACAGTGACTAAGGTGTTAAGTTCATCGAAATACACACATTAACTCGCGAACAATGCTCGTGAGAAATGTGCGATTTCTATATGCCATCTATCGGGGAACAACTAAATCAAATATTACGGCATATTCATAATGTAAGTTAAAATTATTTCACCGGTGCAAATATGATAGTCATATGTTCTGTGCCAATACGGTGTGTAGATAAATCAAAAAATAATAATAACGACCAAGTGTGGGATCGTTTACCGCCTCCTCTACACTTGGCCGCCAGGCATTTCCACAAAAATGGGAGAATCCTGGATTTAAAATTCGTTTCGTCCTGGATCCACTCGTTAGGACTCATCAGTACGGCTGATGTCGAGTGGAACCTGCCCTAGACGTGCCGTTGGTTACAGTGGCTAAGGTGTGAAGTTCATCGAAATACATACATTAACTCGCGAACAATGCTCGTGAGAAATGTGCGATTTCAAATATGCCATCTATCGGGGAACAACTAAATCAAATATTACGGCATATTCATAATGTAAGTTAAAATTATTTCACCGGTGCAAATATGATAGTCATATGTTCTGTGCCAATACGGTGTATAGATACATCAAAAAATAATAATAACGACCAAGTGTGGGATCGTTTACCGCCTCCTCTACACTTGCCCGCCAGGTATTTCCACAAAAATGGGACAATCCTCGATTTAAAATACGTTTCGTCCTGGATCCACTCGACAGGACTCATCGGTAGCGCTGATGTCGAGTGGAACCTGCCCTAGACGTGCCGTTGGTTACAGTGGCTAAGGTGTTAAGTTCATCGAAATACACACATTAACTCGCGAACAATGCTCGTGAGAAATGTGCGATTTCTATATGCCATCTATCGGGGAACAACTAAATCAAATATTACGGCATATTCATAATGTAAGTTAAAATTATTTCACCGGTGCAAATATGATAGTCATATGTTCTGTGCCAATACGGTGTGTAGATAAATCAAAAAATAATAATAACGACCAAGTGTGGGATCGTTTACCGCCTCCTCTACACTTGGCCGCCAGGCATTTCCACAAAAATGGGAGAATCCTGGATTTAAAATACGTTTCGTCCTGGATCCACTCGACAGGACTCATCAGTAGGGCTGATGTCGAGTGGAACCTGCCCTAGACGTGCCGTTGGTTACAGTGGCTAAGGTGTTAAGTTCATCGAAATACATACATTAACTCCCGAACAATGCTCGTGAGAAATGTGCGATTTCTATATGCCATCTATCGGGGAACAATTAAATCAAATATTACGGCATATTCATAATGTAAGTTAAAATTATTTCACCGGTGCAAATATGATAGTCATATGTTCTGCGCCAATACGGTGTGTAGATAAATCAAAAAATAATAATAACGACCAAGTGTGGGATCGTTTACCGCCTCCTCTACACTTGGCCGCCAGGCATTTCCACAAAAATGGGAGAATCCTGGATTTAAAATACGTTTCGTCCTGGATCCACTCGACAGGACTCATCAGTAGGGCTGATGTCGAGTGGAACCTGCCCTAGACGTGCCGTTGGTTACACTGGCTAAGGTGTTAAGTTCATCGAAATACATACATTAACTCGCGAACAATACTCGTGAGAAATGTGCGATTTCTATATGCCATCTATCGGGGAACAACTAAATCAAATATTACGCCATATTCATAATGTAAGTTAAAATTATTCCACCGGTGCAAATATGATAGTCATATGTTCTGTGCCAAAACGGTGTGTAGATAAATAAAAAAATAATAATAATGACCAAGTGTGGGATCGTTTAACACCTCCTCTACACTTGGCCGCCAAGTATTTCGACAAAAATGGGAAAATACTGGATTTAAAATACGTTTCGTCCTGGATCCACTCGATAGGACTCATCAGTAGGGCTGATGTCGAATGGAGCCTGCCCTAGACGTGCCGTTGGCTACAGTGGCTAAGTTGTTAAGTTCATCGAAATACATACATTAACTCCCGAACAATGCTCGTAAGAAATGTGCGATTTCCATATGCCATCTATCGGGGAACAACTTAATCGAATATTACGGCATATTCAAAATGTAAGTTAAAATTATTTCACCGGTGCAAATATGATAGTCATATGTTCTGTGCCAATACGGTCTATAGATAAATAAAAAAATAATAATAACGACAAAGTGTGGGATCGTTTACCGCCTCCTCTACACTTGGCCGCCAAGCATTTCCACAAACATGGGAGAATCCTGGATTTAAAATACGTTTCGTCCTGGATCCACTCGACAGGACTCATCAGTAGGGCTGATGTCGAGTGGAACCTGCCCTAGACGTGGCGTTGGTTACAGTGGCTAAGGTGTTAAGTTCATCGAAATACATACATTAACTCGCGAACAATGCTCGTGAGAAATGTGCGATTTCTATATGCCATCTATTGGGGAACAACTAAATCAAATATTACGGCATATTCATAATGTAAGTTAAAATTATTTCACCGGTGCAAATATGATAGTCATATGTTCTGTGCCAATACGGTGTATAGATAAATCAAAAAATAATAATAACGACCAAGTGTGGGATCGTTTACCGCCTCCTCTATACTTGGCCGCCAAGCATTTCCACAAACATGGGAGAATCCTGGATTTAAAAAACGTTTCGTCCTGGATCCACTCGACAGGACTCATCAGTAGGGCTGATGTCGAGTGGAACCTGCCCTAGACGTGCCGTTGGTTACAGTGGCTAAGGTGTTAAGTTCATCGAAATACATACATTAACTCGCGAACAATGCTCGTGAGAAATGTGCGATTTCTATATGCCATCTATCGGGGAACAACTAAATCAAATATTACGGCATATTCATAATGTATGCCATCTATCGGCGAACAACTAAATCAAATATTACGGCATATTCATAATGTAAGTTAAAATTATTTCACCGGTGCAAATATGATAGTCATATGTTCTGTGCCAATACGGTGTATAGATAAATCACAAAATAATAATAACGACCAAGTGTGGGATCGTTTACCGCCTCCTCTACACTTGGCCGCCAGGCATTTCCACAAAAAATGGGACAATCCTGGATTTAAAATACGTTTCGTCCTGGATCCACTCGACAGGACTCATTAGTAGGGCTGATGTCGAGTGGAACCTGCCCTAGACGTGCCGTTGGTTACAGTGACTAAGGTGTTAAGTTCATCGAAATACACACATTAACTCGCGAACAATGCTCGTGAGAAATGTGCGATTTCTATATGCCATCTATCGGGGAACAACTAAATCAAATATTACGGCATATTCATAATGTAAGTTAAAATTATTTCACCGGTGCAAATATGATAGTCATATGTTCTGTGCCAATACGGTGTATAGATAAATCAAAAAATAATAATAACGACCAAGTGTGGGATCGTTTACCGCCTCCTCTACACTTGGCCGCCAGGCATTTCCACAAAAAATGGGACAATCCTGGATTTAAAATACGTTTCGTCCTGGATCCACTCGACAGGACTCATCAGTAGGGCTGATGTCGAGTGGAACCTGCCCTAGACGTGCCGTTGGTTACAGTGGCTAAGGTGTTAAGTTCATCGAAATACACACATTAACTCGCGAACAATGCTCGTGAGAAATGTGCGATTTCCATATGCCATCTATCGGGGAACAACTTAATCGAATATTACGGCATATTCATAATGTAAGTTAAAATTATTTCACCGGTGCAAATATGATAGTCATATGTTCTGTGCCAATACGGTGTATAGATAAATCAAAAAATAATAATAACGACATAGTGTGGGATCGTTTACCGCCTCCTCTACACTTGGCCGCCAGGCATTTCCACAAAAATGGGAGAATCCTGGATTTAAAATACGTTTCGTCCTGGATCCACTCGACAGGACTCATCAGTACGGCTGATGTCGAGTGGAACCTGCCCTAGACGTGCCGTTGGTTACAGTGGCTAAGGTGTTAAGTTCATCGAAATACATACATTAACTCGCGAACAATGCTCGTGAGAAATGTGCGATTTCTATATGCCATCTATCGGGGAACAACTAAATCAAATATTACGGCATATTCATAATGTAAGTTAAAATTATTTCACCGGTGCAAATATGATAGTCATATGTTCTGTGCCAATACGGTGTGTAGATAAATAAAAAAATAATAATAACGACCAGGTGTGGGATCGTTTACCGCCTCCTCTACACTTGGCCGCCAGGCATTTCCACAAAAATGGGAGAATCCTGGATTTAAAATACGTTTCGTCCTGGATCCACTCGACAGGACTCATCAGTAGGGCTGATGTCGAGTGGAACCTGCCCTAGACGTGACGTTGCTTACAGTGGCTAAGGTGTTAAGTTCATCGCAATACATACATTAACTCGCGAACAATGCTCGTGAGAAATGTGCGATTTCTATATGCCATCTATCGGGGAACAACTAAATCAAATATTACGGCATATTCATAATGTAAGTTAAAATTATTTCACCGGTGCAAATATGATAGTCATATGTTCTGTGCCAATACGCTGTATAGATAAATCACAAAATAATAATAACGACCAAGTGTGGGATCGTTTACCGCCTCCTCTACACTTGGCCGCCAGGCATTTCCACAAAAAATGGGACAATCCTGGATTTAAAATACGTTTCGTCCTGCATCCACTCGACAGGACTCATCAGTAGGGCTGATGTCGAGTGGAACCTGCCCTAGACGTGCCGTTGGTTACAGTGGCTAAGGTGTTAAGTTCATCGAAATACACACATTAACTCGCGAACAATGCTCGTGAGAAATGTGCGATTTCTATATGCCATCTATCGGGGAACAACTAAATCAAATATTACGGCATATTCATAATGTAAATTAAAATTATTTCACCGGTGCAAATATGATAGTCATATGTTCTGTGCCAATACGGTGTGTAGATAAATCAAAAAATAATAATAACGACCAGGTGTGGGATCGTTTACCGCCTCCTCTACACTTGGCCGCCAGGCATTTCCACAAAAATGGGAGAATCCTGGATTTAAAATTCGTTTCGTCCTGGATCCACTCGACAGGACTCATCAGTAGGGCTGATGTCGAGTGGAACCTGCCCTAGACGTGACGTTGGTTACAGTGGCTAAGGTGTTAAGTTCATTGAAATACATACATTAACTCGCGAACAATGCTCGTGAGAAATGTGCGATTTCTATATGCCATCTATCGGGGAACAACTAAATCAAATATTACGGCATATTCATAATGTAAGTTAAAATTATTTCACCGGTGCAAATAGGATAGTCATATGTTCTGTGCCAATACGGTATATACATAAATCACAAAATAATAATAACGACCAAGTGTGGGATCGTTTACCGCCTCCTCTACACTTGGCCGCCAGGCATTTCCACATAAAAGGGGACAATCCTGGATTTAAAATACGTTTCGTCCTGGATCCACTCGACAGGACTCATCAGTAGGGCTGATGTCGAGTGGAACCTGCCCTAGACGTGGCGTTGGTTACAGTGGCTAAGGTGTTAAGTTCATCGAAATACATACATTAACTCGCGAACAATGCTCGTGAGAAATGTGCGATTTCTATATGCCATCTATCGGGGAACAACTAAAACAAATATTACGGCATATTCATAATGTAAGTTAAAATTATTTCACCGGTGCAAATATGATAGTGTTACGTCCCAGCGTAACTTTTAACTTATTAGCCTAGTATTTTTCTTGTTCTTGCTACTCCGATCTCCGGTTGCGCCTATACTTGTATATTACGGCCTGTGCCTATCGCAGCCGGCGTACCGTTAGAGTATTAGAGTTAAAATCATGTCATTTTCCTTCTACTCCGGGCTTCGTATGCGCCTATACTTGTATATTACGGCCTATGCCTAGCGCATGCGTGGTACCGTCGAGCGGTAACTTCAAGTAGAATATTCCTCGCCTTGGAATCACCGTCGTCCCCACCCAATACACCGACTCATGACAATATATATATAGTATAAGGAACGAATGCGTGTACGCGGTATGCAAGTGTGAGTGTATAGACTTAAGGTTAGCGACGAGTTTCCGCTTAAGAATATTGTTTATCCTTTTCTCTTTCTTTTCATTTATTAATTGCGCCACTGTTAGGCATCGCTGCAGGACAAGACTATTTTTCGTTATCATCAATCCCACCGAAGCGTGCGCTTAAGAGTTACTAAGTTCCTACGTGCCGAGATCGACTTGCACTCATAATAAAATCTGTTAATCAGAGAGAGAAACTAACGAACAAAACCAGCGTCTCGTTTTACATAGCCAGCCGAATGTTTGTATATACCGTCGACCGCTATGTACCCGATTCTGTGAGAGGGGCCTAAAAACTATCTCTGAGCCGTCCTAGGAACCATCTCGAGACGCGACCGTCGTCGCAGTTGGCTGTATAGTCGCGAGGTGCGTAGTCCTCTGTCCGAGGAATATCTTAGTTTATTCTTTGTGAGCTAATCTGTGCAAATTCTTGCAGTTTAATCAGAGACTCATTACTCCTCGTTAAATCGTAGTGTTAAAATCTAGCTATTAAAAAAAGAGCAAGGACTCATATTTCTTTTGGTTTTCTTTTTGGTTTCGAATTTTAATCTAGAGTGCGAATAGTGCGATCCGCGTTATTTCCAGCACGTGGTCGGCGAAACGCGCCGAGCCCGTTAGCATATAAGTTTCATTTATAAAGATCATTATATTATTATTATTATAAGTAACACTTCCACATAAGTCTTCTCTCGGTGAGGAATTGGTATTGTATTTAGACTGATTTAAACATCTAGAGCGGTCTGAGGAGTCTCTTCGCGAGTAACATCTACAGCTCCGATAACACGGGAGCTTAGGCCATCTCAAGCCTGATCGTACATTAATACCATTTTACGATTCGAAGGTACTCGTCGTAATAAACCATACGAATTTCTACCGACATACAACCGAACTGAGAGCGAGCGTAAGAGCGAGAGAAGCACAGCGAGCGACATACCATCGAGCGAGCGTGAGCGTGAGAGAGAGAGAGAGAGATCAAAGATTGTCTGAGCGTTTCCAGCAGCACGGTAAGAATATTCCAATTACCAGCTAGATCATGATTTCTGGCCCGACTCTTGCCCCCAGTACATGTATTACGGGAAACCTAGGGCAATAGTTGTAGAGGCGATCTCGTAACCGTGTGCTCTGAGCGCTGGGCGATCGGAACTGTTTAATTCTACAAGGAATCTCTGTACCATTCATATAACGAATATCACGCGCAATACGAGCTGCTTCGTTCAACCCACGATTATACCGCGCCTTGCATACCGGCGAATTGTACTACCGAACATTGCGTAATAGTTAGTCTTTCCGTTCCTTATTATATCAATACTCCGATACAAACAAAACCTCGTAACCATTGTTAAAACGTGGAATTGGCGTTAGAAGCGGGATACACTTTCTTTCTGTATATATATATCTCTTACAGTTATATTACTTCTTTATACCCACTTCTAACCGCGGAACTGGTGTCAGAAATCTGCTTTTTCAACTCAAGTCGTCTTTGTATCTGCACCTGAATAATCATCACAGAATATACACTATTGTTTTTCCACACTATATCTGCTTTATCCTTTTTTTTATTTTCTTTGCATGCGCTATAATTAACATTATCTGTACTGGAATGTAACACGCAATAACTCAGCAACCTGTACGGGTTGATAAGAGAGAGAATCCTATAAGTCCTGCAGATCGAGTAGATTGATTTCGTTCTTTCGCGTCATCATTTTATTCGGTCATTGATAGAATCATCTTTTTGATTTATATCCTTTAGGTTAAGTATCCACGCGTTACTCCCGGGCGACAACGGTCGACCGCTCGAACACACACACGGTTTCATCCTAGACAAATCCTTTAAAACCGACCTATCGCGACGCCCGGACGTAGCAATAGTCATATGTTCTGTGCCAATACGGTGTATAGATACATCAAAAAATAATAATAACGACCAAGTGTGGGATCGTTTACCGCCTCCTCTACACTTGCCCGCCAGGCATTTCCACAAAAATGGGACAATCCTGGATTTAAAATACGTTTCGTCCTGGATCCACTCGACAGGACTCATCGGTAGGGCTGATGTCGAGTGGAACCTGCCCTAGACGTGCCGTTGGTTACAGTGGCTAAGGTGTTAAGTTCATCGAAATACACACATTAACTCGCGAACAATGCTCGTGAGAAATGTGCGATTTCTATATGCCATCTATCGGGGAACAACTAAATCAAATATTACGGCATATTCATAATGTAAGTTAAAATTATTTCACCGGTGCAAATATGATAGTCATATGTTCTGTGCCAATACGGTGTATAGATACATCAAAAAATAATAATAACGACCAAGTGTGGGATCGTTTACCGCCTCCTCTACACTTGGCCGCCAGGCATTTCCACAAAAAATGGGACAATCCTGGATTTAAAATACGTTTCGTCCTGGATCCACTCGACAGGACTCATCAGTAGGGCTGATGTCGAGTGGAACCTGCCCTAGACGTGCCGTTGGTTACAGTGGCTAAGGTGTTAAGTTCATCGAAATACACACATTAACTCGCGAAGAATGCTCGTGAGAAATGTGCGATTTCTATATGCCATCTATCGGGGAACAACTAAATCAAATATTACGGCATATTCATAATGTAAATTAAAATTATTTCACCGGTGCAAATATGATAGTCATATGTTCTGTGCCAATACGGTGTGTAGATAAATCAAAAAATAATAATAACGACCAAGTGTGGGATCGTTTACCGCCTCCTCTACACTTGGCCGCCAGGCATTTCCACAAAAATGGGACAATCCTGGACTTAAAATACGTTTCGTCCAGGATCCAGTAGACAGGACTCATCAGTAGGGCTGATGTCGAGTGGAACCTGCCCTAGACGTGCCGTTGGTTACAGTGGATAAGGTGTTAAGTTCATCGAAATACATACATTAACTCGCGAACAATGCTCGTGAGAAATGTGCGATTTCTATATGCCATCTATCGGGAACAACTAAATCAAATGTTACGGCATATTCATAATGAAAGTTAAAATTATTCCACCGGTGCAAATATGATAGTCATATGTTCTGATTTACTCGTACGCGGGTGGGCCCGCAGGCCGGCGGCCACCTCGACTCTAGGTCTATATGCCGCAACGCACCCTTCAATGATCGAGATGTCGCTCGATCAACGCGCAATAAATTGCTACCAGTCTATCGGGGTGCTGGCCCCAGCATCTTACTGGTGGAGGCGAGGCCTTTCTAAACCTCTCCCATAGTTCTGCCAACCATGGTAAGGCGAGCTGATTGAGTGCAGCTCCCACACCGGGATGTCAAGCCCTAGCCAGCTATGGCTTCACCACTGCCACGACGATTGCAACCCCGGTGCCTTAGATAGTATACATAGTTAGTACCCAGGGTGCCGTCCCAAATGTGGGGGACCGGTGGCAGCTAAGGGCAACGCGGGTGGGACGTTCCCACACGCTACCCTACCACTACCACCGGTGGGCCCCCCACCCCGTCTACCGATTATCCTCCGGTCGAGTGGACCCACAGCCCAGCAGCCGATTAAGGGTCCAGTACAAGCGTATGTCAGGTCCATGGGGACGCCAAGCCCCAAAGGTCCCCACCACCAAGGGCGGGACCCCCCTGCGGGCAGTCATATGTTCTGTGCCAATACGGTGTATAGATACATAAAAAAAAAATAATAATAACGACCAAGTGTGGGATCGTTTACCGCCTCCTCTACACTTGGCTGCCAGGCATTTCCACAAAAATGGGACAATCCTGGACTTAAAATACGTTTCGTCCTGGATCCACTCGACAGGACTCATCAGTAGGGCTGATGTCGAGTGGAACCTGCCCTAGACGTGCCGTTGGTTACAGTGGCTAAGGTGTTAAGTTCATCGAAATACATACATTAACTCGCGAACAATGCTCGTGAGAAATGTGCGATTTCTATATGCCACCTATCGGGGAACAACTAAATCAAATATTACGGCATATTCATAATGTAAGTTAAAATTATTTCACCGGTGCAAATATGATAGTCATATGTTCTGTGCCAATACGGTGTATAGATAAATCAAAAAGTAATAATAACGACCAAGTGTGGGATCGTTTACCGCCTCCTCTACACTTGGCCGCCAGGCATTTCCACAAAAATGCGACAATCTTGGATTTAAAATACGTTTCGTCCTGGATCCACTCGACAGGGCCCATCAGTAGGGCTGATGTCGAGTGGAACCTGACCAAGACGTGCCGTTGGTTACAGTGGCTAAGGTGTTAAGTTCATCGAAATACATACATTAACTCGCGAACAATGCTCGTGAGAAATGTGCGATTTCTATATGCCATCTATCGGGGAACAACTAAATCAAATATTACGGCATATTCATAATGTAAGTAAAAATTATTTCACCGGTGCAAATATGATAGTCATATGTTCTGTGCCAATACGGTGTATAGATAAATCAAAAAATAATAATAACGACCAAGTGTGGGATCGTTTACCGCCTCCTCTACACTTGGCCGCCAGGAATTTCCACATAAAATGGGACAATCCTGGATTTAAAATACGTTTCGTCCTGGATCCACTCGACAGGACTCATCAGTAGGGCTGATATCGAGTGGAACCTGCCCTAGACGTGCCGTTGGTTACAGTGGCTAAGGTGTTAAGTTCATCGAAATACATACATTAAATCGCGAACAATGCTCGTGAGAAATGTGCGATTTCTATATGCCATCTATCGGGGAACAACTAAATCAAATATTACGGCATATTCATAATGTAAGTTAAAATTATTTCACCGGTGCAAATATGATAGTCATATGTTCTGTGCCAATACGGTGTATAGATACATCAAAAAATAATAATAACGACCAAGTGTGGGATCGTTTACCGCACCCTCTACACTTGCCCGCCAGGCATTTCCACAAAAATGGGACAATCCTGGATTTAAAATACGTTTCGTCCTGGATCCACTCGACAGGACTCATCAGTAGGGCTGATGTCGAGTGGAACCTGCCCTAGACGTGCCGTTGGTTACAGTGGCTAAGGTGTTAAGTTCATCGAAATACACACATTAACTCGCGAAGAATGCTCGTGAGAAATGTGCGATTTCTATATGCCATCTATCGGGGAACAACTAAATCAAATATTACGGCATATTCATAATGTAAATTAAACTTATTTCACCGGTGCAAATATGATAGTCATATGTTCTGTGCCAATACGGTGTGTAGATAAATCAAAAAATAATAATAACGACCAGGTGTGGGATCGTTTACCGCCTCCTCTACACTTGGCCGCCAGGCATTTCCACAAAAATGGGAGAATCCTGGATTTAAAATTCGTTTCGTCCTGGATCCACTCGACAGGACTCATCAGTAGGGCTGATGTCGACTGGAACCTGCCCTAGACGTGACGTTGGTTACAGTGGCTAAGGTGTTAAGTTCATTGAAATACATACATTAACTCGCGAACAATGCTCGTGAGAAATGTGCGATTT
The DNA here is from genome assembly GCA_963942575.1 of Priocnemis perturbator. Classification (NCBI taxonomy): domain Eukaryota; kingdom Metazoa; phylum Arthropoda; class Insecta; order Hymenoptera; family Pompilidae; genus Priocnemis; species Priocnemis perturbator. Next base: position 683,553 of record CAWWDK010000066.1, read on the forward strand.
CTATATGCCATCTATCGGGGAACAACTAAATCAAATATTACGGCATATTCATAATGTAACTTAAAATTATTTCACCGGTGCAAATAGGATAGTCATATGTTCTGTGCCAATACGGTATATACATAAATCACAAAATAATAATAACGACCAAGTGTGGGATCGTTTACCGCCTCCTCTACACTTGGCCGCCAGGCATTTCCACATAAAATGGGACAATCCTGGATTTAAAATACGTTTCGTCCTGGATCCACTCGACAGGGCCCATCAGTAGGGCTGATGTCGAGTGGAACCTGACCAAGACGTGCCGTTGGTTACAGTGGCTAAGGTGTTAAGTTCATCGAAATACATACATTAAATCGCGAACAATGCTCGTGAGAAATGTGCGATTTCTATATGCCATCTATCGGGGAACAACTAAATCAAATATTACGGCATATTCATAATGTAAGTTAAAATTATTTCACCGGTGCAAATATGATAGTCATATGTTCTGTGCCAATACGGTGTATAGATACATCAAAAAATAATAATAACGACCAAGTGTGGGATCGTTTACCGCACCCTCTACACTTGCCCGCCAGGCATTTCCACAAAAATGGGACAATCCTGGATTTAAAATACGTTTCGTCCTGGATCCACTCGACAGGACTCATCGGTAGGGCTGATGTCGAGTGGAACCTGCCTTAGACGTGCCGTTGGTTACAGTGGCTAAGGTGTTAAGTTCATCGAAATACATACATTAACTCGCGATCAATGCTCGTGAGAAATGTGCGATTTCAAATATGCCATCTATCGGGGAACAACTAAATCAAATATTACGGCATATTCATAATGTAAGTTAAAATTATTTCACCGGTGCAAATATGATAGTCATATGTTCTGTGCCAATACGGTGTATAGATAAATAAAAAAATAATAATAACGACCAAGTGTGGGATCGTTTACCGCCTCCTCTACACTTGGCCGCCAGGCATTTCCACAAAAATGGGACAATCCTGGACTTAAACTACGTTTCGTCCTGGATCCACTCAACAGGACTCATCAGTAGGGCTGATGTCGAGTGGAACCTGCCCTAGCCGTGCCGTTGGTTACAGTGGCTAAGGTGTTAAGTTCATCGAAATACACACATTAACTCGCGAACAATGCTCGTGAGAAATGTGCGATTTCTATATGCCATCTATCGGGGAACAACTAAATCAAATATTACAGCATATTCATAATGTAAGTTACAATTATTTCACCGGTGCAAATATGATAGTCATATGCTCTGTGCCAATACGGTGTATAGATAAATCAAACAATAATAATAACGACCAAGTGTGGGATCGTTTACCGCCTCCTCTACACTAGGCCGCCAGGCATTTTCACAAAAATGGGACAATCCTGGATTTAAAATACGTTTCGCCCTGGATCCACTCGACAGGACTCATCAGTAGGGCTGATATCGAGTGGAACCTGCCCTAGACGTGCCGTTGGTTACCAGTGGCTAAGGTGTTAAGTTCATCGAAATACATACATTAACTCGCGAACAATGCTCGTGAGATATGTGCGATTTCTATATGCCATCTATCGGGGAACAACTAAATCAAATATTACGGCATATTCATAATGTAAGTTAAAATTATTTAACCGGTGCAAATATGATAGTCATATGTTCTGTGCCAATACGGTGTATAGATAAATCAAAAAATAATAATAACGACCAAGTGTGGGATCGTTTACCGCCTCCTCTACACTTGGCCGCCAGGCATTTCCACAAAAATGGGACAATCCTGGACTTAAAATACGTTTCGTCCTGGATCCACTCGACAGGACTCATCAGTAGGGCTGATGTCGAGTGGAACCTGCCCTAGCCGTGCCGTTGGTTGCAGTGGCTAAGGTGTTAAGTTCATCGAAATACATACATTAACTCCCGAACAATGCTCGTGAGAAATGTGAGATTTCTATATGCCATCTATTGGGGAACAAATAAATCAAATATTACGGCATATTCATAATGTAAGTTAAAATTATTTCACCGGTGCAAATATGATAGTCATATGTTCTGTGCCAATACGGTGTATAGATAAATCAAAAAATAATAATAACGACCAAGTGTGGGATCGTTTACCGCCTCCTCTACACTTGGCCGCCAGGCATTTCCACATAAAATGGGACAATCCTGGATTTAAAATACGTTTCGTCCTGGATCCACTCGACAGGACTCATCAGTAGGGCTGATGTCGAGTGGAACCTGCCCTAGCCGTGCCGTTGGTTGCAGTGGCTAAGGTGTTAAGTTCATCGAAATACATACATTAACTCCCGAACAATGCTCGTGAGAAATGTGAGATTTCTATATGCCATCTATTGGGGAACAAATAAATCAAATATTACGGCATATTCATAATGTAAGTTAAAATTATTTCACCGGTGCAAATATGATAGTCATATGTTCTGTGCCAATACGGTGTATAGATAAATCAAAAAATAATAATAACGACCAAGTGTGGGATCGTTTACCGCCTCCTCTACACTTGGCCGCCAGGCATTTCCACATAAAATGGGACAATCCTGGATTTAAAATACGTTTCGTCCTGGATCCACTCGACAGGACTCATCAGTAGGGCTGATGTCGAGTGGAACCTGCCCTAGACGTGGCGTTGGTTACAGTGGCTAAGGTGTTAAGTTCATCGAAATACATACATTAACTCGCGAACAATGCTCGTGAGAAATGTGCGATTTCTATATGCCATCTATTGGGGAACAACTAAATCAAATATTACGGCATATTCATAATGTAAGTTAAAATTATTTCACCGGTGCAAATATGATAGTCATATGTTCTGTGCCAATACGGTGTATAGATAAATCAAAAAATAATAATAACGACCAAGTGTGGGATCGTTTACCGCCTCCTCTATACTTGGCCGCCAAGCATTTCCACAAAAATGGGAGAATCCTGGATTTAAAATACGTTTCGTCCTGGATCCACTCGACAGGACTCATCAGTAGGGCTGATGTCGAGTGGAACCTGCCCTAGACGTGACGTTGCTTACAGTGGCTAAGGTGTTAAGTTCATCGCAATACATACATTAACTCGCGAACAATGCTCATGAGAAATGTGCGATTTCTATATGCCATCTATCGGGGAACAACTAAATCAAATATTACGGCATATTCATAATGTAAGTTAAAATTATTTCACCGGTGCAAATATGATAGTCATATGTTCTGTGCCAATACGGTGTGTAGATAAATCAAAAAATAATAATAACGACCAGGTGTGGGATCGTTTACCGCCTCCTCTACACTTGGCCGCCAGGCATTTCCACAAAAATGGGAGAATCCTGGATTTAAAATTCGTTTCGTCCTGGATCCACTCGTTAGGACTCATCAGTACGGCTGATGTCGAGTGGAACCTGCCCTAGACGTGCCGTTGGTTACAGTGGCTAAGGTGTTAAGTTCATCGAAATACATACATTAACTCGCGATCAATGCTCGTGAGAAATGTGCGATTTCAAATATGCCATCTATCGGGGAACAACTAAATCAAATATTACGGCATATTCATAATGTAAGTTAAAATTATTTCACCGGTGCAAATATGATAGTCATATGTTCTGTGCCAATACGGTGTATAGATAAATAAAAAAATAATAATAACGACCAAGTGTGGGATCGTTTACCGCCTCCTCTACACTTGGCCGCCAGGCATTTCCACAAAAATGGGACAATCCTGGACTTAAACTACGTTTCGTCCTGGATCCACTCAACAGGACTCATTAGTAGGGCTGATGTCGAGTGGAACCTGCCCTAGCCGTGCCGTTGGTTACAGTGGCTAAGGTGTTAAGTTCATCGAAATACACACATTAACTCGCGAACAATGCTCGTGAGAAATGTGCGATTTCTATATGCCATCTATCGGGGAACAACTAAATCAAATATTACAGCATATTCATAATGTAAGTTACAATTATTTCACCAGTGCAAATATGATAGTCATATGCTCTGTGCCAATACGGTGTATAGATAAATCAAACAATAATAATAACGACCAAGTGTGGGATCGTTTACCGCCTGCTCTACACTTGGCCGCCAGGCATTTCCTCAAAAAATGGGACAATCCTGGATTTAAAATACGTTTCGTCCTGGATCCACTCGACAGGACTCATCAGTAGGGCTGATGTCGAGTGGAACCTGCCCTAGACGTGCCGTTGGTTACAGTGGCTAAGGTGTTAAGTTCATCGAAATACACACATTAACTCGCGAACAATGCTCGTGAGAAATGTGCGATTTCTATATGCCATCTATCGGGGAAGAACTAAATCAAATATTACGGCATATTCATAATGTAAGTTAAAATTATTTCACCGGTGCAAATATGATAGTCATATGTTATGTGCCAATACGGTGTGTAGATAAATCAAAAAATAATAATAACGACCAGGTGTGGGATCGTTTACCGCCTCCTCTACACTTGGCCGCCAGGCATTTCCACAAAAATGGGAGAATCCTGGATTTAAAATTCGTTTCGTCCTGGATCCACTCGTTAGGACTCATCAGTACGGCTGATGTCGAGTGGAACCTGCCCTAGACGTGCCGTTGGTTACAGTGGCTAAGGTGTTAAGTTCATCGAAATACATACATTAACTCGCGATCAATGCTCGTGAGAAATGTGCGATTTCAAATATGCCATCTATCGGGGAACAACTAAATCAAATATTACGGCATATCCATAATGTAAGTTAAAATTATTTCACCGGTGCAAATATGATAGTCATATGTTCTGTGCCAATACGGTGTATAGATAAATAAAAAAATAATAATAACGACCAAGTGTGGGATCGTTTACCGCCTCCTCTACACTTGGCCGCCAGGCATTTCCACAAAAATGGGACAATCCTGGACTTAAACTACGTTTCGTCCTGGATCCACTCGACAGGACTCATCAGTAGGGCTGATGTCGAGTGGAACCTGCCCTAGACGTGCCGTTGGTTACAGTGGCTAAGGTGTTAAGTTCATCGAAATACATACATTAACTCCCGAACAATGCTCGTGAGAAATGTGCGATTTCTATATGCCATCTATCGGGGAACAATTAAATCAAATATTACGGCATATTCATAATGTAAGTTAAAATTATTTCACCGGTGCAAATATGATAGTCATATGTTCTGTGCCAATACGGTGTGTAGATAAATCAAAAAATAATAATAACGACCAAGTGTGGGATCGTTTACCGCCTCCTCTACACTTGGCCGCCAGGCATTTCCACAAAAATGGGAGAATCCTGGATTTAAAATACGTTTCGTCCTGGATCCACTCGACAGGACTCATCAGTAGGGCTGATGTCGAGTGGAACCTGCCCTAGACGTGCCGTTGGTTACAGTGGCTAAGGTGTTAAGTTCATCGAAATACATACATTAACTCCCGAACAATGCTCGTGAGAAATGTGCGATTTCTATATGCCATCTATCGGGGAACAATTAAATCAAATATTACGGCATATTCATAATGTAAGTTAAAATTATTTCACCGGTGCAAATATGATAGTCATATGTTCTGTGCCAATACGGTGTATAGATAAATCAAGAAATTATAATAACGACAGAGTTTGGGATCGTGTACCGCCTCCTCTACACTTGGCCGCCAGGCATTTCCACAAAAATGGGACAATCCTGGATTTAAAATACGTTTCGTCCTGGATCCACTCGACAGGACTCATCAGTAGGGCTGATGTCGAGTGGAACCTGCCCTAGACGTGCCGTTGGTTACACTGGCTAAGGTGTTAAGTTCATCGAAATACATACATTAACTCGCGAACAATACTCGTGAGAAATGTGCGATTTCTATATGCCATCTATCGGGGAACAACTAAATCAAATATTACGCCATATTCATAATGTAAGTTAAAATTATTTCACCGGTGCAAATATGATAGTCATATGTTCTGTGCCAATACGGTGTATAGATAAATCATAAAAATAATAATAACGACCAAGTGTGGGATCGTTTACCGCCTCCTCTATACTTGGCCGCCAAGCATTTCCACAAACATGGGAGAATCCTGGATTTAAAAAACGTTTCGTCCTGGATCCACTCGACAGGACTCATCAGTAGGGCTGATGTCGAGTGGAACCTGCCCTAGACGTGCCGTTGGTTACAGTGGCTAAGGTGTTAAGTTCATCGAAATACATACATTAACTCGCGAACAATGCTCGTGAGAAATGTGCGATTTCTATATGCCATCTATCGGGGAACAACTAAATCAAATATTACGGCATATTCATAATGTATGCCATCTATCGGGGAACAACTAAATCAAATATTACGGCATATTCATAATGTAAGTTAAAATTATTTCACCGGTGCAAATATGATAGTCATATGTTCTGTGCCAATACGGTGTATAGATAAATCACAAAATAATAATAACGACCAAGTGTGGGATCGTTTACCGCCTCCTCTACACTTGGCCGCCAGGCATTTCCACAAAAAATGGGACAATCCTGGATTTAAAATACGTTTCGTCCTGGATCCACTCGACAGGACTCATCAGTAGGGCTGATGTCGAGTGGAACCTGCCCTAGACGTGCCGTTGGTTACAGTGACTAAGGTGTTAAGTTCATCGAAATACACACATTAACTCGCGAACAATGCTCGTGAGAAATGTGCGATTTCTATATGCCATCTATCGGGGAACAACTAAATCAAATATTACGGCATATTCATAATGTAAGTTAAAATTATTTCACCGGTGCAAATATGATAGTCATATGTTCTGTGCCAATACGGTGTGTAGATAAATCAAAAAATAATAATAACGACCAAGTGTGGGATCGTTTACCGCCTCCTCTACACTTGGCCGCCAGGCATTTCCACAAAAATGGGAGAATCCTGGATTTAAAATTCGTTTCGTCCTGGATCCACTCGTTAGGACTCATCAGTACGGCTGATGTCGAGTGGAACCTGCCCTAGACGTGCCGTTGGTTACAGTGGCTAAGGTGTGAAGTTCATCGAAATACATACATTAACTCGCGAACAATGCTCGTGAGAAATGTGCGATTTCAAATATGCCATCTATCGGGGAACAACTAAATCAAATATTACGGCATATTCATAATGTAAGTTAAAATTATTTCACCGGTGCAAATATGATAGTCATATGTTCTGTGCCAATACGGTGTGTAGATAAATCAAAAAATAATAATAACGACCAAGTGTGGGATCGTTTACCGCCTCCTCTACACTTGGCCGCCAGGCATTTCCACAAAAATGGGAGAATCCTGGATTTAAAATACGTTTCGTCCTGGATCCACTCGACAGGACTCATCAGTAGGGCTGATGTCGAGTGGAACCTGCCCTAGACGTGCCGTTGGTTACAGTGGCTAAGGTGTTAAGTTCATCGAAATACATACATTAACTCCCGAACAATGCTCGTGAGAAATGTGCGATTTCTATATGCCATCTATCGGGGAACAATTAAATCAAATATTACGGCATATTCATAATGTAAGTTAAAATTATTTCACCGGTGCAAATATGATAGTCATATGTTCTGTGCCAATACGGTGTGTAGATAAATCAAAAAATAATAATAACGACCAAGTGTGGGATCGTTTACCGCCTCCTCTACACTTGGCCGCCAGGCATTTCCACAAAAATGGGAGAATCCTGGATTTAAAATACGTTTCGTCCTGGATCCACTCGACAGGACTCATCAGTAGGGCTGATGTCGAGTGGAACCTGCCCTAGACGTGCCGTTGGTTACAGTGGCTAAGGTGTTAAGTTCATCGAAATACATACATTAACTCCCGAACAATGCTCGTGAGAAATGTGCGATTTCTATATGCCATCTATCGGGGAACAATTAAATCAAATATTACGGCATATTCATAATGTAAGTTAAAATTATTTCACCGGTGCAAATATGATAGTCATATGTTCTGTGCCAATACGGTGTATAGATAAATCAAGAAATTATAATAACGACAGAGTTTGGGATCGTGTACCGCCTCCTCTACACTTGGCCGCCAGGCATTTCCACAAAAATGGGACAATCCTGGATTTAAAATACGTTTCGTCCTGGATCCACTCGACAGGACTCATCAGTAGGGCTGATGTCGAGTGGAACCTGCCCTAGACGTGCCGTTGGTTACACTGGCTAAGGTGTTAAGTTCATCGAAATACATACATTAACTCGCGAACAATACTCGTGAGAAATGTGCGATTTCTATATGCCATCTATCGGGGAACAACTAAATCAAATATTACGCCATATTCATAATGTAAGTTAAAATTATTTCACCGGTGCAAATATGATAGTCATATGTTCTGTGCCAATACGGTGTATAGATAAATCATAAAAATAATAATAACGACCAAGTGTGGGATCGTTTACCGCCTCCTCTATACTTGGCCGCCAAGCATTTCCACAAACATGGGAGAATCCTGGATTTAAAAAACGTTTCGTCCTGGATCCACTCGACAGGACTCATCAGTAGGGCTGATGACGAGTGGAACCTGCCCTAGACGTGCCGTTGGTTACAGTGGCTAAGGTGTTAAGTTCATCGAAATACATACATTAACTCGCGAACAATGCTCGTGAGAAATGTGCGATTTCTATATGCCATCTATCGGGGAACAACTAAATCAAATATTACGGCATATTCATAATGTATGCCATCTATCGGGGAACAACTAAATCAAATATTACGGCATATTCATAATGTAAGTTAAAATTATTTCACCGGTGCAAATATGATAGTCATATGTTCTGTGCCAATACGGTGTATAGATAAATCACAAAATAATAATAACGACCAAGTGTGGGATCGTTTACCGCCTCCTCTACACTTGGCCGCCAGGCATTTCCACAAAAAATGGGACAATCCTGGATTTAAAATACGTTTCGTCCTGGATCCACTCGACAGGACTCATCAGTAGGGCTGATGTCGAGTGGAACCTGCCCTAGACGTGCCGTTGGTTACAGTGACTAAGGTGTTAAGTTCATCGAAATACACACATTAACTCGCGAACAATGCTCGTGAGAAATGTGCGATTTCTATATGCCATCTATCGGGGAACAACTAAATCAAATATTACGGCATATTCATAATGTAAGTTAAAATTATTTCACCGGTGCAAATATGATAGTCATATGTTCTGTGCCAATACGGTGTGTAGATAAATCAAAAAATAATAATAACGACCAAGTGTGGGATCGTTTACCGCCTCCTCTACACTTGGCCGCCAGGCATTTCCACAAAAATGGGAGAATCCTGGATTTAAAATTCGTTTCGTCCTGGATCCACTCGTTAGGACTCATCAGTACGGCTGATGTCGAGTGGAACCTGCCCTAGACGTGCCGTTGGTTACAGTGGCTAAGGTGTGAAGTTCATCGAAATACATACATTAACTCGCGAACAATGCTCGTGAGAAATGTGCGATTTCAAATATGCCATCTATCGGGGAACAACTAAATCAAATATTACGGCATATTCATAATGTAAGTTAAAATTATTTCACCGGTGCAAATATGATAGTCATATGTTCTGTGCCAATACGGTGTATAGATACATCAAAAAATAATAATAACGACCAAGTGTGGGATCGTTTACCGCCTCCTCTACACTTGCCCGCCAGGTATTTCCACAAAAATGGGACAATCCTCGATTTAAAATACGTTTCGTCCTGGATCCACTCGACAGGACTCATCGGTAGCGCTGATGTCGAGTGGAACCTGCCCTAGACGTGCCGTTGGTTACAGTGGCTAAGGTGTTAAGTTCATCGAAATACACACATTAACTCGCGAACAATGCTCGTGAGAAATGTGCGATTTCTATATGCCATCTATCGGGGAACAACTAAATCAAATATTACGGCATATTCATAATGTAAGTTAAAATTATTTCACCGGTGCAAATATGATAGTCATATGTTCTGTGCCAATACGGTGTGTAGATAAATCAAAAAATAATAATAACGACCAAGTGTGGGATCGTTTACCGCCTCCTCTACACTTGGCCGCCAGGCATTTCCACAAAAATGGGAGAATCCTGGATTTAAAATACGTTTCGTCCTGGATCCACTCGACAGGACTCATCAGTAGGGCTGATGTCGAGTGGAACCTGCCCTAGACGTGCCGTTGGTTACAGTGGCTAAGGTGTTAAGTTCATCGAAATACATACATTAACTCCCGAACAATGCTCGTGAGAAATGTGCGATTTCTATATGCCATCTATCGGGGAACAATTAAATCAAATATTACGGCATATTCATAATGTAAGTTAAAATTATTTCACCGGTGCAAATATGATAGTCATATGTTCTGCGCCAATACGGTGTGTAGATAAATCAAAAAATAATAATAACGACCAAGTGTGGGATCGTTTACCGCCTCCTCTACACTTGGCCGCCAGGCATTTCCACAAAAATGGGAGAATCCTGGATTTAAAATACGTTTCGTCCTGGATCCACTCGACAGGACTCATCAGTAGGGCTGATGTCGAGTGGAACCTGCCCTAGACGTGCCGTTGGTTACAGTGGCTAAGGTGTTAAGTTCATCGAAATACATACATTAACTCCCGAACAATGCTCGTGAGAAATGTGCGATTTCTATATGCCATCTATCGGGGAACAATTAAATCAAATATTACGGCATATTCATAATGTAAGTTAAAATTATTTCACCGGTGCAAATATGATAGTCATATGTTCTGTGCCAATACGGTGTATAGATAAATCAAGAAATTATAATAACGACAGAGTTTGGGATCGTGTACCGCCTCCTCTACACTTGGCCGCCAGGCATTTCCACAAAAATGGGACAATCCTGGATTTAAAAAACGTTTCGTCCTGGATCCACTCGACAGGACTCATCAGTAGGGCTGATGTCGAGTGGAACCTGCCCTAGACGTGCCGTTGGTTACACTGGCTAAGGTGTTAAGTTCATCGAAATACATACATTAACTCGCGAACAATACTCGTGAGAAATGTGCGATTTCTATATGCCATCTATCGGGGAACAACTAAATCAAATATTACGCCATATTCATAATGTAAGTTAAAATTATTCCACCGGTGCAAATATGATAGTCATATGTTCTGTGCCAAAACGGTGTGTAGATAAATAAAAAAATAATAATAATGACCAAGTGTGGGATCGTTTAACACCTCCTCTACACTTGGCCGCCAAGTATTTCGACAAAAATGGGAAAATACTGGATTTAAAATACGTTTCGTCCTGGATCCACTCGATAGGACTCATCAGTAGGGCTGATGTCGAATGGAGCCTGCCCTAGACGTGCCGTTGGCTACAGTGGCTAAGTTGTTAAGTTCATCGAAATACATACATTAACTCCCGAACAATGCTCGTAAGAAATGTGCGATTTCCATATGCCATCTATCGGGGAACAACTTAATCGAATATTACGGCATATTCAAAATGTAAGTTAAAATTATTTCACCGGTGCAAATATGATAGTCATATGTTCTGTGCCAATACGGTCTATAGATAAATAAAAAAATAATAATAACGACAAAGTGTGGGATCGTTTACCGCCTCCTCTACACTTGGCCGCCAAGCATTTCCACAAACATGGGAGAATCCTGGATTTAAAATACGTTTCGTCCTGGATCCACTCGACAGGACTCATCAGTAGGGCTGATGTCGAGTGGAACCTGCCCTAGACGTGGCGTTGGTTACAGTGGCTAAGGTGTTAAGTTCATCGAAATACATACATTAACTCGCGAACAATGCTCGTGAGAAATGTGCGATTTCTATATGCCATCTATTGGGGAACAACTAAATCAAATATTACGGCATATTCATAATGTAAGTTAAAATTATTTCACCGGTGCAAATATGATAGTCATATGTTCTGTGCCAATACGGTGTATAGATAAATCAAAAAATAATAATAACGACCAAGTGTGGGATCGTTTACCGCCTCCTCTATACTTGGCCGCCAAGCATTTCCACAAACATGGGAGAATCCTGGATTTAAAAAACGTTTCGTCCTGGATCCACTCGACAGGACTCATCAGTAGGGCTGATGTCGAGTGGAACCTGCCCTAGACGTGCCGTTGGTTACAGTGGCTAAGGTGTTAAGTTCATCGAAATACATACATTAACTCGCGAACAATGCTCGTGAGAAATGTGCGATTTCTATATGCCATCTATCGGGGAACAACTAAATCAAATATTACGGCATATTCATAATGTATGCCATCTATCGGCGAACAACTAAATCAAATATTACGGCATATTCATAATGTAAGTTAAAATTATTTCACCGGTGCAAATATGATAGTCATATGTTCTGTGCCAATACGGTGTATAGATAAATCACAAAATAATAATAACGACCAAGTGTGGGATCGTTTACCGCCTCCTCTACACTTGGCCGCCAGGCATTTCCACAAAAAATGGGACAATCCTGGATTTAAAATACGTTTCGTCCTGGATCCACTCGACAGGACTCATCAGTAGGGCTGATGTCGAGTGGAACCTGCCCTAGACGTGCCGTTGGTTACAGTGACTAAGGTGTTAAGTTCATCGAAATACACACATTAACTCGCGAACAATGCTCGTGAGAAATGTGCGATTTCTATATGCCATCTATCGGGGAACAACTAAATCAAATATTACGGCATATTCATAATGTAAGTTAAAATTATTTCACCGGTGCAAATATGATAGTCATATGTTCTGTGCCAATACGGTGTATAGATAAATCAAAAAATAATAATAACGACCAAGTGTGGGATCGTTTACCGCCTCCTCTACACTTGGCCGCCAGGCATTTCCACAAAAAATGGGACAATCCTGGATTTAAAATACGTTTCGTCCTGGATCCACTCGACAGGACTCATCAGTAGGGCTGATGTCGAGTGGAACCTGCCCTAGACGTGCCGTTGGTTACAGTGGCTAAGGTGTTAAGTTCATCGAAATACACACATTAACTCGCGAACAATGCTCGTGAGAAATGTGCGATTTCCATATGCCATCTATCGGGGAACAACTTAATCGAATATTACGGCATATTCATAATGTAAGTTAAAATTATTTCACCGGTGCAAATATGATAGTCATATGTTCTGTGCCAATACGGTGTATAGATAAATCAAAAAATAATAATAACGACATAGTGTGGGATCGTTTACCGCCTCCTCTACACTTGGCCGCCAGGCATTTCCACAAAAATGGGAGAATCCTGGATTTAAAATACGTTTCGTCCTGGATCCACTCGACAGGACTCATCAGTACGGCTGATGTCGAGTGGAACCTGCCCTAGACGTGCCGTTGGTTACAGTGGCTAAGGTGTTAAGTTCATCGAAATACATACATTAACTCGCGAACAATGCTCGTGAGAAATGTGCGATTTCTATATGCCATCTATCGGGGAACAACTAAATCAAATATTACGGCATATTCATAATGTAAGTTAAAATTATTTCACCGGTGCAAATATGATAGTCATATGTTCTGTGCCAATACGGTGTGTAGATAAATAAAAAAATAATAATAACGACCAGGTGTGGGATCGTTTACCGCCTCCTCTACACTTGGCCGCCAGGCATTTCCACAAAAATGGGAGAATCCTGGATTTAAAATACGTTTCGTCCTGGATCCACTCGACAGGACTCATCAGTAGGGCTGATGTCGAGTGGAACCTGCCCTAGACGTGACGTTGCTTACAGTGGCTAAGGTGTTAAGTTCATCGCAATACATACATTAACTCGCGAACAATGCTCGTGAGAAATGTGCGATTTCTATATGCCATCTATCGGGGAACAACTAAATCAAATATTACGGCATATTCATAATGTAAGTTAAAATTATTTCACCGGTGCAAATATGATAGTCATATGTTCTGTGCCAATACGCTGTATAGATAAATCACAAAATAATAATAACGACCAAGTGTGGGATCGTTTACCGCCTCCTCTACACTTGGCCGCCAGGCATTTCCACAAAAAATGGGACAATCCTGGATTTAAAATACGTTTCGTCCTGCATCCACTCGACAGGACTCATCAGTAGGGCTGATGTCGAGTGGAACCTGCCCTAGACGTGCCGTTGGTTACAGTGGCTAAGGTGTTAAGTTCATCGAAATACACACATTAACTCGCGAACAATGCTCGTGAGAAATGTGCGATTTCTATATGCCATCTATCGGGGAACAACTAAATCAAATATTACGGCATATTCATAATGTAAATTAAAATTATTTCACCGGTGCAAATATGATAGTCATATGTTCTGTGCCAATACGGTGTGTAGATAAATCAAAAAATAATAATAACGACCAGGTGTGGGATCGTTTACCGCCTCCTCTACACTTGGCCGCCAGGCATTTCCACAAAAATGGGAGAATCCTGGATTTAAAATTCGTTTCGTCCTGGATCCACTCGACAGGACTCATCAGTAGGGCTGATGTCGAGTGGAACCTGCCCTAGACGTGACGTTGGTTACAGTGGCTAAGGTGTTAAGTTCATTGAAATACATACATTAACTCGCGAACAATGCTCGTGAGAAATGTGCGATTTCTATATGCCATCTATCGGGGAACAACTAAATCAAATATTACGGCATATTCATAATGTAAGTTAAAATTATTTCACCGGTGCAAATAGGATAGTCATATGTTCTGTGCCAATACGGTATATACATAAATCACAAAATAATAATAACGACCAAGTGTGGGATCGTTTACCGCCTCCTCTACACTTGGCCGCCAGGCATTTCCACATAAAAGGGGACAATCCTGGATTTAAAATACGTTTCGTCCTGGATCCACTCGACAGGACTCATCAGTAGGGCTGATGTCGAGTGGAACCTGCCCTAGACGTGGCGTTGGTTACAGTGGCTAAGGTGTTAAGTTCATCGAAATACATACATTAACTCGCGAACAATGCTCGTGAGAAATGTGCGATTTCTATATGCCATCTATCGGGGAACAACTAAAACAAATATTACGGCATATTCATAATGTAAGTTAAAATTATTTCACCGGTGCAAATATGATAGTGTTACGTCCCAGCGTAACTTTTAACTTATTAGCCTAGTATTTTTCTTGTTCTTGCTACTCCGATCTCCGGTTGCGCCTATACTTGTATATTACGGCCTGTGCCTATCGCAGCCGGCGTACCGTTAGAGTATTAGAGTTAAAATCATGTCATTTTCCTTCTACTCCGGGCTTCGTATGCGCCTATACTTGTATATTACGGCCTATGCCTAGCGCATGCGTGGTACCGTCGAGCGGTAACTTCAAGTAGAATATTCCTCGCCTTGGAATCACCGTCGTCCCCACCCAATACACCGACTCATGACAATATATATATAGTATAAGGAACGAATGCGTGTACGCGGTATGCAAGTGTGAGTGTATAGACTTAAGGTTAGCGACGAGTTTCCGCTTAAGAATATTGTTTATCCTTTTCTCTTTCTTTTCATTTATTAATTGCGCCACTGTTAGGCATCGCTGCAGGACAAGACTATTTTTCGTTATCATCAATCCCACCGAAGCGTGCGCTTAAGAGTTACTAAGTTCCTACGTGCCGAGATCGACTTGCACTCATAATAAAATCTGTTAATCAGAGAGAGAAACTAACGAACAAAACCAGCGTCTCGTTTTACATAGCCAGCCGAATGTTTGTATATACCGTCGACCGCTATGTACCCGATTCTGTGAGAGGGGCCTAAAAACTATCTCTGAGCCGTCCTAGGAACCATCTCGAGACGCGACCGTCGTCGCAGTTGGCTGTATAGTCGCGAGGTGCGTAGTCCTCTGTCCGAGGAATATCTTAGTTTATTCTTTGTGAGCTAATCTGTGCAAATTCTTGCAGTTTAATCAGAGACTCATTACTCCTCGTTAAATCGTAGTGTTAAAATCTAGCTATTAAAAAAAGAGCAAGGACTCATATTTCTTTTGGTTTTCTTTTTGGTTTCGAATTTTAATCTAGAGTGCGAATAGTGTGATCCGCGTTATTTCCAGCACGTGGTCGGCGAAACGCGCCGAGCCCGTTAGCATATAAGTTTCATTTATAAAGATCATTATATTATTATTATTATAAGTAACACTTCCACATAAGTCTTCTCTCGGTGAGGAATTGGTATTGTATTTAGACTGATTTAAACATCTAGAGCGGTCTGAGGAGTCTCTTCGCGAGTAACATCTACAGCTCCGATAACACGGGAGCTTAGGCCATCTCAAGCCTGATCGTACATTAATACCATTTTACGATTCGAAGGTACTCGTCGTAATAAACCATACGAATTTCTACCGACATACAACCGAACTGAGAGCGAGCGTAAGAGCGAGAGAAGCACAGCGAGCGACATACCATCGAGCGAGCGTGAGCGTGAGAGAGAGAGAGAGAGATCAAAGATTGTCTGAGCGTTTCCAGCAGCACGGTAAGAATATTCCAATTACCAGCTAGATCATGATTTCTGGCCCGACTCTTGCCCCCAGTACATGTATTACGGGAAACCTAGGGCAATAGTTGTAGAGGCGATCTCGTAACCGTGTGCTCTGAGCGCTGGGCGATCGGAACTGTTTAATTCTACAAGGAATCTCTGTACCATTCATATAACGAATATCACGCGCAATACGAGCTGCTTCGTTCAACCCACGATTATACCGCGCCTTGCATACCGGCGAATTGTACTACCGAACATTGCGTAATAGTTAGTCTTTCCGTTCCTTATTATATCAATACTCCGATACAAACAAAACCTCGTAACCATTGTTAAAACGTGGAATTGGCGTTAGAAGCGGGATACACTTTCTTTCTGTATATATATATCTCTTACAGTTATATTACTTCTTTATACCCACTTCTAACCGCGGAACTGGTGTCAGAAATCTGCTTTTTCAACTCAAGTCGTCTTTGTATCTGCACCTGAATAATCATCACAGAATATACACTATTGTTTTTCCACACTATATCTGCTTTATCCTTTTTTTTATTTTCTTTGCATGCGCTATAATTAACATTATCTGTACTGGAATGTAACACGCAATAACTCAGCAACCTGTACGGGTTGATAAGAGAGAGAATCCTATAAGTCCTGCAGATCGAGTAGATTGATTTCGTTCTTTCGCGTCATCATTTTATTCGGTCATTGATAGAATCATCTTTTTGATTTATATCCTTTAGGTTAAGTATCCACGCGTTACTCCCGGGCGACAACGGTCGACCGCTCGAACACACACACGGTTTCATCCTAGACAAATCCTTTAAAACCGACCTATCGCGACGCCCGGACGTAGCAATAGTCATATGTTCTGTGCCAATACGGTGTATAGATACATCAAAAAATAATAATAACGACCAAGTGTGGGATCGTTTACCGCCTCCTCTACACTTGCCCGCCAGGCATTTCCACAAAAATGGGACAATCCTGGATTTAAAATACGTTTCGTCCTGGATCCACTCGACAGGACTCATCGGTAGGGCTGATGTCGAGTGGAACCTGCCCTAGACGTGCCGTTGGTTACAGTGGCTAAGGTGTTAAGTTCATCGAAATACACACATTAACTCGCGAACAATGCTCGTGAGAAATGTGCGATTTCTATATGCCATCTATCGGGGAACAACTAAATCAAATATTACGGCATATTCATAATGTAAGTTAAAATTATTTCACCGGTGCAAATATGATAGTCATATGTTCTGTGCCAATACGGTGTATAGATACATCAAAAAATAATAATAACGACCAAGTGTGGGATCGTTTACCGCCTCCTCTACACTTGGCCGCCAGGCATTTCCACAAAAAATGGGACAATCCTGGATTTAAAATACGTTTCGTCCTGGATCCACTCGACAGGACTCATCAGTAGGGCTGATGTCGAGTGGAACCTGCCCTAGACGTGCCGTTGGTTACAGTGGCTAAGGTGTTAAGTTCATCGAAATACACACATTAACTCGCGAAGAATGCTCGTGAGAAATGTGCGATTTCTATATGCCATCTATCGGGGAACAACTAAATCAAATATTACGGCATATTCATAATGTAAATTAAAATTATTTCACCGGTGCAAATATGATAGTCATATGTTCTGTGCCAATACGGTGTGTAGATAAATCAAAAAATAATAATAACGACCAAGTGTGGGATCGTTTACCGCCTCCTCTACACTTGGCCGCCAGGCATTTCCACAAAAATGGGACAATCCTGGACTTAAAATACGTTTCGTCCAGGATCCAGTAGACAGGACTCATCAGTAGGGCTGATGTCGAGTGGAACCTGCCCTAGACGTGCCGTTGGTTACAGTGGATAAGGTGTTAAGTTCATCGAAATACATACATTAACTCGCGAACAATGCTCGTGAGAAATGTGCGATTTCTATATGCCATCTATCGGGAACAACTAAATCAAATGTTACGGCATATTCATAATGAAAGTTAAAATTATTCCACCGGTGCAAATATGATAGTCATATGTTCTGATTTACTCGTACGCGGGTGGGCCCGCAGGCCGGCGGCCACCTCGACTCTAGGTCTATATGCCGCAACGCACCCTTCAATGATCGAGATGTCGCTCGATCAACGCGCAATAAATTGCTACCAGTCTATCGGGGTGCTGGCCCCAGCATCTTACTGGTGGAGGCGAGGCCTTTCTAAACCTCTCCCATAGTTCTGCCAACCATGGTAAGGCGAGCTGATTGAGTGCAGCTCCCACACCGGGATGTCAAGCCCTAGCCAGCTATGGCTTCACCACTGCCACGACGATTGCAACCCCGGTGCCTTAGATAGTATACATAGTTAGTACCCAGGGTGCCGTCCCAAATGTGGGGGACCGGTGGCAGCTAAGGGCAACGCGGGTGGGACGTTCCCACACGCTACCCTACCACTACCACCGGTGGGCCCCCCACCCCGTCTACCGATTATCCTCCGGTCGAGTGGACCCACAGCCCAGCAGCCGATTAAGGGTCCAGTACAAGCGTATGTCAGGTCCATGGGGACGCCAAGCCCCAAAGGTCCCCACCACCAAGGGCGGGACCCCCCTGCGGGCAGTCATATGTTCTGTGCCAATACGGTGTATAGATACATAAAAAAAAAATAATAATAACGACCAAGTGTGGGATCGTTTACCGCCTCCTCTACACTTGGCTGCCAGGCATTTCCACAAAAATGGGACAATCCTGGACTTAAAATACGTTTCGTCCTGGATCCACTCGACAGGACTCATCAGTAGGGCTGATGTCGAGTGGAACCTGCCCTAGACGTGCCGTTGGTTACAGTGGCTAAGGTGTTAAGTTCATCGAAATACATACATTAACTCGCGAACAATGCTCGTGAGAAATGTGCGATTTCTATATGCCACCTATCGGGGAACAACTAAATCAAATATTACGGCATATTCATAATGTAAGTTAAAATTATTTCACCGGTGCAAATATGATAGTCATATGTTCTGTGCCAATACGGTGTATAGATAAATCAAAAAGTAATAATAACGACCAAGTGTGGGATCGTTTACCGCCTCCTCT
This sequence comes from Priocnemis perturbator, assembly GCA_963942575.1. NCBI lineage: Eukaryota > Metazoa > Arthropoda > Insecta > Hymenoptera > Pompilidae > Priocnemis > Priocnemis perturbator. The sequence continues at coordinate 703,037 of CAWWDK010000066.1, forward strand.
ACACTTGGCCGCCAGGCATTTCCACAAAAATGCGACAATCTTGGATTTAAAATACGTTTCGTCCTGGATCCACTCGACAGGGCCCATCAGTAGGGCTGATGTCGAGTGGAACCTGACCAAGACGTGCCGTTGGTTACAGTGGCTAAGGTGTTAAGTTCATCGAAATACATACATTAACTCGCGAACAATGCTCGTGAGAAATGTGCGATTTCTATATGCCATCTATCGGGGAACAACTAAATCAAATATTACGGCATATTCATAATGTAAGTAAAAATTATTTCACCGGTGCAAATATGATAGTCATATGTTCTGTGCCAATACGGTGTATAGATAAATCAAAAAATAATAATAACGACCAAGTGTGGGATCGTTTACCGCCTCCTCTACACTTGGCCGCCAGGAATTTCCACATAAAATGGGACAATCCTGGATTTAAAATACGTTTCGTCCTGGATCCACTCGACAGGACTCATCAGTAGGGCTGATATCGAGTGGAACCTGCCCTAGACGTGCCGTTGGTTACAGTGGCTAAGGTGTTAAGTTCATCGAAATACATACATTAAATCGCGAACAATGCTCGTGAGAAATGTGCGATTTCTATATGCCATCTATCGGGGAACAACTAAATCAAATATTACGGCATATTCATAATGTAAGTTAAAATTATTTCACCGGTGCAAATATGATAGTCATATGTTCTGTGCCAATACGGTGTATAGATACATCAAAAAATAATAATAACGACCAAGTGTGGGATCGTTTACCGCACCCTCTACACTTGCCCGCCAGGCATTTCCACAAAAATGGGACAATCCTGGATTTAAAATACGTTTCGTCCTGGATCCACTCGACAGGACTCATCGGTAGGGCTGATGTCGAGTGGAACCTGCCTTAGACGTGCCGTTGGTTACAGTGGCTAAGGTGTTAAGTTCATCGAAATACATACATTAAATCGCGAACAATGCTCGTGAGAAATGTGCGATTTCTATATGCCATCTATCGGGGAACAACTAAATCAAATATTACGGCATATTCATAATGTAAGTTAAAATTATTTCACCGGTGCAAATATGATAGTCATATGTTCTGTGCCAATACGGTGTATAGATACATCAAAAAATAATAATAACGACCAAGTGTGGGATCGTTCACCGCCTCCTCTACACTTGCCCGCCAGGCATTTCCACAAAAATGGGACAATCCTGGATTTAAAATACGTTTCGTCCTGGATCCACTCGACAGGACTCATCAGTAGGGCTGATGTCGAGTGGAACCTGCCCTAGACGTGCCGTTGGTTACAGTGGCTAAGGTGTTAAGTTCATCGAAATACACACATTAACTCGCGAAGAATGCTCGTGAGAAATGTGCGATTTCTATATGCCATCTATCGGGGAACAACTAAATCAAATATTACGGCATATTCATAATGTAAATTAAACTTATTTCACCGGTGCAAATATGATAGTCATATGTTCTGTGCCAATACGGTGTGTAGATAAATCAAAAAATAATAATAACGACCAGGTGTGGGATCGTTTACCGCCTCCTCTACACTTGGCCGCCAGGCATTTCCACAAAAATGGGAGAATCCTGGATTTAAAATTCGTTTCGTCCTGGATCCACTCGACAGGACTCATCAGTAGGGCTGATGTCGACTGGAACCTGCCCTAGACGTGACGTTGGTTACAGTGGCTAAGGTGTTAAGTTCATTGAAATACATACATTAACTCGCGAACAATGCTCGTGAGAAATGTGCGATTTCTATATGCCATCTATCGGGGAACAACTAAATCAAATATTACGGCATATTCATAATGTAACTTAAAATTATTTCACCGGTGCAAATAGGATAGTCATATGTTCTGTGCCAATACGGTATATACATAAATCACAAAATAATAATAACGACCAAGTGTGGGATCGTTTACCGCCTCCTCTACACTTGGCCGCCAGGCATTTCCACATAAAATGGGACAATCCTGGATTTAAAATACGTTTCGTCCTGGATCCACTCGACAGGGCCCATCAGTAGGGCTGATGTCGAGTGGAACCTGACCAAGACGTGCCGTTGGTTACAGTGGCTAAGGTGTTAAGTTCATCGAAATACATACATTAAATCGCGAACAATGCTCGTGAGAAATGTGCGATTTCTATATGCCATCTATCGGGGAACAACTAAATCAAATATTACGGCATATTCATAATGTAAGTTAAAATTATTTCACCGGTGCAAATATGATAGTCATATGTTCTGTGCCAATACGGTGTATAGATACATCAAAAAATAATAATAACGACCAAGTGTGGGATCGTTTACCGCACCCTCTACACTTGCCCGCCAGGCATTTCCACAAAAATGGGACAATCCTGGATTTAAAATACGTTTCGTCCTGGATCCACTCGACAGGACTCATCGGTAGGGCTGATGTCGAGTGGAACCTGCCTTAGACGTGCCGTTGGTTACAGTGGCTAAGGTGTTAAGTTCATCGAAATACATACATTAACTCGCGATCAATGCTCGTGAGAAATGTGCGATTTCAAATATGCCATCTATCGGGGAACAACTAAATCAAATATTACGGCATATTCATAATGTAAGTTAAAATTATTTCACCGGTGCAAATATGATAGTCATATGTTCTGTGCCAATACGGTGTATAGATAAATAAAAAAATAATAATAACGACCAAGTGTGGGATCGTTTACCGCCTCCTCTACACTTGGCCGCCAGGCATTTCCACAAAAATGGGACAATCCTGGACTTAAACTACGTTTCGTCCTGGATCCACTCAACAGGACTCATCAGTAGGGCTGATGTCGAGTGGAACCTGCCCTAGCCGTGCCGTTGGTTACAGTGGCTAAGGTGTTAAGTTCATCGAAATACACACATTAACTCGCGAACAATGCTCGTGAGAAATGTGCGATTTCTATATGCCATCTATCGGGGAACAACTAAATCAAATATTACAGCATATTCATAATGTAAGTTACAATTATTTCACCGGTGCAAATATGATAGTCATATGCTCTGTGCCAATACGGTGTATAGATAAATCAAACAATAATAATAACGACCAAGTGTGGGATCGTTTACCGCCTCCTCTACACTAGGCCGCCAGGCATTTTCACAAAAATGGGACAATCCTGGATTTAAAATACGTTTCGCCCTGGATCCACTCGACAGGACTCATCAGTAGGGCTGATATCGAGTGGAACCTGCCCTAGACGTGCCGTTGGTTACCAGTGGCTAAGGTGTTAAGTTCATCGAAATACATACATTAACTCGCGAACAATGCTCGTGAGATATGTGCGATTTCTATATGCCATCTATCGGGGAACAACTAAATCAAATATTACGGCATATTCATAATGTAAGTTAAAATTATTTAACCGGTGCAAATATGATAGTCATATGTTCTGTGCCAATACGGTGTATAGATAAATCAAAAAATAATAATAACGACCAAGTGTGGGATCGTTTACCGCCTCCTCTACACTTGGCCGCCAGGCATTTCCACAAAAATGGGACAATCCTGGACTTAAAATACGTTTCGTCCTGGATCCACTCGACAGGACTCATCAGTAGGGCTGATGTCGAGTGGAACCTGCCCTAGCCGTGCCGTTGGTTGCAGTGGCTAAGGTGTTAAGTTCATCGAAATACATACATTAACTCCCGAACAATGCTCGTGAGAAATGTGAGATTTCTATATGCCATCTATTGGGGAACAAATAAATCAAATATTACGGCATATTCATAATGTAAGTTAAAATTATTTCACCGGTGCAAATATGATAGTCATATGTTCTGTGCCAATACGGTGTATAGATAAATCAAAAAATAATAATAACGACCAAGTGTGGGATCGTTTACCGCCTCCTCTACACTTGGCCGCCAGGCATTTCCACATAAAATGGGACAATCCTGGATTTAAAATACGTTTCGTCCTGGATCCACTCGACAGGACTCATCAGTAGGGCTGATGTCGAGTGGAACCTGCCCTAGCCGTGCCGTTGGTTGCAGTGGCTAAGGTGTTAAGTTCATCGAAATACATACATTAACTCCCGAACAATGCTCGTGAGAAATGTGAGCTTTCTATATGCCATCTATTGGGGAACAAATAAATCAAATATTACGGCATATTCATAATGTAAGTTAAAATTATTTCACCGGTGCAAATATGATAGTCATATGTTCTGTGCCAATACGGTGTATAGATAAATCAAAAAATAATAATAACGACCAAGTGTGGGATCGTTTACCGCCTCCTCTACACTTGGCCGCCAGGCATTTCCACATAAAATGGGACAATCCTGGATTTAAAATACGTTTCGTCCTGGATCCACTCGACAGGACTCATCAGTAGGGCTGATGTCGAGTGGAACCTGCCCTAGACGTGGCGTTGGTTACAGTGGCTAAGGTGTTAAGTTCATCGAAATACATACATTAACTCGCGAACAATGCTCGTGAGAAATGTGCGATTTCTATATGCCATCTATTGGGGAACAACTAAATCAAATATTACGGCATATTCATAATGTAAGTTAAAATTATTTCACCGGTGCAAATATGATAGTCATATGTTCTGTGCCAATACGGTGTATAGATAAATCAAAAAATAATAATAACGACCAAGTGTGGGATCGTTTACCGCCTCCTCTATACTTGGCCGCCAAGCATTTCCACAAAAATGGGAGAATCCTGGATTTAAAATACGTTTCGTCCTGGATCCACTCGACAGGACTCATCAGTAGGGCTGATGTCGAGTGGAACCTGCCCTAGACGTGACGTTGCTTACAGTGGCTAAGGTGTTAAGTTCATCGCAATACATACATTAACTCGCGAACAATGCTCATGAGAAATGTGCGATTTCTATATGCCATCTATCGGGGAACAACTAAATCAAATATTACGGCATATTCATAATGTAAGTTAAAATTATTTCACCGGTGCAAATATGATAGTCATATGTTCTGTGCCAATACGGTGTGTAGATAAATCAAAAAATAATAATAACGACCAGGTGTGGGATCGTTTACCGCCTCCTCTACACTTGGCCGCCAGGCATTTCCACAAAAATGGGAGAATCCTGGATTTAAAATTCGTTTCGTCCTGGATCCACTCGTTAGGACTCATCAGTACGGCTGATGTCGAGTGGAACCTGCCCTAGACGTGCCGTTGGTTACAGTGGCTAAGGTGTTAAGTTCATCGAAATACATACATTAACTCGCGATCAATGCTCGTGAGAAATGTGCGATTTCAAATATGCCATCTATCGGGGAACAACTAAATCAAATATTACGGCATATTCATAATGTAAGTTAAAATTATTTCACCGGTGCAAATATGATAGTCATATGTTCTGTGCCAATACGGTGTATAGATAAATAAAAAAATAATAATAACGACCAAGTGTGGGATCGTTTACCGCCTCCTCTACACTTGGCCGCCAGGCATTTCCACAAAAATGGGACAATCCTGGACTTAAACTACGTTTCGTCCTGGATCCACTCAACAGGACTCATTAGTAGGGCTGATGTCGAGTGGAACCTGCCCTAGCCGTGCCGTTGGTTACAGTGGCTAAGGTGTTAAGTTCATCGAAATACACACATTAACTCGCGAACAATGCTCGTGAGAAATGTGCGATTTCTATATGCCATCTATCGGGGAACAACTAAATCAAATATTACAGCATATTCATAATGTAAGTTACAATTATTTCACCAGTGCAAATATGATAGTCATATGCTCTGTGCCAATACGGTGTATAGATAAATCAAACAATAATAATAACGACCAAGTGTGGGATCGTTTACCGCCTGCTCTACACTTGGCCGCCAGGCATTTCCTCAAAAAATGGGACAATCCTGGATTTAAAATACGTTTCGTCCTGGATCCACTCGACAGGACTCATCAGTAGGGCTGATGTCGAGTGGAACCTGCCCTAGACGTGCCGTTGGTTACAGTGGCTAAGGTGTTAAGTTCATCGAAATACACACATTAACTCGCGAACAATGCTCGTGAGAAATGTGCGATTTCTATATGCCATCTATCGGGGAAGAACTAAATCAAATATTACGGCATATTCATAATGTAAGTTAAAATTATTTCACCGGTGCAAATATGATAGTCATATGTTATGTGCCAATACGGTGTGTAGATAAATCAAAAAATAATAATAACGACCAGGTGTGGGATCGTTTACCGCCTCCTCTACACTTGGCCGCCAGGCATTTCCACAAAAATGGGAGAATCCTGGATTTAAACTTCGTTTCGTCCTGGATCCACTCGTTAGGACTCATCAGTACGGCTGATGTCGAGTGGAACCTGCCCTAGACGTGCCGTTGGTTACAGTGGCTAAGGTGTTAAGTTCATCGAAATACATACATTAACTCGCGATCAATGCTCGTGAGAAATGTGCGATTTCAAATATGCCATCTATCGGGGAACAACTAAATCAAATATTACGGCATATCCATAATGTAAGTTAAAATTATTTCACCGGTGCAAATATGATAGTCATATGTTCTGTGCCAATACGGTGTATAGATAAATAAAAAAATAATAATAACGACCAAGTGTGGGATCGTTTACCGCCTCCTCTACACTTGGCCGCCAGGCATTTCCACAAAAATGGGACAATCCTGGACTTAAACTACGTTTCGTCCTGGATCCACTCAACAGGACTCATCAGTAGGGCTGATGTCGAGTGGAACCTGCCCTAGCCGTGCCGTTGGTTACAGTGGCTAAGGTGTTAAGTTCATCGAAATACACACATTAACTCGCGAACAATGCTCGTGAGAAATGTGCGATTTCTATATGCCATCTATCGGGGAACAACTAAATCAAATATTACAGCATATTCATAATGTAAGTTACAATTATTTCACCGGTGCAAATATGATAGTCATATGCTCTGTGCCAATACGGTGTATAGATAAATCAAACAATAATAATAACGACCAAGTGTGGGATCGTTTACCGCCTCCTCTACACTAGGCCGCCAGGCATTTTCACAAAAATGGGACAATCCTCGATTTAAAATACGTTTCGCCCTGGATCCACTCGACAGGACTCATCAGTAGGGCTGATGTCGAGTGGAACCTGCCCTAGACGTGCCGTTGGTTACCAGTGGCTAAGGTGTTAAGTTCATCGAAATACATACATTAACTCGCGAACAATGCTCGTGAGATATGTGCGATTTCTATATGCCATCTATCGGGGAACAACTAAATCAAATATTACGGCATATTCATAATGTAAGTTAAAATTATTTCACCGGTGCAAATATGATAGTCATATGTTCTGTGCCAATACGGTGTATAGATAAATAAAAAAATAATAATAACGACCAAGTGTGGGATCGTTTACCGCCTCCTCTACACTTGGCCGCCAGGCATTTCCACAAAAATGGGACAATCCTGGACTTAAACTACGTTTCGTCCTGGATCCACTCAACAGGACTCATCAGTAGGGCTGATGTCGAGTGGAACCTGCCCTAGCCGTGCCGTTGGTTACAGTGGCTAAGGTGTTAAGTTCATCGAAATACACACATTAACTCGCGAACAATGCTCGTGAGAAATGTGCGATTTCTATATGCCATCTATCGGGGAACAACTAAATCAAATATTACAGCATATTCATAATGTAAGTTACAATTATTTCACCGGTGCAAATATGATAGTCATATGCTCTGTGCCAATACGGTGTATAGATAAATCAAACAATAATAATAACGACCAAGTGTGGGATCGTTTACCGCCTCCTCTACACTAGGCCGCCAGGCATTTTCACAAAAATGGGACAATCCTGGATTTAAAATACGTTTCGCCCTGGATCCACTCGACAGGACTCATCAGTAGGGCTGATGTCGAGTGGAACCTGCCCTAGACGTGCCGTTGGTTACCAGTGGCTAAGGTGTTAAGTTCGTCGAAATACATACATTAACTCGCGAACAATGCTCGTGAGATATGTGCGATTTCTATATGCCATCTATCGGGGAACAACTAAATCAAATATTACGGCATATTCATAATGTAAGTTAAAATTATTTAACCGGTGCAAATATGATAGTCATATGTTCTGTGCCAATACGGTGTATAGATACATCAAAAAATAATAATAACGACCAAGTGTGGGATCGTTTACCGCCTCCTCTACACTTGCCCGCCAGGTATTTCCACAAAAATGGGACAATCCTGGATTTAAAATACGTTTCGTCCTGGATCCACTCGACAGGACTCATCAGTACGGCTGATGTCGAGTGGAACCTGCCCTAGACGTGCCGTTGGTTACAGTGGCTAAGGTGTTAAGTTCATCGAAATACATACATTAACTCGCGATCAATGCTCGTGAGAAATGTGCGATTTCAAATATGCCATCTATCGGGGAACAACTAAATCAAATATTACGGCATATTCATAATGTAAGTTAAAATTATTTCACCGGTGCAAATATGATAGTCATATGTTCTGTGCCAATACGGTGTATAGATAAATAAAAAAATAATAATAACGACCAAGTGTGGGATCGTTTACCGCCTCCTCTACACTTGGCCGCCAGGCATTTCCACAAAAATGGGACAATCCTGGACTTAAACTACGTTTCGTCCTGGATCCACTCAACAGGACTCATCAGTAGGGCTGATGTCGAGTGGAACCTGCCCTAGCCGTGCCGTTGGTTACAGTGGCTAAGGTGTTAAGTTCATCGAAATACACACATTAACTCGCGAACAATGCTCGTGAGAAATGTGCGATTTCTATATGCCATCTATCGGGGAACAACTAAATCAAATATTACAGCATATTCATAATGTAAGTTACAATTATTTCACCGGTGCAAATATGATAGTCATATGCTCTGTGCCAATACGGTGTATAGATAAATCAAACAATAATAATAACGACCAAGTGTGGGATCGTTTACCGCCTCCTCTACACTAGGCCGCCAGGCATTTTCACAAAAATGGGACAATCCTGGATTTAAAATACGTTTCGCCCTGGATCCACTCGACAGGACTCATCAGTAGGGCTGATATCGAGTGGAACCTGCCCTAGACGTGCCGTTGGTTACCAGTGGCTAAGGTGTTAAGTTCATCGAAATACATACATTAACTCGCGAACAATGCTCGTGAGATATGTGCGATTTCTATATGCCATCTATCGGGGAACAACTAAATCAAATATTACGGCATATTCATAATGTAAGTTAAAATTATTTAACCGGTGCAAATATGATAGTCATATGTTCTGTGCCAATACGGTGTATAGATAAATCAAAAAATAATAATAACGACCAAGTGTGGGATCGTTTACCGCCTCCTCTACACTTGGCCGCCAGGCATTTCCACAAAAATGGGACAATCCTGGACTTAAAATACGTTTCGTCCTGGATCCACTCGACAGGACTCATCAGTAGGGCTGATGTCGAGTGGAACCTGCCCTAGCCGTGCCGTTGGTTGCAGTGGCTAAGGTGTTAAGTTCATCGAAATACATACATTAACTCCCGAACAATGCTCGTGAGAAATGTGAGATTTCTATATGCCATCTATTGGGGAACAAATAAATCAAATATTACGGCATATTCATAATGTAAGTTAAAATTATTTCACCGGTGCAAATATGATAGTCATATGTTCTGTGCCAATACGGTGTATAGATAAATCAAAAAATAATAATAACGACCAAGTGTGGGATCGTTTACCGCCTCCTCTACACTTGGCCGCCAGGCATTTCCACATAAAATGGGACAATCCTGGATTTAAAATACGTTTCGTCCTGGATCCACTCGACAGGACTCATCAGTAGGGCTGATGTCGAGTGGAACCTGCCCTAGACGTGGCGTTGGTTACAGTGGCTAAGGTGTTAAGTTCATCGAAATACATACATTAACTCGCGAACAATGCTCGTGAGAAATGTGCGATTTCTATATGCCATCTATTGGGGAACAACTAAATCAAATATTACGGCATATTCATAATGTAAGTTAAAATTATTTCACCGGTGCAAATATGATAGTCATATGTTCTGTGCCAATACGGTGTATAGATAAATCAAAAAATAATAATAACGACCAAGTGTGGGATCGTTTACCGCCTCCTCTATACTTGGCCGCCAAGCATTTCCACAAAAATGGGAGAATCCTGGATTTAAAATACGTTTCGTCCTGGATCCACTCGACAGGACTCATCAGTAGGGCTGATGTCGAGTGGAACCTGCCCTAGACGTGACGTTGCTTACAGTGGCTAAGGTGTTAAGTTCATCGCAATACATACATTAACTCGCGAACAATGCTCATGAGAAATGTGCGATTTCTATATGCCATCTATCGGGGAACAACTAAATCAAATATTACGGCATATTCATAATGTAAGTTAAAATTATTTCACCGGTGCAAATATGATAGTCATATGTTCTGTGCCAATACGGTGTGTAGATAAATCAAAAAATAATAATAACGACCAGGTGTGGGATCGTTTACCGCCTCCTCTACACTTGGCCGCCAGGCATTTCCACAAAAATGGGAGAATCCTGGATTTAAAATTCGTTTCGTCCTGGATCCACTCGTTAGGACTCATCAGTACGGCTGATGTCGAGTGGAACCTGCCCTAGACGTGCCGTTGGTTACAGTGGCTAAGGTGTTAAGTTCATCGAAATACATACATTAACTCGCGATCAATGCTCGTGAGAAATGTGCGATTTCAAATATGCCATCTATCGGGGAACAACTAAATCAAATATTACGGCATATTCATAATGTAAGTTAAAATTATTTCACCGGTGCAAATATGATAGTCATATGTTCTGTGCCAATACGGTGTATAGATAAATAAAAAAATAATAATAACGACCAAGTGTGGGATCGTTTACCGCCTCCTCTACACTTGGCCGCCAGGCATTTCCACAAAAATGGGACAATCCTGGACTTAAACTACGTTTCGTCCTGGATCCACTCAACAGGACTCATCAGTAGGGCTGATGTCGAGTGGAACCTGCCCTAGCCGTGCCGTTGGTTACAGTGGCTAAGGTGTTAAGTTCATCGAAATACACACATTAACTCGCGAACAATGCTCGTGAGAAATGTGCGATTTCTATATGCCATCTATCGGGGAACAACTAAATCAAATATTACAGCATATTCATAATGTAAGTTACAATTATTTCACCAGTGCAAATATGATAGTCATATGCTCTGTGCCAATACGGTGTATAGATAAATCAAACAATAATAATAACGACCAAGTGTGGGATCGTTTACCGCCTGCTCTACACTTGGCCGCCAGGCATTTCCTCAAAAAATGGGACAATCCTGGATTTAAAATACGTTTCGTCCTGGATCCACTCGACAGGACTCATCAGTAGGGCTGATGTCGAGTGGAACCTGCCCTAGACGTGCCGTTGGTTCCAGTGGCTAAGGTGTTAAGTTCATCGAAATACACACATTAACTCGCGAACAATGCTCGTGAGAAATGTGCGATTTCTATATGCCATCTATCGGGGAAGAACTAAATCAAATATTACGGCATATTCATAATGTAAGTTAAAATTATTTCACCGGTGCAAATATGATAGTCATATGTTATGTGCCAATACGGTGTGTAGATAAATCAAAAAATAATAATAACGACCAGGTGTGGGATCGTTTACCGCCTCCTCTACACTTGGCCGCCAGGCATTTCCACAAAAATGGGAGAATCCTGGATTTAAAATTCGTTTCGTCCTGGATCCACTCGTTAGGACTCATCAGTACGGCTGATGTCGAGTGGAACCTGCCCTAGACGTGCCGTTGGTTACAGTGGCTAAGGTGTTAAGTTCATCGAAATACATACATTAACTCGCGAACAATGCTCGTGAGAAATGTGCGATTTCTATATGCCATCTATCGGGGAACAACTAAATCAAATATTACGGCATATTCATAATGTAAGTTAAAATTATTTCACCGGTGCAAATATGATAGTCATATGTTCTGTGCCAATACGGTGTGTAGATACATCAAAAAATAATAATAACGACCAAGTGTGGGATCGTTTACCGCCTCCTCTACACTTGCCCGCCAGGCATTTTCACATAAAATGGGACAATCCTGGATTTAAAATACGTTTCGTCCTGGATCCACTCGACAGGACTCATCAGTAGGGCTGATGTCGAGTGGAACCTGCCCTAGACGTGCCGTTGGTTACAGTGGCTAAGGTGTTAAGTTCATCGAAATACATACATTAACTCGCGAACAATGCTCGTGAGAAATGTGCCATTTCTATATGCCATCTATCGGGGAACAACTAAATCAAATATTACGGCATATTCATAATGTAAGTTAAAATTATTTCACCGGTGCAAATATGATAGTCATATGTTCTGTGCCAATACGGTGTGTAGATACATCAAAAAATAATAATAACGACCAAGTGTGGGATCGTTTACCGCCTCCTCTACACTTGCCCGCCAGGCATTTTCACAAAAATGGGACAATCCTGGATTTAAAATACGTTTCGTCCTGGATCCACTCGACAGGACTCATCGGTAGGGCTGATGTCGAGTGGAACCTGCCCTAGACGTGCCGTTGGTTACAGTGGCTAAGGTGTTAAGTTCATCGAAATACACACATTAACTCGCGAACAATGCTCGTGAGAAATGTGCGATTTCTATATGCCATCTATCGGGGAACAACTAAATCAAATATTACGGCACATTCATAATGTAAGTTAAAATTATTTAACCGGTGCAAATATGATAGTCATATGTTCTGTGCCAATACGGTGTATAGATAAATCAAAAAATAATAATAACGACCAAGTGTGGGATCGTTTACCGCCTCCTCTACACTTGGCCGCCAGGCATTTCCACCAAAATGGGACAATCCTGGACTTAAAATACGTTTCGTCCTGGATCCACTCGACAGGACTCATCAGTAGGGCTGATGTCGAGTGGAACCTGCCCTAGACGTGCCGTTGGTTACAGTGGCTAAGGTGTTAAGTTCATCGAAATACATACATTAACTCGCGAACAATGCTCGTGAGAAATGTGCCATTTCTATATGCCATCTATCGGGGAACAACTAAATCAAATATTACGGCATATTCATAATGTAAGTTAAAATTATTTCACCGGTGCAAATATGATAGTCATATGTTCTGTGCCAATACGGTGTGTAGATACATCAAAAAATAATAATAACGACCAAGTGTGGGATCGTTTACCGCCTCCTCTACACTTGCCCGCCAGGCATTTTCACAAAAATGGGACAATCCTGGATTTAAAATACGTTTCGTCCTGGATCCACTCGACAGGACTCATCGGTAGGGCTGATGTCGAGTGGAACCTGCCCTAGACGTGCCGTTGGTTACAGTGGCTAAGGTGTTAAGTTCATCGAAATACACACATTAACTCGCGAACAATGCTCGTGAGAAATGTGCGATTTCTATATGCCATCTATCGGGGAACAACTAAATCAAATATTACGGCACATTCATAATGTAAGTTAAAATTATTTAACCGGTGCAAATATGATAGTCATATGTTCTGTGCCAATACGGTGTATAGATAAATCAAAAAATAATAATAACGACCAAGTGTGGGATCGTTTACCGCCTCCTCTACACTTGGCCGCCAGGCATTTCCACAAAAATGGGACAATCCTGGACTTAAAATACGTTTCGTCCTGGATCCACTCGACAGGACTCATCAGTAGGGCTGATGTCGAGTGGAACCTGCCCTAGACGTGGCGTTGGTTACAGTGGCTAAGGTGTTAAGTTCATCGAAATACATACATTAACTCGCGAACAATGCTCGTGAGAAATGTGCCATTTCTATATGCCATCTATCGGGGAACAACTAAATCAAATATTACGGCATATTCATAATGTAAGTTAAAATTATTTCACCGGTGCAAATATGATAGTCATATGTTCTGTGCCAATACGGTGTGTAGATACATCAAAAAATAATAATAACGACCAAGTGTGGGATCGTTTACCGCCTCCTCTACACTTGCCCGCCAGGCATTTTCACATAAAATGGGACAATCCTGGATTTAAAATACGTTTCGTCCTGGATCCACTCGACAGGACTCATCAGTAGGGCTGATGTCGAGTGGAACCTGCCCTAGACGTGGCGTTGGTTACAGTGGCTAAGGTGTTAAGTTCATCGAAATACATACATTAACTCGCGAACAATGCTCGTGAGAAATGTGCCATTTCTATATGCCATCTATCGGGGAACAACTAAATCAAATATTACGGCATATTCATAATGTAAGTTAAAATTATTTCACCGGTGCAAATATGATAGTCATATGTTCTGTGCCAATACGGTGTGTAGATACATCAAAAAATAATAATAACGACCAAGTGTGGGATCGTTTACCGCCTCCTCTACACTTGCCCGCCAGGCATTTTCACAAAAATGGGACAATCCTGGATTTAAAATACGTTTCGTCCTGGATCCACTCGACAGGACTCATCGGTAGGGCTGATGTCGAGTGGAACCTGCCCTAGACGTGCCGTTGGTTACAGTGGCTAAGGTGTTAAGTTCATCGAAATACACACATTAACTCGCGAACAATGCTCGTGAGAAATGTGCGATTTCTATATGCCATCTATCGGGGAACAACTAAATCAAATATTACGGCACATTCATAATGTAAGTTAAAATTATTTAACCGGTGCAAATATGATAGTCATATGTTCTGTGCCAATACGGTGTATAGATAAATCAAAAAATAATAATAACGACCAAGTGTGGGATCGTTTACCGCCTCCTCTACACTTGGCCGCCAGGCATTTCCACCAAAATGGGACAATCCTGGACTTAAAATACGTTTCGTCCTGGATCCACTCGACAGCACTCATCAGTAGGGCTGATGTCGAGTGGAACCTGCCCTAGACGTGCCGTTGGTTACAGTGGCTAAGGTGTTAAGTTCATCGAAATACATACATTAACTCGCGAACAATGCTCGTGAGAAATGTGCCATTTCTATATGCCATCTATCGGGGAACAACTAAATCAAATATTACGGCATATTCATAATGTAAGTTAAAATTATTTCACCGGTGCAAATATGATAGTCATATGTTCTGTGCCAATACGGTGTGTAGATACATCAAAAAATAATAATAACGACCAAGTGTGGGATCGTTTACCGCCTCCTCTACACTTGCCCGCCAGGCATTTTCACAAAAATGGGACAATCCTGGATTTAAAATACGTTTCGTCCTGGATCCACTCGACAGGACTCATCGGTAGGGCTGATGTCGAGTGGAACCTGCCCTAGACGTGCCGTTGGTTACAGTGGCTAAGGTGTTAAGTTCATCGAAATACACACATTAACTCGCGAACAATGCTCGTGAGAAATGTGCGATTTCTATATGCCATCTATCGGGGAACAACTAAATCAAATATTACGGCACATTCATAATGTAAGTTAAAATTATTTCACCGGTGCAAATATGATAGTCATATGTTCTGTGCCAATACGGTGTGTAGATACATCAAAAAATAATAATAACGACCAAGTGTGGGATCGTTTACCGCCTCCTCTACACTTGCCCGCCAGGCATTTCCACAAAAATGGGAGAATCCTGGATTTAAAATTCGTTTCGTCCTGGATCCATTCGTTAGGACTCATCAGTACGGCTGATGTCGAGTGGAACCTGCCCTAGACGTGCCGTTGGTTACAGTGGCTAAGGTGTTAAGTTCATCGAAATACATACATTAACTCGCGATCAATGCTCGTGAGAAATGTGCGATTTCAAATATGCCATCTATCGGGGAACAACTAAATCAAATATTACGGCATATTCATAATGTAAGTTAAAATTATTTCACCGGTGCAAATATGATAGTCATATGTTCTGTGCCAATACGGTGTATAGATAAATAAAAAAATAATAATAACGACCAAGTGTGGGATCGTTTACCGCCTCCTCTACACTTGGCCGCCAGGCATTTCCACAAAAATGGGACAATCCTGGACTTAAACTACGTTTCGTCCTGGATCCACTCAACAGGACTCATCAGTAGGGCTGATGTCGAGTGGAACCTGCCCTAGCCGTGCCGTTGGTTACAGTGGCTAAGGTGTTAAGTTCATCGAAATACACACATTAACTCGCGAACAATGCCCGTGAAAAATGTGCGATTTCTATATGCCATCTATCGGGGAACAACTAAATCAAATATTACAGCATATTCATAATGTAAGTTACAATTATTTCACCGGTGCAAATATGATAGTCATATGCTCTGTGCCAATACGGTGTATAGATAAATCAAACAATAATAATAACGACCAAGTGTGGGATCGTTTACCGCCTCCTCTACACTAGGCCGCCAGGCATTTTCACAAAAATGGGACAATCCTGGATTTAAAATACGTTTCGCCCTGGATCCACTCGACAGGACTCATCAGTAGGGCTGATGTCGAGTGGAACCTGCCCTAGACGTGCCGTTGGTTACCAGTGGCTAAGGTGTTAAGTTCATCGAAATACATACATTAACTCGCGAACAATGCTCGTGAGATATGTGCGATTTCTATATGCCATCTATCGGGGAACAACTAAATCAAATATTACGGCATATTCATAATGTAAGTTAAAATTATTTAACCGGTGCAAATATGATAGTCATATGTTCTGTGCCAATACGGTGTATAGATAAATCAAAAAATAATAATAACGACCAAGTGTGGGATCGTTTACCGCCTCCTCTACACTTGGCCGCCAGGCATTTCCACAAAAATGGGACAATCCTGGATTTAAAATACGTTTCGTCCTGGATCCACTCGACAGGACTCATCAGTAGGGCTGATGTCGAGTGGAACCTGCCCTAGACGTGGCGTTGGTTACAGTGGCTAAGGTGTTAAGTTCATCGAAATACATACATTAACTCGCGAACAATGCTCGTGAGAAATGTGCCATTTCTATATGCCATCTATCGGGGAACAACTAAATCAAATATTACGGCATATTCATAATGTAAGTTAAAATTATTTCACCGGTGCAAATATGATAGTCATATGTTCTGTGCCAATACGGTGTGTAGATACATCAAAAAATAATAATAACGACCAAGTGTGGGATCGTTTACCGCCTCCTCTACACTTGCCCGCCAGGCATTTTCACAAAAATGGGACAATCCTGGATTTAAAATACGTTTCGTCCTGGATCCACTCGACAGGACTCATCGGTAGGGCTGATGTCGAGTGGAACCTGCCCTAGACGTGCCGTTGGTTACAGTGGCTAAGGTGTTAAGTTCATCGAAATACACACATTAACTCGCGAACAATGCTCGTGAGAAATGTGCGATTTCTATATGCCATCTATCGGGGAACAACTAAATCAAATATTACGGCACATTCATAATGTAAGTTAAAATTATTTAACCGGTGCAAATATGATAGTCATATGTTCTGTGCCAATACGGTGTATAGATAAATCAAAAAATAATAATAACGACCAAGTGTGGGATCGTTTACCGCCTCCTCTACACTTGGCCGCCAGGCATTTCCACAAAAATGGGACAATCCTGGACTTAAAATACGTTTCGTCCTGGATCCACTCGACAGGACTCATCAGTAGGGCTGATGTCGAGTGGAAACTGCCCTAGACGTGCCGTTGGTTACAGTGGCTAAGGTGTTAAGTTCATCGAAATACACACATTAACTCGCGACCAATGCTCGTGAGAAATGTGCGATTTCTATATGCCATCTATCGGAGAACAACTAAATCAAATATTACGGCATATTCATAATGTAAGTTAAAATTATTTCACCGGTGCAAATATGATAGTTATATCTTCTGTGCCAATACGGTGTATAGATAAATCAAAAAATAATAATAACGACCAAATGTGGGATCGTTTACCGCCTCCTCTACACTTGGCCGCCAAGCATTTCCACAAAAATGGGAGAATCCTGGATTTAAAATACGTTTCGTCCTGGATCCACTCGACAGGACTCATCAGTAGGGCTGATGTCGAGTGGAACCTGCCCTAGACGTGACGTTGGTTACAGTGGCTAAGGTGTTAAGTTCATTGAAATACATACATTAACTCGCGAACAATGCTCGTGAGAAATGTGCGATTTCTATATGCCATCTATCGGGGAACAACTAAATCAAATATTACGGCATATTCATAATGTAAGTTAAAATTATTTCACCGGTGCAAATATGATAGTCATATGTTCTGTGCCAATACGGTGTATAGATAAATCAAAAAATAATAATAACGACCAAGTGTGGGATCGTTTACCGCCTCCTTTATACTTGGCCGCCAAGCATTTCCACAAACATGGGAGAATCCTGGATTTAAAAAACGTTTCGTCCTGGATCCACTCGACAGGACTCATCAGTAGGGCTGATGTCGAGTGGAACCTGCCCTAGACGTGCCGTTGGTTACAGTGGCTAAGGTGTTAAGTTCATCGAAAGACATACATTAACTCCCGAACAATGCTCGTGAGAAATGTGCGATTTCTATATGCCATCTATCGGGGAACAAATAAATCAAATATTACGGCATATTCATAATGTAAGTTAAAATTATTCCACCGGTGCAAATATGATAGTCATATGTTCTGTGCCAATACGGTGTATAGATACATCAAAAAATAATAATAACGACCAAGTGTGGGATCGTTTACCGCCTCCTCTACACTTGCCCGCCAGGTATTTCCACAAAAATGGGACAATCCTGGATTTAAAATACGTTTCGTCCTGGATCCACTCGACAGGACTCATCGGTAGGGCTGATGTCGAGTGGAAACTGCCCTAGACGTGCCGTTGGTTACAGTGGCTAAGGTGTTAAGTTCATCGAAATACATACATTAACTCGCGACCAATGCTCGTGAGAAATGTGCGATTTCTATATGCCATCTATCGGAGAACAACTAAATCAAATATTACGGCATATTCATAATGTAAGTTAAAATTATTTCACCGGTGCAAATATGATAGTCATATGTTCTGTGCCAATACGGTGTATAGATACATCAAAAAATAATAATAACGACCAAGTGTGGGATCGTTTACCGCCTCCTCTACACTTGCCCGCCAGGCATTTCCACAAAAATGGGAGAATCCTGGATTTAAAATTCGTTTCGTCCTGGATCCACTCGTTAGGACTCATCAGTACGGCTGATGTCGAGTGGAACCTGCCCTAGACGTGCCGTTGGTTACAGTGGCTAAGGTGTTAAGTTCATCGAAATACATACATTAACTCGCGAACAATGCTCGTGAGAAATGTGCGATTTCAAATATGCCATCTATCGGGGAACAACTAAATCAAATATTACGGCATATTCATAATGTAAGTTAAAATTATTTCACCGGTGCAAATATGATAGTCATATGTTCTGTGCCAATACGGTGTATAGATAAATCAAAAAATAATAATAACGACCAAGTGTGGGATCGTTTACTGCCTCCTCTACACTTGGCCGCCAGGCATTTCCACAAAAAATGGTACAATCCTGGACTTAAAATACGTTTCGTCTTGGATCCACTCGACAGCACTCATCAGTAGGGCTGATGTCGAGTGGAAACTGCCCTAGACGTGCCGTTGGTTACAGTGGCTAAGGTGTTAAGTTCATCGAAATACATACATTAACTCGCGACCAATGCTCGTGAGAAATGTGCGATTTCTATATGCCATCTATCGGAGAACAACTAAATCAAATATTACGGCATATTCATAATGTAAGTTAAAATTATTTCACCGGTGCAAATATGATAGTTATATCTTCTGTGCCAATACGGTGTATAGATAAATCAAAAAATAATAATAACGACCAAATGTGGGATCGTTTACTGTTTTTGCCCGGATTCAGTGGGCGAAAGAGCGCGCGTCGACGTAGCGGCGGGTACGCGGTCGCGAGGATGACGCGGAATTCGCAAGAGGAGGGCGATAGACGAAACACCCACAAATTGCTCTTAAGGCTATATTTTGTTTCAAACACTCAACTTTCACACCACATACAAAACACGTTACGATATAAGATTCGGAAGGCGGTAGCGAGTAAAGGTAAGGCACGGTAAATTAAAGCTGAAGAAGTACAAGCGCACGGCAGGCCAACTCGCCGTTAAGTAATCAAAACGCAAAACAGAACAGGCAACACACAGGAAACACACACGCAGAGAGAAGCCACACGGGCACTCCCCTCTCCGAGGTGACGTACGCAACCACCGCCCATCCAGAAGGACTTTCGCGGTGGCAATTCATTTTGGCGGGTCTTCTGGAAGAGCGGTGTTTACAGTCGAGCCGCTCAGCTGACGCTCAGGCGGTCACCCGCGATTGGCGGGCCGAGGCGACGGAGCGCCGCGCGATTGGCACCCGGACCGTTAGGCTTGCGATCGCGATTCGCTCGGGCCGAGCAGCGCGGCCCGGCGCCCCCCAGCGCGGGAATTCCGAATTTAATCGCCGTCTCCAACATTTACCGCCTCCTCTACACTTGGCCGCCAGGCATTTCCACAAAAATGAGACAATCCTGGATTTAAAATACGTTTCATCCCGGATCCACTCGACAGGACTCATCAGTAGGGCTGATGTCGAGTGGAACCTGCCCTAGACGTGCCGTTGGTTACAGTGGCTAAGGTGTTAAGTTCATCGAAATACATACATTAACTCGCGACCAATGCTCGTGAGAAATGTGCGATTTCTATATGCCATCTATCGGGGAACAACTAAATCAAATATTACGGCATATTCATAATGTAAGTTAAAATTATTTCACCGGTGCAAATATGATAGTCATATGTTCTGTGCCAATACGGTGTATAGATAAATCAAAAAATAATAATAACGACCAAGTGTGGGATCGTTTACCGCCTCCTCTACACTTGGCCGCCAGGCATTTCCACAAAAATGGGACAATCCTGGACTTAAAATACGTTTCGTCCTGGATCCACTCGACAGGACTCATCAGTAGGGCTGATGTCGAGTGGAACCTGCCCTAGACGTGCCGTTGGTTACAGTGGCTAAGGTGTTAAGTTCATCGAAATACATACATTAACTCGCGACCAATGCTCGTGAGAAATGTGCGATTTCTATATGCCATCTATCGGGGAACAACTAAATCATATATTACGGCATATTCATAATGTAAGTTAAAATTATTCCACCGGTGCAAATATGATAGTCATATGTTCTGTGCCAAAACGGTGTGTAGATAAATAAAAAAATAATAATAACGACCAAGTGTGGGATCGTTTACCGCCTCCTCTACACTTGGCCGCCAGGCATTTCCACAAAAATGGGACAATCCTGGACTTAAACTACGTTTCGTCCTGGATCCACTCAACAGGACTCATCAGTAGGGCTGATGTCGAGTGGAACCTGCCCTAGGCGTGCCGTTGGTTACAGTGGCTAAGGTGTTAAGTTCATCGAAATACACACATTAACTCGCGAACAATGCTCGTGAGAAATGTGCAATTTCTATATGCCATCTATCGGGGAACAACTAAATCAAATATTACAGCATATTCATAATGTAAGTTAAAATTATTTCACCGGTACAAATATGATAGTCATATGTTCTGTGCCAATACGGTGTATAGATAAATAAAAAAATAATAATAACGACCAAGTGTGGGATCGTTTACTGCCTCCTCTACACTTGGCCGCCAGGCATTTCCACAAAAAATGGTACAATCCTGGACTTAAAATACGTTTCGTCTTGGATCCACTCGACAGGACTCATCAGTAGGGCTGATGTCGAGTGGAAACTGCCCTAGACGTGCCGTTGGTTACAGTGGCTAAGGTGTTAAGTTCATCGAAATACATACATTAACTCGCGACCAATGCTCGTGAGAAATGTGCGATTTCTATATGCCATCTATCGGAGAACAACTAAATCAAATATTACGGCATATTCATAATGTAAGTTAAAATTATTTCACCGGTGCAAATATGATAGTTATATCTTCTGTGCCAATACGGTGTATAGATAAATCAAAAAATAATAATAACGACCAAATGTGGGAATGTTTACCGCCTCCTCTACACTTGGCCGCCAAGCATTTCCACAAAAATGGGAGAATCCTGGATTTAAAATACGTTTCGTCCTGGATCCACTCGACAGGACTCATCAGTAGGGCTGATGTCGAGTGGAACCTGCCCTAGACGTGACGTTGGTTACAGTGGCTAAGGTGTTAAGTTCATTGAAATACATACATTAACTCGCGAACAATGCTCGTGAGAAATGTGCGATTTCTATATGCCATCTATCGGGGAACAAATAAATCAAATATTACGGCATATTCATAATGTAAGTTAAAATTATTCCACCGGTGCAAATATGATAGTCATATGTTCTGTGCCAATACGGTGTATAGATACATCAAAAAATAATAATAACGACCAAGTGTGGGATCGTTTACCGCCTCCTCTACACTTGGCCGCCAGGCATTTCCACATAAAATGGGACAATCCTGGATTTAAAATACGTTTCGTCCTGGATCCACTCGACAGGACTCATCAGTAGGGCTGATGTCGAGTGGAACCTGCCCTAGACGTGGCGTTGGTTACAGTGGCTAAGGTGTTAAGTTCATCGAAATACATACATTAACTCGCGAACAATGCTCGTGAGAAATGTGCGATTTCTATATGCCATCTATTGGGGAACAACTAAATCAAATATTACGGCATATTCATAATGTAAGTTAAAATTATTTCACCGGTGCAAATATGATAGTCATATGTTCTGTGCCAATACGGTGTATAGATAAATCAAAAAATAATAATAACGACCAAGTGTGGGATCGTTTACCGCCTCCTCTATACTTGGCCGCCAGGCATTTCCACATAAAATGGGACAATCCTGGATTTAAAATACGTTTCGTCCTGGATCCACTCGACAGGACTCATCGGTAGGGCTGATGTCGAGTGGAAACTGCCCTAGACGTGCCGTTGGTTACAGTGGCTAAGGTGTTAAGTTCATCGAAATACATACATTAACTCGCGAACAATGCTCGTGAGAAATGTGCGATTTCTATATGCCATCTATTGGGGAACAACTAAATCAAATATTACGGCATATTCATAATGTAAGTTAAAATTATTTCACCGGTGCAAATATGATAGTCATATGTTCTGTGCCAATACGGTGTATAGATAGATCAAAAAATAATAATAACGACCAAGTGTGGGATCGTTTACCGCCTCCTCTACACTTGGCCGCCAAGCATTTCCACAAAAATGGGAGAATCCTGGATTTAAAATACGTTTCGTCCTGGATCCACTCGACAGGACTCATCAGTAGGGCTGATGTCGAGTGGAACCTGCCCTAGACGTGCCGTTGGTTACAGTGGCCAAAGGTGTTAAGTTCATCGAAATACATACATTAAATCGCGAACAATGCTCGTGAGAAATGTGCGATTTCTATATGCCATCTATCGGGGAACAACTAAATCAAATATTACGGCATATTCATAATGTAAGTTAAAATTATTTCACCGGTGCAAATATGATAGTCATATGTTCTGTGCCAATACGGTGTATAGATACATCAAAAAATAATAATAACGACCAAGTGTTGGATCGTTTACCGCCTCCTCTACACTTGCCCGCCAGGCATTTCCACAAAAATGGGACAATCCTGGATTTAAAATACGTTTCGTCCTGGATCCACTCGACAGGACTCATCGGTAGGGCTGATGTCGAGTGGAACCTGCCCTAGACGTGCTTTGGTTACAGTGGCTAAGGTGTTAAGTTCATCGAAATACACACATTAACTCGCGAACAATGCTCGTGAGAAATGTGCGATTTCTATATGCCATCTATCGGGGAACAACTAAATCAAATATTACGGCATATTCATAATGTAAGTTAAAATTATTTCACCGGTGCAAATATGATAGTCATATGTTCTGTGCCAATACGGTGTGTAGATAAATAAAAAAATAATAATAACGACCAAGTTTGGGATCGTTTACCGCCTCCTCTACACTTGGACGCCAGGCATTTCCACAAAAATGGGAGAATCCTGGATTTAAAATTCGTTCCGTCCTGGATCCACTCGACAGGATTCATCAGTAATGCTGATGTCGAGTGGAACCTGCCCTAGACGTGCCGTTGGTTACAGTGGCTAAGGTGTTAAGTTCATCGAAATACATACATTAACTCGCGAACCATGCTCGTGAGAATTGTGCGATTTCTATATGCCATCTATCGGGGAACAACCAAATCAAATATTACGGCATATTCATAATGTAAGTTAAAATTATTTCACCGGTGCAAATATGATAGTCATATGTTCTGTGCCAATACGGTGTATAGATACATCAAAAAATAATAATAACGACCAAGTGTGGGATCGTTTACCGCCTCCTCTACACTTGCCCGCCAGGCATTTCCACAAAAATGGGAGAATCCTGGATTTAAAATTCGTTTCGTCCTGGATCCACTCGTTAGGACTCATCAGTACGGCTGATGTCGAGTGGAACCTGCCCTAGACGTGCCGTTGGTTACAGTGGCTAAGGTGTTAAGTTCATCGAAATACATACATTAACTCGCGAACAATGCTCGTGAGAAATGTGCGATTTCAAATATGCCATCTATCGGGGAACAACTAAATCAAATATTACGGCATATTCATAATGTAAGTTAAAATTATTTCACCGGTGCAAATATGATAGTCATATGTTCTGTGCCAATACGGTGTATAGATAAATCAAAAAATAATAATAACGACCAAGTGTGGGATCGTTTACCGCCTCCTCTACACTTGGCCGCCAGGCATTTCCACATAAAATGGGACAATCCTGGATTTAAAATACGTTTCGTCCTGGATCCACTCGACAGGACTCATCAGTAGGGCTGATGTCGAGTGGAACCTGCCCTATACGTGGCGTTGGTTACAGTGGCTAAGGTGTTAAGTTCATCGAAATACATACATTAACTCGCGAACAATGCTCGTGAGAAATGTGCGATTTCTATATGCCATCTATTGGGGAACAACTAAATCAAATATTACGGCATATTCATAATGTAAGTTAAAATTATTTCACCGGTGCAAATATGATAGTCATATGTTCTGTGCCAATACGGTGTATAGATAAATCAAAAAATAATAATAACGACCAAGTGTGGGATCGTTTACCGCCTCCTCTATACTTGGCCGCCAGGCATTTCCACATAAAATGGGACAATCCTGGATTTAAAATACGTTTCGTCCTGGATCCACTCGACAGGACTCATCGGTAGGGCTGATGTCGAGTGGAAACTGCCCTAGACGTGCCGTTGGTTACAGTGGCTAAGGTGTTAAGTTCATCGAAATACATACATTAACTCGCGACCAATGCTCGTGAGAAATGTGCGATTTCTATATGCCATCTATCGGAGAACAACTAAATCAAATATTACGGCATATTCATAATGTAAGTTAAAATTATTTCACCGGTGCAAATATGATAGTCATATGTTCTGTGCCAATACGGTGTATAGATACATCAAAAAATAATAATAACGACCAAGTGTGGGATCGTTTACCGCCTCCTCTACACTTGCCCGCCAGGCATTTCCACAAAAATGGGAGAATCCTGGATTTAAAATTCGTTTCGTCCTGGATCCACTCGTTAGGACTCATCAGTACGGCTGATGTCGAGTGGAACCTGCCCTAGACGTGCCGTTGGTTACAGTGGCTAAGGTGTTAAGTTCATCGAAATACATACATTAACTCGCGAACAATGCTCGTGAGAAATGTGCGATTTCAAATATGCCATCTATCGGGGAACAACTAAATCAAATATTACGGCATATTCATAATGTAAGTTAAAATTATTTCACCGGTGCAAATATGATAGTCATATGTTCTGTGCCAATACGGTGTATAGATAAATCAAAAAATAATAATAACGACCAAGTGTGGGATCGTTTACCGCCTCCTCTACACTTGGCCGCCAGGCATTTCCACATAAAATGGGACAATCCTGGATTTAAAATACGTTTCGTCCTGGATCCACTCGACAGGACTCATCAGTAGGGCTGATGTCGAGTGGAACCTGCCCTAGACGTGGCGTTGGTTACAGTGGCTAAGGTGTTAAGTTCATCGAAATACATACATTAACTCGCGAACAATGCTCGTGAGAAATGTGCGATTTCTATATGCCATCTATTGGGGAACAACTAAATCAAATATTACGGCATATTCATAATGTAAGTTAAAATTATTTCACCGGTGCAAATATGATAGTCATATGTTCTGTGCCAATACGGTGTATAGATAAATCAAAAAATAATAATAACGACCAAGTGTGGGATCGTTTACCGCCTCCTCTATACTTGGCCGCCAGGCATTTCCACATAAAATGGGACAATCCTGGATTTAAAATACGTTTCGTCCTGGATCCACTCGACAGGACTCATCAGTAGGGCTGATGTCGAGTGGAACCTGCCCTAGACGTGGCGTTGGTTACAGTGGCTAAGGTGTTAAGTTCATCGAAATACATACATTAACTCGCGAACAATGCTCGTGAGAAATGTGCGATTTCTATATGCCATCTATCGGGGAACAACTAAATCAAATATTACGGCATATTCATAATGTAAGTTAAAATTATTTCACCGGTGCAAATATGATAGTCATATGTTCTGTGCCAATACGGTGTATAGATAGATCAAAAAATAATAATAACGACCAAGTGTGGGATCGTTTACCGCCTCCTCTACACTTGGCCGCCAAGCATTTCCACAAAAATGGGAGAATCCTGGATTTAAAATACGTTTCGTCCTGGATCCACTCGACAGGACTCATCAGTAGGGCTGATGTCGAGTGGAACCTGCCCTAGACGTGCCGTTGGTTACAGTGGCCAAAGGTGTTAAGTTCATCGAAATACATACATTAAATCGCGAACAATGCTCGTGAGAAATGTGCGATTTCTATATGCCATCTATCGGGGAACAACTAAATCAAATATTACGGCATATTCATAATGTAAGTTAAAATTATTTCACCGGTGCAAATATGATAGTCATATGTTCTGTGCCAATACGGTGTATAGATACATCAAAAAATAATAATAACGACCAAGTGTTGGATCGTTTACCGCCTCCTCTACACTTGCCCGCCAGGCATTTCCACAAAAATGGGACAATCCTGGATTTAAAATACGTTTCGTCCTGGATCCACTCGACAGGACTCATCGGTAGGGCTGATGTCGAGTGGAACCTGCCCTAGACGTGCTTTGGTTACAGTGGCTAAGGTGTTAAGTTCATCGAAATACACACATTAACTCGCGAACAATGCTCGTGAGAAATGTGCGATTTCTATATGCCATCTATCGGGGAACAACTAAATCAAATATTACGGCATATTCATAATGTAAGTTAAAATTATTTCACCGGTGCAAATATGATAGTCATATGTTCTGTGCCAATACGGTGTGTAGATAAATAAAAAAATAATAATAACGACCAAGTTTGGGATCGTTTACCGCCTCCTCTACACTTGGACGCCAGGCATTTCCACAAAAATGGGAGAATCCTGGATTTAAAATTCGTTCCGTCCTGGATCCACTCGACAGGATTCATCAGTAATGCTGATGTCGAGTGGAACCTGCCCTAGACGTGCCGTTGGTTACAGTGGCTAAGGTGTTAAGTTCATCGAAATACATACATTAACTCGCGAACCATGCTCGTGAGAATTGTGCGATTTCTATATGCCATCTATCGGGGAACAACCAAATCAAATATTACGGCATATTCATAATGTAAGTTAAAATTATTTCACCGGTGCAAATATGATAGTCATATGTTCTGTGCCAATACGGTGTATAGATACATCAAAAAATAATAATAACGACCAAGTGTGGGATCGTTTACCGCCTCCTCTACACTTGCCCGCCAGGCATTTCCACAAAAATGGGAGAATCCTGGATTTAAAATTCGTTTCGTCCTGGATCCACTCGTTAGGACTCATCAGTACGGCTGATGTCGAGTGGAACCTGCCCTAGACGTGCCGTTGGTTACAGTGGCTAAGGTGTTAAGTTCATCGAAATACATACATTAACTCGCGAACAATGCTCGTGAGAAATGTGCGATTTCAAATATGCCATCTATCGGGGAACAACTAAATCAAATATTACGGCATATTCATAATGTAAGTTAAAATTATTTCACCGGTGCAAATATGATAGTCATATGTTCTGTGCCAATACGGTGTATAGATAAATCAAAAAATAATAATAACGACCAAGTGTGGGATCGTTTACCGCCTCCTCTACACTTGGCCGCCAGGCATTTCCACATAAAATGGGACAATCCTGGATTTAAAATACGTTTCGTCCTGGATCCACTCGACAGGACTCATCAGTAGGGCTGATGTCGAGTGGAACCTGCCCTATACGTGGCGTTGGTTACAGTGGCTAAGGTGTTAAGTTCATCGAAATACATACATTAACTCGCGAACAATGCTCGTGAGAAATGTGCGATTTCTATATGCCATCTATTGGGGAACAACTAAATCAAATATTACGGCATATTCATAATGTAAGTTAAAATTATTTCACCGGTGCAAATATGATAGTCATATGTTCTGTGCCAATACGGTGTATAGATAAATCAAAAAATAATAATAACGACCAAGTGTGGGATCGTTTACCGCCTCCTCTATACTTGGCCGCCAGGCATTTCCACATAAAATGGGACAATCCTGGATTTAAAATACGTTTCGTCCTGGATCCACTCGACAGGACTCATCGGTAGGGCTGATGTCGAGTGGAAACTGCCCTAGACGTGCCGTTGGTTACAGTGGCTAAGGTGTTAAGTTCATCGAAATACATACATTAACTCGCGACCAATGCTCGTGAGAAATGTGCGATTTCTATATGCCATCTATCGGAGAACAACTAAATCAAATATTACGGCATATTCATAATGTAAGTTAAAATTATTTCACCGGTGCAAATATGATAGTCATATGTTCTGTGCCAATACGGTGTATAGATACATCAAAAAATAATAATAACGACCAAGTGTGGGATCGTTTACCGCCTCCTCTACACTTGCCCGCCAGGCATTTCCACAAAAATGGGAGAATCCTGGATTTAAAATTCGTTTCGTCCTGGATCCACTCGTTAGGACTCATCAGTACGGCTGATGTCGAGTGGAACCTGCCCTAGACGTGCCGTTGGTTACAGTGGCTAAGGTGTTAAGTTCATCGAAATACATACATTAACTCGCGAACAATGCTCGTGAGAAATGTGCGATTTCAAATATGCTATCTATCGGGGAACAACTAAATCAAATATTACGGCATATTCATAATGTAAGTTAAAATTATTTCACCGGTGCAAATATGATAGTCATATGTTCTGTGCCAATACGGTGTATAGATAAATCAAAAAATAATAATAACGACCAAGTGTGGGATCGTTTACCGCCTCCTCTACACTTGGAAGCCAGGCATTTCCACATAAAATGGGACAATCCTGGATTTAAAATACGTTTCGTCCTGGATCCACTCGACAGGACTCATCAGTAGGGCTGATGTCGAGTGGAACCTGCCCTAGACGTGGCGTTGGTTACAGTGGCTAAGGTGTTAAGTTCATCGAAATACATACATTAACTCGCGAACAATGCTCGTGAGAAATGTGCGATTTCTATATGCCATCTATTGGGGAACAACTAAATCAAATATTACGGCATATTCATAATGTAAGTTAAAATTATTTCACCGGTGCAAATATGATAGTCATATGTTCTGTGCCAATACGGTGTATAGATAAATCAAAAAATAATAATAACGACCAAGTGTGGGATCGTTTACCGCCTCCTCTATACTTGGCCGCCAGGCATTTCCACATAAAATGGGACAATCCTGGATTTAAAAAACGTTTCGTCCTGGATCCACTCGACAGGACTCATCAGTAGGGCTAATTTCGAGTGGAACCTGCCCTAGACGTGCCGTTGGTTACAGTGGCTAAGGTGTTAAGTTCATCGAAATACATACATTAACTCCCGAACAATGCTCGTGAGAAATGTGCGATTTCTATATGCCATCTATCGGGGAACAAATAAATCAAATATTACGGCATATTCATAATGTAAGTTAAAATTATTCCACCGGTGCAAATATGATAGTCATATGTTCTGTGCCAATACGGTGTATAGATACATCAAAAAATAATAATAACGACGAAGTGTGGGATCGTTTACCGCCTCCTCTACACTTGGCCGCCAGGCATTTCCACATAAAATGGGACAATCCTGGATTTAAAATACGTTTCGTCCTGGATCCACTCGACAGGACTCATCAGTAGGGCTGATGTCGAGTGGAACCTGCCCTAGACGTGGCGTTGGTTACAGTGGCTAAGGTGTTAAGTTCATCGAAATACATACATTAACTCGCGAACAATGCTCGTGAGAAATGTGCGATTTCTATATGCCATCTATTGGGGAACAACTAAATCAAATATTACGGCATATTCATAATGTAAGTTAAAATTATTTCACCGGTGCAAATATGATAGTCATATGTTCTGTGCCAATACGGTGTATAGATAAATCAAAAAATAATAATAACGACCAAGTGTGGGATCGTTTACCGCCTCCTCTATACTTGGCCGCCAGGCATTTCCACATAAAATGGGACAATCCTGGATTTAAAATACGTTTCGTCCTGGATCCACTCGACAGGACTCATCAGTAGGGCTGATGTCGAGTGGAACCTGCCCTAGACGTGGCGTTGGTTACAGTGGCTAAGGTGTTAAGTTCATCGAAATACATACATTAACTCGCGAACAATGCTCGTGAGAAATGTGCGATTTCTATATGCCATCTATCGGGGAACAACTAAATCAAATATTACGGCATATTCATAATGTAAGTTAAAATTATTTCACCGGTGCAAATATGATAGTCATATGTTCTGTGCCAATACGGTGTATAGATAAATCAAAAAATAATAATAACGACCAAGTGTGGGATCGTTTACCGCCTCCTTTATACTTGGCCGCCAAGCATTTCCACAAACATGGGAGAATCCTGGATTTAAAAAACGTTTCGTCCTGGATCCACTCGACAGGACTCATCAGTAGGGCTAATTTCGAGTGGAACCTGCCCTAGACGTGCCGTTGGTTACAGTGGCTAAGGTGTTAAGTTCATCGAAATACATACATTAACTCCCGAACAATGCTCGTGAGAAATGTGCGATTTCTATATGCCATCTATCGGGGAACAAATAAATCAAATATTACGGCATATTCATAATGTAAGTTAAAATTATTCCACCGGTGCAAATATGATAGTCATATGTTCTGTGCCAATACGGTGTATAGATACATCAAAAAATAATAATAACGACGAAGTGTGGGATCGTTTACCGCCTCCTCTACACTTGGCCGCCAGGCATTTCCACATAAAATGGGACAATCCTGGATTTAAAATACGTTTCGTCCTGGATCCACTCGACAGGACTCATCAGTAGGGCTGATGTCGAGTGGAACCTGCCCTAGACGTGGCGTTGGTTACAGTGGCTAAGGTGTTAAGTTCATCGAAATACATACATTAACTCGCGAACAATGCTCGTGAGAAATGTGCGATTTCTATATGCCATCTATCGGGGAACAACTAAATCAAATATTACGGCATATTCATAATGTAAGTTAAAATTATTTCACCGGTGCAAATATGATGGTCATATGTTCTGTGCCAATACGGTGTATAGATAGATCAAAAAATAGTAATAACGACCAAGTGTGGGATCGTTTACCGCCTCCTCTACACTTGGCCGCCAAGCATTTCCACAAAAATGGGAGAATCCTGGATTTAAAATACGTTTCGTCCTGGATCCACTCGACAGGACTCATCAGTAGGGCTGATGTCGAGTGGAACCTGCCCTAGACGTGCCGTTGGTTACAGTGGCCAAAGGTGTTAAGTTCATCGAAATACATACATTAAATCGCGAACAATGCTCGTGAGAAATGTGCGATTTCTATATGCCATCTATCGGGGAACAACTAAATCAAATATTACGGCATATTCATAATGTAAGTTAAAATTATTTCACCGGTGCAAATATGATAGTCATATGTTCTGTGCCAATACGGTGTATAGATACATCAAAAAATAATAATAACGACCAAGTGTTGGATCGTTTACCGCCTCCTCTACACTTGCCCGCCAGGCATTTCCACAAAAATGGGACAATCCTGGATTTAAAATACGTTTCGTCCTGGATCCACTCGACAGGACTCATCGGTAGGGCTGATGTCGAGTGGAACCTGCCCTAGACGTGCTTTGGTTACAGTGGCTAAGGTGTTAAGTTCATCGAAATACACACATTAACTCGCGAACAATGCTCGTGAGAAATGTGCGATTTCTATATGCCATCTATCGGGGAACAACTAAATCAAATATTACGGCATATTCATAATGTAAGTTAAAATTATTTCACCGGTGCAAATATGATAGTCATATGTTCTGTGCCAATACGGTGTGTAGATAAATAAAAAAATAATAATAACGACCAAGTTTGGGATCGTTTACCGCCTCCTCTACACTTGGACGCCAGGCATTTCCACAAAAATGGGAGAATCCTGGATTTAAAATTCGTTCCGTCCTGGATCCACTCGACAGGATTCATCAGTAATGCTGATGTCGAGTGGAACCTGCCCTAGACGTGCCGTTGGTTACAGTGGCTAAGGTGTTAAGTTCATCGAAATACATACATTAACTCGCGAACCATGCTCGTGAGAATTGTGCGATTTCTATATGCCATCTATCGGGGAACAACCAAATCAAATATTACGGCATATTCATAATGTAAGTTAAAATTATTTCACCGGTGCAAATATGATAGTCATATGTTCTGTGCCAATACGGTGTATAGATACATCAAAAAATAATAATAACGACCAAGTGTGGGATCGTTTACCGCCTCCTCTACACTTGCCCGCCAGGCATTTCCACAAAAATGGGAGAATCCTGGATTTAAAATTCGTTTCGTCCTGGATCCACTCGTTAGGACTCATCAGTACGGCTGATGTCGAGTGGAACCTGCCCTAGACGTGCCGTTGGTTACAGTGGCTAAGGTGTTAAGTTCATCGAAATACATACATTAACTCGCGAACAATGCTCGTGAGAAATGTGCGATTTCAAATATGCCATCTATCGGGGAACAACTAAATCAAATATTACGGCATATTCATAATGTAAGTTAAAATTATTTCACCGGTGCAAATATGATAGTCATATGTTCTGTGCCAATACGGTGTATAGATAAATCAAAAAATAATAATAACGACCAAGTGTGGGATCGTTTACCGCCTCCTCTACACTTGGCCGCCAGGCATTTCCACATAAAATGGGACAATCCTGGATTTAAAATACGTTTCGTCCTGGATCCACTCGACAGGACTCATCAGTAGGGCTGATGTCGAGTGGAACCTGCCCTAGACGTGGCGTTGGTTACAGTGGCTAAGGTGTTAAGTTCATCGAAATACATACATTAACTCGCGAACAATGCTCGTGAGAAATGTGCGATTTCTATATGCCATCTATTGGGGAACAACTAAATCAAATATTACGGCATATTCATAATGTAAGTTAAAATTATTTCACCGGTGCAAATATGATAGTCATACGTTCTGTGCCAATACGGTGTATAGATAAATCAAAAAATAATAATAACGACCAAGTGTGGGATCGTTTACCGCCTCCTCTATACTTGGCCGCCAGACATTTCCACATAAAATGGGACAATCCTGGATTTAAAATACGTTTCGTCCTGGATCCACTCGACAGGACTCATCAGTAGGGCTGATGTCGAGTGGAACCTGCCCTAGACGTGGCGTTGGTTACAGTGGCTAAGGTGTTAAGTTCATCGAAATACATACATTAACTCGCGAACAATGCTCGTGAGAAATGTGCGATTTCAAATATGCCATCTATCGGGGAACAACTAAATCAAATATTACGGCATATTCATAATGTAAGTTAAAATTATTTCACCGGTGCAAATATGATAGTCATATGTTCTGTGCCAATACGGTGTATAGATAAATCAAAAAATAATAATAACGACCAAGTGTGGGATCGTTTACCGCCTCCTCTACACTTGGCCGCCAGGCATTTCCACATAAAATGGGACAATCCTGGATTTAAAATACGTTTCGTCCTGGATCCACTCGACAGGACTCATCAGTAGGGCTGATGTCGAGTGGAACCTGCCCTAGACGTGGCGTTGGTTACAGTGGCTAAGGTGTTAAGTTCATCGAAATACATACATTAACTCGCGAACAATGCTCGTGAGAAATGTGCGATTTCTATATGCCATCTATCGGGGAACAAATAAATCAAATATTACGGCATATTCATAATGTAAGTTAAAATTATTCCACCGGTGCAAATATGATAGTCATATGTTCTGTGCCAATACGGTGTATAGATACATCAAAAAATAATAATAACGACGAAGTGTGGGATCGTTTACCGCCTCCTCTACACTTGGCCGCCAGGCATTTCCACATAAAATGGGACAATCCTGGATTTAAAATACGTTTCGTCCTGGATCCACTCGACAGGACTCATCAGTAGGGCTGATGTCGAGTGGAACCTGCCCTAGACGTGGCGTTGGTTACAGTGGCTAAGGTGTTAAGTTCATCGAAATACATACATTAACTCGCGAACAATGCTCGTGAGAAATGTGCGATTTCTATATGCCATCTATCGGGGAACAACTAAATCAAATATTACGGCATATTCATAATGTAAGTTAAAATTATTTCACCGGTGCAAATATGATAGTCATATGTTCTGTGCCAATACGGTGTATAGATAGATCAAAAAATAATAATAACGACCAAGTGTGGGATCGTTTACCGCCTCCTCTACACTTGGCCGCCAAGCATTTCCACAAAAATGGGAGAATCCTGGATTTAAAATACGTTTCGTCCTGGATCCACTCGACAGGACTCATCAGTAGGGCTGATGTCGAGTGGAACTTGCCCTAGACGTGCCGTTGGTTACAGTGACTAAGGTGTTAAGTTCATCGAAATACATACATTAAATCGCGAACAATGTTCGTGAGAAATGTGCGATTTCTATATGCCATCTATCGGGGAACAACTAAATCAAATATTACGGCATATTCATAATGTAAGTTAAAATTATTTCACCGGTGCAAATACGATAGTCATATGTTCTGTGCCAATACGGTGTATAGATACATCAAAAAATAATAATAACGACCAAGTGTGGGATCGTTTACCGCCTCCTCTACACTTGCCCGCCAGGCATTTCCACAAAAATGGGACAATCCTGGATTTAAAATACGTTTCGTCCTGGATCCACTCGACAGGACTCATCGGTAGGGCTGATGTCGAGTGGAACCTGCCCTAGACGTGCTTTGGTTACAGTGGCTAAGGTGTTAAGTTCATCGAAATAGACACATTAACTCGCGAACAATGCTCGTGAGAAATGTGCGATTTCTATATGCCATCTATCGGGGAACAACTAAATCAAATATTACGGCATATTCATAATGTAAGTTAAAATTATTTCACCGGTGCAAATATGATAGTCATATGTTCTGTGCCAATACGGTGTGTAGATAAATAAAAAAATAATAATAACGACCAAGTTTGGGATCGTTTACCGCCTCCTCTACACTTGGCCGCCAGGCATTTCCACAAAAATGGGAGAATCCTGGATTTAAAATTCGTTTCGTCCTGGATCCACTCGACAGGACTCATCAGTAATGCTGATGTCGAGTGGAACCTGCCCTAGACGTGCCGTTGGTTACAGTGGCTAAGGTGTTAAGTTCATCGAAATACATACATTAACTCGCGAACCATGCTCGTGAGAATTGTGCGATTTCTATATGCCATCTATCGGGGAACAACCAAATCAAATATTACGGCATATTCATAATGTAAGTTAAAATTATTTCACCGGTGCAAATATGATAGTCATATGTTCTGTGCCAATACGGTGTATAGATACATCAAAAAATAATAATAACGACCAAGTGTGGGATCGTTTACCGCCTCCTATACACTTGGCCGCCAAGCATTTCCACAAACATGGGAGAATCCTGGATTTAAAATACGTTTCGTCCTGGATCCACTCGGCAGGACTCATCAGTAGGGCTGATGTCGAGTGGAACCTGCCCTAGACGTGCCGTTGGTTACAGTGGCTAAGGTGTTAAGTTCATCGAAATACATACATTAACTCCCGAACAATGCTCGTGAGAAATGTGCGAATTCTATATGCCATCTATCGGGGAACAACTAAATCAAATATTACGGCATATTCATAATGTAAGTTAAAATTATTCCACCGGTGCAAATATGATAGTCATATGTTCTGTGCCAATACGGTGTATAGATACATCAAAAAATAATAATAACGACCAAGTGTGGGATCGTTTACCGCCTCCTCTACACTGGGCCGCCAGGCATTTCCACAAAAATGGGACAATCCTGGATTTAAAATACATTTCGTCCTGGATCCACTCGAACGGACTCATCAGTAGGGCTGATGTCGAGTGGAACCTGCCCTAGACGTGCTGTAGGTTACACTGGCTAAGGTGTTAAGTTCATGTAAATACACACATTAACTCGCGAACAATGCTCGTGAGAATTGTGCGATTTCAAATATGCAATCTATCGGGGAACAACTAAATCAAATATTACGGCATATTCATAATGTAAGTTAAAATTAGGACTCATCGGTAGGGCTGATGTCGAGTGGAACCTGCCCTAGACGTGCCGTTGGTTACAGTGGCTAAGGTGTTAAGTTCATCGAAATACATACATCAATTCGCGAACAATGCTCGTGAGAAATGTGCGATTTCAAATATGCAATCTATCGGGGAACAACTAAATCAAATATTACGGCATATTCATAATGTAAGTTAAAATTATTTCACCGGTGCAAATATGATAGTCATACGTTCTGTGCCAATACGGTGTATAGATACATCAAAAAATAATAACGACCAAGTGTGGGATCGTTCACCGCCTCCTCTACACTTGCCCGCCAGGCATTTCCACAAAAATGGGACAATCCTGGATTTAAAATACGTTTCGTCCTGGATCCACTCGACAGGACTCATCAGTAGGGCTGATGTCAAATGGAACCTGCCATAGACGTGCCGTTGGTTACAGTGGCTAAGGTTTAAGTTCATCGAAATACATACATTAACTCGCGAACAATGCTCGTGAGAAATGTGCGATTTCTATATGCCATCTATCGGGGAACAACTAAATCAAATATTACGGCATATTCATAATGTAAGTTAAAATTATTTCACCGGTGCAAATATGATAGTCATATGTTCTGTGCCAATACGGTGTATAGATAAATAAAAAAATAATAATAACGACCAAGTGTGGGATCGTTTACCGCCTCCTCTACACTTGGCCGCCAAGCATTTCCACAAACATGGGAGAATCCTGGATTTAAAATACGTTTCGTCCTGGATCCACTCGGCAGGACTCATCAGTAGGGCTGATGTCGAGTGGAACCTGCCCTAGACGTGCCGTTGGTTACAGTGGCTAAGGTGTTAAGTACACCAAAATACATACATTAACTCCCGAACAATGCTCGTGAGAAATGTGCGAATTCTATATGCCATCTATCGGGGAACAACTAAATCAAATATTACGGCATATTCATAATGTAAGTTAAAATTATTTCACCGGTGCAAATATGATAGTCATATGTTCTGTGCCAATACGGTGGATAGATAAATCAAAAAATAATAATAACGACAAAGTGTGGGATCGTTTACCGCCTCCTCTACACTTGGCCGCCAGGCATTTCCACAAACATGTGAGAATCCTGGATTTAAAATACGTTTCGTCCTGGATCCACTCGACAGGACTCATCAGTAGGGCTGATGTCGAGTGGAACCTGCCCTAGACGTGCCGTTGGTTACAGTGGCTAAGGTGTTAAGTTCATCGAAATACATACATTAACTCCCGAACAATGCTCGTGAGAAATGTGCGATTTCTATATGCCATCTATCGGGGAACAACTAAATCAAATATTACGGCATATTCATAATGTAAGTTAAAATTATTCCACCGGTGCAAATATGATAGTCATATGTTCTGTGCCAATACGGTCTATAGATACATCAAAAAATAATAATAACGACAAAGTGTGGGATCGTTTACCGCCTCCTCTACACTTGGCCGCCAGGCATTTCCACATAAAATGGGACAATCCTGGATTTAAAATACGTTTCGTCCTGGATCCACTCGACAGGACTCATCAGGAGGGCTGATGTCGAGTGGAACCTGCCCTAGACGTGCCGTTGGTTACAGTGGCTAAGGTGTTAATTGAAATACATACATTAACTCCCGAACAATGCTCGTGAGAAATGTGCGAATTCTATATGCCATCTATCGGGGAACAACTAAATCAAATATTACGGCATATTCATAATGTAAGTTAAAATTATTCCACCGGTGCAAATATGATAGTCATATGTTCTGTGCCTATACGGTGTATAGATACATCAAAAAATAATAATAACGACCAAGTGTGGGATCGTTCACCGCCTCCTCTACACTTGCCCGCCAGGCATTTCCACAAAAATGGGACAATCCTGGATTTAAAATACGTTTCGTCCTGGATCCACTCGACAGGACTCATCAGTAGGGCTGATGTCGAGTGGAACCTGCCCTAGACGTGCCGTTGGTTACAGTGGCTAAGGTTTAAGTTCATCGAAATACATACATTAACTCGCGAACAATGCTCGTGAGAAATGTGCGATATCTATATGCCATCTATCGGGGAACAACTAAATCAAATATTACGGCATATTCATAATGTAAGTTAAAATTATTTCACCGGTGCAAATATGATAGTCATATGTTCTGTGCCAATACGGTGTATAGATAAATAAAAAAATAATAATAACGACCAAGTGTGGGATCGTTTACCGCCTCCTCTACACTTGGCCGCCAAGCATTTCCACAAACATGGGAGAATCCTGGATTTAAAATACGTTTCGTCCTGGATCCACTCGGCAGGACTCATCAGTAGGGCTGATGTCGAGTGGAACCTGCCCTAGACGTGCCGTTGGTTACAGTGGCTAAGGTGTTAAGTTCATCGAAATACATACATTAACTCCCGAACAATGCTCGTGAGAAATGTGCGATTTCTATATGCCATCTATCGGGGAACAACTAAATCAAATATTACGGCATATTCATAATGTAAGTTAAAATTATTCCACCGGTGCAAATATGATAGTCATATGTTCTGTGCCAATACGGTATATAGATAAATCAAAAAATAATAATAACGACCAAGTGTGGGATCGTTTACCGCCTCCTCTACACTTGGCCGCCAAGCATTTCCACAAAAATGGGAGAATCCTGGATTTAAAATACGTTTCGTCCTGGATCCACTCGACAGGACTCATCAGTAGGGCTGATGTCGAGTGGAACCTGCCCTAGACGTGACGTTGGTTACAGTGGCTAAGGTGTTAAGTTCATCGAAATACATACATTAACTCCCGAACAATGCTCGTAAGAAATGTGCGATTTCCATATGCCATCTATCGGGAAACAACTAAATCAAATATTACGGCATATTCATAATGTAAGTTAAAATTATTTCACCGGTGCAAATATGATAGTCATATGTTCTGTGCCAATACGGTGTATAGATAAATCAAAAAATAATAATAACGACCAAGTGTGGGATCGTTTACCGCCTCCTCTACACTTGGCCGCCAAGCATTTCCACAAAAATGGGAGAATCCTGGATTTAAAATACGTTTCGTCCTGGATCCACTCGACAGGACTCATCAGTAGGGCTGATGTCAAGTGGAACCTGCCCTAGACGTGACGTTGGTTACAGTGGCTAAGGTGTTAAGTTCATTGAAATACATACATTAACTCGCGAACAATGCTCGTGAGAATTGTGCGATTTCTATATGCCATCTACCGGGGAACAACCAAATCAAATATTACGGCATATTCATAATGTAAGTTAAAATTATTTCACCGGTGCAAATATGATAGTCATATGTTCTGTGCCAATACGGTATATAGATAAATCAAAAAATAATAATAACGACCAAGTGTGGGATCGTTTACCGCCTCCTCTACACTTGGCCGCCAAGCATTTCCACAAAAATGGGAGAATCCTGGATTTAAAATACGTTTCGTCCTGGATCCACTCGACAGGACTCATCAGTAGGGCTGATGTCGAGTGGAACCTGCCCTAGACGTGACGTTGGTTACAGTGGCTAAGGTGTTAAGTTCATTGAAATACATACATTAACTCGCGAACAATGCTCGTGAGAAATGTGCGATTTCTATATGCCATCTATCGGGGAACAACTAAATCAAATATTACGGCATATTCATAATGTAAGTTAAAATTATTTCACCGGTGCAAATAGGATAGTCATATGTTCTGTGCCAATACGGTATATAGATAAATCACAAAATAATAATAACGACCAAGTGTGGGATCGTTTACCGCCTCCTCTACACTTGGCCGCCAAGCATTTCCACAAACATGGGAGAATCCTGGATTTAAAATACGTTTCGTCCTGGATCCACTCGGCAGGACTCATCAGTAGGGCTGATGTCGAGTGGAACCTGCCCTAGACGTGCCGTTGGTTACAGTGGCTAAGGTGTTAAGTACACCAAAATACATACATTAACTCCCGAACAATGCTCGTGAGAAATGTGCGAATTCTATATGCCATCTATCGGGGAACAACTAAATCAAATATTACGGCATATTCATAATGTAAGTTAAAATTATTCCACCGGTGCAAATATGATAGTCATATGTTCTGTGCCAATACGGTGGATAGATAAATCAAAAAATAATAATAACGACCAAGTGTGGGATCGTTTAACACCTCCTCTACAATTGGCCGCCAAGCATTTCGACAAAAATGGGAAAATACTGGATTTAAAATACGTTTGGTCCTGGATCCACTCGATAGGACTCATCAGTAGGGCTGATGTCGAATGGAACCTGCCCTAGACGTG
This sequence comes from Priocnemis perturbator, assembly GCA_963942575.1. NCBI lineage: Eukaryota > Metazoa > Arthropoda > Insecta > Hymenoptera > Pompilidae > Priocnemis > Priocnemis perturbator. The sequence goes on from CAWWDK010000066.1 coordinate 743,992, forward strand.
CCGTTGGCTACAGTGGCTTAGGTGTTAAGTTCATCGAAATACATACATTAACTCCCGAACAATGCTCGTAAGAAATGTGCGATTTCCATCTGCCATCTATCGGGAAACAACTAAATCAAATATTACGGCATATTCATAATGTAAGTTAAAATTATTTCACCGGTGCAAATATGATAGTCATATGTTCTGTGCCAATACGGTGTATAGATAAATCAAAAAATAATAATAACGACCAAGTGTGGGATCGTTTACCGCCTCCTCTACACTTGGCCGCCAAGCATTTCCACAAAAATGGGAGAATCCTGGATTTAAAATACGTTTCGTCCTGGATCCACTCGACAGGACTCATCAGTAGGGCTTATGTCAAGTGGAACCTGCCCTAGACGTGACGTTGGTTACAGTGGCTAAGGTGTTAAGTTCATTGAAATACATACATTAACTCGCGAACAATGCTCGTGAGAATTGTGCGATTTCTATATGCCATCTACCGGGGAACAACCAAATCAAATATTACGGCATATTCATAATGTAAGTTAAAATTATTTCACCGGTGCAAATATGATAGTCATATGTTCTGTGCCAATACGGTATATAGATAAATCAAAAAATAATAATAACGACCAAGTGTGGGATCGTTTACCGCCTCCTCTACACTTGGCCGCCAAGCATTTCCACAAAAATGGGAGAATCCTGGATTTAAAATACGTTTCGTCCTGGATCCACTCGACAGGACTCATCAGTAGGGCTGATGTCGAGTGGAACCTGCCCTAGACGTGACGTTGGTTACAGTGGCTAAGGTGTTAAGTTCATTGAAATACATACATTAACTCGCGAACAATGCTCGTGAGAAATGTGCGATTTCTATATGCCATCTATCGGGGAACAACTAAATCAAATATTACGGCATATTCATAATGTAAGTTAAAATTATTTCACCGGTGCAAATAGGATAGTCATATGTTCTGTGCCAATACGGTATATAGATAAATCACAAAATAATAATAACGACCAAGTGTGGGATCGTTTACCGCCTCCTCTACACTTGGCCGCCAGGCATTTCCACAAAAAATGGGATAACCCTGGATTTAAAATACGTTTCGTTCTGGATCCACTCGACAGGACTCATCAGTAGGGCTGATGTCGAGTGGAACCTGCCCTAGACGTGCCGTTGGTTACAGTGGCTAAGGTGTTAAGTTCATCGAAATACATACATTAAATCGCGAACAATGCTCGTGAGAAATGTGCGATATCTATATGCCATCTATCAGGGAACAACTAAATCAAATATTACGGCATATTCATAATGTAAGTTAAAATTATTTCACCGGTGCAAATATGATAGTCATATGTTCTGTGCCAATACGGTGTATAGATACATCAAAAAATAATAATAACGACTGTTCGAAATAGGCGCTGCGTTTCACGGTGGACTGCCGCTGGCAGAAAGCGACAGCGCGGCGCCCTCGTGCGGCGCAACCGCGCGTGACGCCAGCACCGGGAGCGCGCCCAGCGAGCGACACGGGCGAGGCGCGCGCGCCTGCGCGCAGCGCAGCACGGCGTGGCTGGCGGTTTAAAAGTCACGCCGTTAGCCTCCGACTTCTGGAAGACTCCAATGTTTTGATTGTCCCCTAAAGCGGCATGCGCTGACCCCCCCCCCCCCTTTCCCGGGGGAAGAGTCTTCCAGAGGTCGGAGTCGTTCGAAAATTAGGGGCTTAACGGCTTAAGCTCATTACCGAGGTATTGTCCAAGGCGTTGAGAGTGCGAATTAAGAGCGATTATTAGTGGCGAGTATAAAACGCGTGTTAGTGCGAAGCCGTAACATTCGGCGTGGTTTACAAAACGACTTTGTTTCGGGCCGTAACATTCGGCACCTTCTCTTTTGTACTTTTCACTTCATCTTTGTTCAACCATTCCTTTAAAATACATTCTTTTTTTCATTCACTTTCACACAGTCTTGCCCGCATTCACTCTCTCTTCCTTTACAAACTCTCTTTCCCCGCACATTCATTCTCTCCTGTCTCCTACACCCTCTCTAGTCTTTTTCGCAATTTCTTTTCTTCCTTTCTCAACACTACTTCTCTCCCACACCCATAATCTCTACCAATCTACGCACATTACTGGTCCTTCGAGCCGGATACTGCGAACTCTCGCATTCGGCGTGCGTGTTATCGGTGAAGTGCCGTGTGTTCAGAAGTAGTGTGAACAAACTGAATATGGAGCAGTTAATTGCTTCGCAATCGGAACTGCACGGGCGCATAACCCGAACAGGGGACAATGTGAAGAAGGCCGGTGCGTCGAAACTCTCCGTGGAACTCATCCGCACGACCTTGTCCTTGTTGGAGGACAAGTGGAAAAAATTTGAGGCTCAACATTTCGAGCTTATGCGTGAACATCACGTTCAGCTCAAAACATCCGATTACGTTAATCAGGATTTGGTGGGATTGGCGGAAGTGGCGTATTCACAGCAACGGACAAATCTGCTGCAACTCGAACAAAGTTTGTTGGCCGAAGGTGAGAAGAACAAGCAGCAGTCAAGAGGGTTGGATCCCACTCCGCAGCGCACATCTTTTCCGAGGATCGAACTTCCTAAATTCAGCGGGAAGTTCGAGGATTGGCCAGCCTTCCGAGATTTGTTCACCTCTCTCATTACTCAGGAAGCATCCCTACAGAAGGTAGAGAAATTACATTTTTTGAAAGCGTCGGTTAAAGGAGACGCCGAGAGCCTCCTTCGCAGTATCCCGTCAACAAACGAGAATTTCGACCGCGCTTGGAAAATGCTATCGGAGCATTTCGAGAATAAGCGCCTCATAGTGAATTCGTACCTCGACGCGTTTATCTCGCTACCGAAAATGCGACCTGATTCGGCAGACGATCTTCGGCGCATATTCCACGGAGTCATTGCGACCGCTGCCTCACTCGAGGGCATTGGGCGTCCCATCAGCAACGGCGAAGACCTTTTCGTGCATTTCGTGACAAGACTTTTAGACTCCAATTCGCGTCGCGAGTGGGAGGCGTCCTTATGCGCGAGCACCGATCCTCCTTCCTTCGAGGAGCTCCGGAAGTTCTTGCAGGAACAGCTCCTAACGCAAGAGGCTCTGCAGAGGGCGAGAGGGGAGAACGCGAAGCCGGTAGCCAAGGCGGTTCGTACCGTGCACGCGGCCCCAATGATGGCGAGAGGAGACGAGTCGAGCCGAAACTGCCCGATCTGCAAAGCGCCGCATTACATTGCTGTCTGCGAGCGTTACCAGCGTATGTCGCCGCAAGATCGACGGGAGACGGCGTCTAAGCATGGCAGGTGCTGGAATTGTCTCGGCCGACATTTAATGAGTGACTGCGGATCGACGAAAACTTGCTTCAAGTGTTCCGGTCGACATCATTCGTCGTTGCATGAGGCATTTGCAGGGGCCCCGCGAGCAAGCGCAGGGCCGAGCACTTCGTCTTCGGTTCACGTCGCACAGAGGGAATGTGTAGGCAACTCTCCGGTGCTGCTCGCAACCGCGCGGGTAAACATTCGCGGCTGTTTCGGAGAGCAATATTCGGTGCGTGCATTAATTGACTCCGGTTCAGAAACCTCGCTGGTGGCAGAATCGCTGGCGCAACGATTGCGGGTGCCGCGCACACCCACGTCGGTTGCCATCTACGGTGTCGGAGGCGCTCAATCCGGCTTGGCAAGAGGGCGCGTCACCCTCACTATCGAGTCGCGGACAGAACAGTACGCAATCACGATCTCTTCGTTGGTTCTCCCGCGGCTGTCGGCTTATAACGGAGCAGTACCGGGCGCTGAGCGGTCGTGGCCGCATTTGAACGGTCTCGGTCTCGCAGATCCGGAATTCCTGGAACGAGACCCGGTGGAACTGCTGCTGGGAGCGGATGTGTATGGCAGTATTGCGCTACCGGGCATGCGTAAAGGGGGTTGCAACGAACCGATCGCACAACGAACGAGGCTGGGGTGGATCCTTCTTGGCGCGATGGGAGTCGATTCTTCCGCGTCAGTCGTGTCGTCAATGCAGTGCTCTGTGGAGGCCGATCTCTCAGAAGCACTGCGCCGTTTTTGGGAGTGGGAGGAGCCGCATCAAGTCGCCTTGCCACTGACACCTGAGGAGAAGGAATGCGAGGAACATTTCTGTCGCACTCACATACGGCTGCCCGACGGCCGTTACCAAGTGCGGTTGCCGTTTCGCGGCGATCCTCCGGACCTTTTCGATACGCGTCGCGCCGCGGTTAGAATGCTCGCTGTAATGGAGCGCCGTTTCGGGCGTGACGAAACCCTTCGTGAGCAGTACAGGAACTTTATGCGCGAGTACGAGACATTAGGTCACATGTCACCCGTCGCAACAACGCGCGTGGCTCCGGAAGGCAGAAGCTGCTACCTCCCCCATCATGGAGTTTTCAAGAGCTCGGGAGACCGCGAAAAAATCCGCGTTGTACAGTCAACCCTCCTATAACGCGGTACTCTCAGAACGCGGTTTCCATATAACGCGGAGCTGAAATTGCGACAGCCCTCCTATAGCGCGGTACTCCTACAGCGCGATTTCCGTTCACTGCGTCCCAACCTGTCCCATCCCGTCCCAACCTGTCCCAACCCATACCAGACCTTTTCCAACCTGTTCCAGGCCTGCCCAGACCCGCCCACATATACAGGCCTCACCCACGCCTGCCCTGTTGCCAATAATCTGTTAGTTTTAAGTTAGACTCGCTACCATTGACCTTTTGTAACGTACCACTAGCGACCGTCAGTATCGAGCCATGCTCGCCGATAACTCCGACCATTGAATTACCCACGACACCGGCGCAAGTCGATAAATATGTCTCTCCCGCTGTCGATAATTTTGTTTTCACCATTGCCGGTAATTCAATGTCGATAATTTTAGGTTAGACTTACCACCAGTGACCGTCGGTAACAAGCCATGTTTTGCCTTTAACCCACGGTCACTGAATCTCTCGGGAACATATACGCTTACCATATGTTTAACAGCAGTAACGTTATACGCATTGTATCAGCCTCTAGGACAGGCAACGTACACGTAAGAGTATTCGTGTCCGTATAACCGCCTAGCACAGGCATATGTAATTCGCCTATCTCTTAAGTACATAAGCACCAAGCAGATCGACCAAAAGGAACGTTCGAGAAGCTTCGTGCTTATTCCCAACATATTATATATCACCTCGACCAGAGGCATAGTCATAAGTCCGTAAGCCTCCTCAAGGCACATTCTTTCACGCGTTACGATAAGGCACGGACGCCGGCTCGCTCGAGTTGCGCGCTCCCCATCCCACGCGATAAGGCACGGACGCTGGCTCGCTCGAGGCGCGCGCTCCCCATCCCACTGCGATAATGCTGACCACGCGCATTCCTTCACGCGTGCGAAAGTCTAAGACTGAGCGCTCACAATGGGATTGCTGACGCAGCTCTCCCACTGCCGACGAGTCCCCGCCACTTTCCGAGCCGACGAGCTCCGCTCCAACGCCGGGACAGTCAGTCTTCATCGCCGCTTCGAACCGAACAGTCGCACCTCTCTAACAAGCAAGCCTTAAGCGTTACTAGTAGTCGACCTACACTCGAGTCTGTTAACAATAGAATCTGTGTAACACCAGTGTACAAACCAACGCCGTCTTCAATACAACTATAAGGTATTTGGTGCAGACTTATTCTCCTCTTTCCCACATCCAACGTGAGCGCAATTATTTCGTTTATTCAACTTTTATTACAACTTCCTAACGTTACAAATCTTTCGAAATATCGGGCATTTACAATTCATTCGCGGTAACCGAACTCCTTTCATATAACTCATTTATCCTTCCTAACCTGCCACTTTCCTCGAAATATCGGACAGTTATAATTCATCGGCGATCATTGAATACGGACGACGTCCTATTAACCGAGTGTTCTCTGTGCTTTAAGTCAGTGACGTGTCACGAGCATTCAGTTGCTCGGCCGTTCTCTCAGTGTCCCCTGGATCAAGGCTAGGCGTCGAGTCGCTTGCCTTTCCGTAGTGACCTCCCGACCAACCGTAACCACAGTGCGCCAGCCGACCAGCATTAAGTTGCTGGGCGCAGCCGACCAGCATTAAGTTGCTGGGGGCCAGCCGACCAGCATTAAGTTGCTGGGCGCAGCCGACCAGCATTAAGTTGCTGGGGGCCAGCCGACCAGCATTAAGTTGCTGGGCGCCAGCGTACAGCCGCTGATTGCGCCAGCATAGAGTTGCTGTTCCGCCAGCATACAGTTGCTGATTCCGCCATGGTACGGCCCCAAGGTTAGTAGTCACTGGTGCTCCCGACAGCACTCCCCCTATTAAAATCATAAAGCAGAGAATATTCCGTTATTTAGGAAGTCGACCGACGCAGCGTCGTAAAGGACGCCGAAACAGGCACCGTTCGGGTGTGAAGTACCGTGCACGCCGTGACGCCGCACGTGAACGAGAATTTCTGGCCGCCCTTCAAGCAGCAGACAATCAGTTCGATACGCCCCCATCTACAACAGCCCCTCTGATTAACGCCGCCACCGACGCATTCTCATATTCCGGCCCAGAACCGGAGCCCGTTCCTTTCCAACTTCCCCCGAACTATTATTCCCACAACCGCTATTCTCCCACATTCCAGCCCGATCCCAGCTATTCCCCCGAACCCCCGGCAGATCCTAAACCCGAGCTCCCTCACCCTGAGCCGACACCTCCAATTTGGGCTTCCCCACGCGAGCCCTGCCCCTTTCACCTTCCCCCTGGCCAGGACACCTTCATGGTCTTGATTAACCCCCAAAGCCCTGAAATCGTCGATTCCACCGTTCAGATTGACGAGATACACGAGGACGACGATATCCAAATACTAAACTAGTGTAACGTTTCTCTCTCAATAAAACCTTTTATTTTTCATTCTGCGCTCGCGTTGCATACGTTCCTACCTTCGAACCCTGTCAACCTTAGAATAAGTATAAATATCGGCGGAATAGGAAATACCGAGACGATATTAAGTACAGTCAGACCTCCATATAACGCGGTACGAATGATGTGATTTGTACTAATTCTGAGTTTCTTATAGCGCGGTTTCCATACAACGCGGTAGCCGGTTTCCATAGAACGCGCTACGAATTAGCCTGGTTTGTACGGTTAAATCCGAGTTTCTTATAGCGCGGTTTCCATATAACGCGGTACGCACTCACCGCGTTATAGGAGGGTTTACTGTATTCAACGGCTCCGCGCACACTCCAGCAGGCACCTCGCTGAACAAGTGCCTGTTGCCCGGTCCTAACCTTTTACCCTCTCTAGCGGACGTCGTCCTTCGATGGCGGTGGCACCGGTATGTCTTTGCCGCAGACATCGAGAAGATGTACCGGCAAATTCAGGTTGATCCCCAAGATAGAGACTTGCAGCGAGTTCTCTGGAACGGTCAAGATGGGGTCATGGAGTTCCAGCTCAACACCGTGACCTATGGGTTAGCGAGTGCACCTTACCTCGCCATCAGGGTCATCAACCAACTTGCAGCCGACGAAGAGTCACGCTATCCTTTAGGAGCGGTAGCTTTGCGGCGTGACTCGTACGTCGACGATGTCCTCACCGGAGCACCCACCTTGGAGGCGGGGCAGCGTCTCAGAGACGACCTCCGCAACATCTGCACGGCGGGCGGCTTTCCACTTAAAAAATGGGCCGCCAACAACCCCGTCCTACTGGAGTCTATTCCTCCGGAGGACAGAATGCTGTCGTCGGCAAGCGCCATGCCGTCCGAGGAGCATTCCATCCTCGGCCTGCGCTGGAACCCGGGGACCGACTCCTTTTCGCCCTCTGTTCACAGGCTGGTTCCCACTGTGCCGACGAAGAGGAGTTTGCTGTCGGGAATCGCCCGATTATTCGATCCAATGGGATGGCTGGCGCCCGTCATCGTCAGGGCCAAACTGTTGCTGCAAACGACGTGGGTGCAGCAACTCGACTGGGATGCCCCGCTTGCCGACGAGGAAGCGCGGGCATGGAAGCGGATTGAAGAGGATCTTCCACTCATGGAGAAGATCCAGGTGCCACGGTGGTTCAGCGGCGTCGACGGAGGTGCCACTGTGGAAATTCACGGCTTTTGCGACGCCTCCGAACGGGCGTACGCTGCAGTCATTTATATCAGGACAGAGTCCGCCGGGGAGGTGTCCGTGTCTTTGGCGTTGGGGAAGACGAAGATTGCACCGCTCAAACCAATCTCACTTCCCAGGCTGGAACTCTGCTCTGCAGCACTCCTCGCCAAGCTCTCGGCCCACGTTCGATCCACACTGGGGCTGGAGACGGCAACGACAGTTCATTGGTCGGACTCAACCGTTGCTCTCAGCTGGATACGAGGACATCCAACACGCTGGGCGACCTTCGTGGCTAATAGAGTAGCCGAGATCCAGCGAACGAGCGCCACCGTGCTGTGGCGGCACATCCCAGGGCGCGACAACCCGGCAGATTGTGCTTCTCGCGGTGTCGCGCCTCAAGAACTGCTGGAGCATCCGCTCTGGTGGCAAGGCCCTCCCTTCCTGAAGGAGGCCCCCTCGATGTGGCCGGAAGACTCCAGGCCACAGGATTCCGCAGGACTGCCGGAACTGCGTCCGGCGCGGTGCCATAAGGTGAAAGGTGTCACCGAACCTGCTGAGCTGCAGCGTTTTTCGTGTCTCCGGCGCCTGCTTCGCGTGACAGCGTGGATGCTGAGGTGGCGAGAACAACCATCCGAGGGGGCATCCAGCGCACCAACATCGACCCCTCTCCTGACGCTCGAACCTCAGGAGATTGACAACGCCCGGGACGTGTGGCTTCGAGTAGCGCAGGAGGTGGCATTCCACGACGATCTCGATGAACTTCGTTTGGGGCGAGCACTGCCCCGCCGGAGCCCCTTGCGCAAGCTTGCGCCTTTCCTGGACGACAGGGGAGTGTTGCGAGTCGGTGGCCGCCTCAAACACTCCCTTCTACCGAGCCACCAGCAACATCCGGCCATACTTCCGAGCGACTCTCATTTGAGTCGGTTGATTATTGAAGCCGCTCATCGACGGACGCTGCACGGCGGGGCTCAGGCAACTCTCGCCGTCGTGCGTCAACAGTTCTGGGCACTGCGGGGCCGTCAGCTGGTCAAGGGCATCGTGCATCGATGCCCCTCCTGTATTAGATGGCGGGCGGCGAACCTGCAACCTCGCATGGGAGACCTGCCGAGATCCAGAGTGACTCCCGGCCGCCCCTTTTCGCACTCTGGCGTGGATTTTGCCGGGCCAATCCTGCTTCGCACTTCAAAGGGGCGGGGACAGAAGGCGTACAAAGGTTTCTTGGCCGTGTTCGTCTGTTTCAGTACCCGTGCTGTCCACTTGGAAGTCGTGAGCGACTACACCGCAGAAGCCTTTTTGGCAGCGTTCCGCCGCTTCGTTTCACGTCGGGGCCTCCCCAAAGTCGTACATAGCGACTGCGGAACAAACTTCGTGGGAGCCGACACAGAACTTCGGAACCTTTTCCGAGCATCCACTCAGGAAGGACGGCACATCTTCGGACGATTGGCAGATGAAGGCGTCAAATGGAGCTTCAACCCCCCGGCAGCCCCGCATTTCGGGGGCATGTGGGAGGCTGCGGTAAAATCCGTAAAACATCACCTGCGAAGAACTATCGGTGAAACTAGACTGACGTTTGAAGAAATGGCAACCTTTTTAGCTGAAGTTGAGGCTTGCCTCAATTCGCGTCCGCTCCAACCGATGAGCGACGATCCTGACGATCTGAGCGTTCTAACCCCGGGTCATTTTCTTGTAGGCGGACCTCTCATCGCCGTGCCAGAGCCGTCGCTCCTCGAGGTGCCAGAGAATCGCCTGACACGCTGGCGCCTCCTTCAAAGCATGAGGGATCACTTGTGGCACCGCTGGTCCGCAGAATACCTCCAGGAACTGACCCCTCGACCCAAATGGTGGACGACGACAGGAGGTGTGAAGGAGGGTCAACTGTGCCTCCTGAAGAACGAGACCACGGCGCCCACCCACTGGCCTCTCGCACGAGTAACGCGCCTACACTTCGGGAGCGACGGCGAGGTGCGAGTCGTGGAGGTCCGAACCGCAAGGGGGGCTCTCACTAGGCCCGTAGTGAAGATCGTCCCCTTGCCTTACTCCGCTTCGACGACGTAGAATCGGCGCGAGAGCGCAGCGCAATACATGCGTTTGGGCGTAACCTAGCATAAGTACTGTACATATTGTAGTTTTCTTTCGTCCGTGTTTCTTGCAGCGCTATTATTTATTACCGTATGTTTGCTTGTACCAGGATCATGGTTCGAGGCTGGGCGGCTCATTCGGCGATGCCCTTGCAAACGCTACGCCCAACAGACTTCACATCGCTCGCTTCACGGGTTTTCTCGGCTCGCCCTTCCATGTTGAATGGTGTCTCCAGGCATGCACAGCCACGCACAGAATCGTACTACGAAGCAGGGCATCAATGGGTGGGCCGACCCATGATCGCAGCGTGTTGCGATGCAACTCGGAGTTTACATTCGCAAATCGGCTGGCGGCGATTGTTTCAGAGGCCGCTCGTTTTGTCGCGACTGCTGCGACAAGGCGGGCGGGATGTTCGAAATAGGCGCTGCGTTTCACGGTGGACTGCCGCTGGCAGAAAGCGACAGCGCGGCGCCCTCGTGCGGCGCAACCGCGCGTGACGCCAGCACCGGGAGCGCGCCCAGCGAGCGACACGGGCGAGGCGCGCGCGCCTGCGCGCAGCGCAGCACGGCGTGGCTGGCGGTTTAAAAGTCACGCCGTTAGCCTCCGACTTCTGGAAGACTCCAATGTTTTGATTGTCCCCTAAAGCGGCATGCGCTGACCCCCCCCCCCCCCCCTTTCCCGGGGGAAGAGTCTTCCAGAGGTCGGAGTCGTTCGAAAATTAGGGGCTTAACGGCTTAAGCTCATTACCGAGGTATTGTCCAAGGCGTTGAGAGTGCGAATTAAGAGCGATTATTAGTGGCGAGTATAAAACGCGTGTTAGTGCGAAGCCGTAACATTCGACGTGGTTTACAAAACGACTTTGTTTCGGGCCGTAACATTCGGCACCTTCTCTTTTGTACTTTTCACTTCATCTTTGTTCAACCATTCCTTTAAAATACATTCTTTTTTTCATTCACTTTCACACAGTCTTGCCCGCATTCACTCTCTCTTCCTTTACAAACTCTCTTTCCCCGCACATTCATTCTCTCCTGTCTCCTACACCCTCTCTAGTCTTTTTCGCAATTTCTTTTCTTCCTTTCTCAACACTACTTCTCTCCCACACCCATAATCTCTACCAATCTACGCACAACGACTAAGTGTGGGATCGTTTACCGCCTCCTCTACACTTGGCCGCCAGGCATTTCCACATAAAATGGGACAATCCTGGATTTAAAATACGTTTCGTCCTGGATCCACTCGACAGGACTCATCAGGAGGGCTGATGTCGAGTGGAACCTGCCCTAGACGTGCCGTTGGTTACAGTGGCTAAGGTGTTAATCGAAATACATACATTAACTCCCGAACAATGCTCGTGAGAAATGTGCGAATTCTATATGCCATCTATCGGGGAACAACTAAATCAAATATTACGGCATATTCATAATGTAAGTTAAAATTATTCCACCGGTGCAAATATGATAGTCATATGTTCTGTGCCAATACGGTGTATAGATACATCAAAAAATAATAATAACGACCAAGTGTGGGATCGTTTACCGCCTCCTCTACACTTGGCCGCCAGGCATTTCCACAAAAATGGGACAATCCTGGATTTAAAATACGTTTCGTCCTAGATCCACTCGACAGGACTCATCAGTAGGGCTGATGTCGAGTGGAACCTGCCCTAGACGTGCCGTTGGTTACACTGGCTAAGGTGTTAAGTTCATCGAAATACATACATTAACTCCCGAAAAATGCTCGTGAGAAATGTGCGATTTCTATATGCCATCTATCGGGAAACAACTAAATCAAATATTACGGCATATTCATAATGTAAGTTAAAATTATTCCACCGGTGCAAATATGATAGTCATATGTTCTGTGCCAATACGGTGTATAGATACATCAAAAAATAATAATAACGACCAAGTGTGGGATCGTTTACCGCCTCCTCTACACTTGGCCGCCAGGCATTTCCACATAAAATGGGACAATCCTGGATTTAAAATACGTTTCGTCCTGGATCCACTCGACAGGACTCATCAGTAGGGTTGATGTCGAGTGGAACCTGCCCTAGACGTGCCGTTGCTTACAGTGGCTAAGGTGTTAAGTTCATCGAAATACATACATTAACTCGCGAACAATGCTCGTGAGAAATGTGCGATTTCTATATGCCATCTATCGGGGAACAACTAAATCAAATATTACGGCATATTCATAATGTAAGTTAAAATTATTTCACCGGTGCAAATATGATAGTCATATGTTCTGCGCCAATACGGTGTATAGATAAATAAAAAAATAATAATAACGACCAAGTGTGGGATCGTTTACCGCCTCCTCTACACTTGGCCGCCAGGCATTTCCACATAAAATGGGACAATCCTGGATTTAAAATACGTTTCGTCCTGGATCCACTCGACAGGACTCATCAGTAGGGCTGATGTCGAGTGGAACCTGCCCTAGACGTGGCGTTGGTTACAGTGGCTAAGGTGTTAAGTTCATCGAAATACATACATTAACTCGCGAACAATGCTCGTGAGAAATGTGCGATTTCTATATGCCATCTATCGGGGAACAACTAAATCAAATATTACGGCATATTCATAATGTAAGTTAAAATTATTTCACCGGTGCAAATATGATAGTCATATGTTCTGTGCCAATACGGTGTATAGATAAATCAAAAAATAATAATAACGACCAAGTGTGGGATCGTTTACCGCCTCCTCTACACTTGGCCGCCAAGCATTTCCACAAACATGGGAGAATCATGGATTTAAAATACGTTTCGTCCTGGATCCACTCGGCAGGACTCATCAGTAGGGCTGATGTCGAGTGGAACCTGCCCTAGACGTGCCGTTGGTTACAGTGGCTAAGGTGTTAAGTACACCAAAATACATACATTAACTCCCGAACAATGCTCGTGAGAAATGTGCGAATTCTATATGCCATCTATCGGGGAACAACTAAATCAAATATTACGGCATATTCATAATGTAAGTTAAAATTATTCCACCGGTGCAAATATGATAGTCATATGTTCTGTGCCAATACGGTGGATAGATAAATCAAAAAATAATAACAACGACCAAGTGTGGGATCGTTTAACACCTCCTCTACAATTGGCCGCCAAGCATTTCGACAAAAATGGGAGAATCCTGGATTTAAAATACGTTTCGTCCTGGATCCACTCGACAGGACTCATCAGTAGGGCTGATGTCGAGTGGAACCTGCCCTAGACGTGACGTTGGTTACAGTGGCTAAGGTGTTAAGTTCATTGAAATACATACATTAACTCGCGAACAATGCTCGTGAGAAATGTGCGATTTCTATATGCCATCTATCGGGGAACAACTAAATCAAATATTACGGCATATTCATAATGTAAGTTAAAATTATTTCACCGGTGCAAATAGGATAGTCATATGTTCTGTGCCAATACGGTATATAGATAAATCACAAAATAATAATAACGACCAAGTGTGGGATCGTTTACCGCCTCCTCTACACTTGGCCGCCAGGCATTTCCACAAAAAATGGGACAATCCTGGATTTAAAATACGTTTCGTCCTGGATCCACTCGACAGGACTCATCAGTAGGGCTGATGTCGAGTGGAACCTGCCCTAGACGTGCCGTTGGTTACAGTGGCTAAGGTGTTAAGTTCATCGAAATACATACATTAACTCCCGAACAATGCTCGTGAGAAATGTGCGATTTCTATATGCCATCTATCGGGGAACAACTAAATCAAATATTACGGCATATTCATAATGTAAGTTAAAATTATTCCACCGGTGGAAATATTATAGTCATATGTTCTGTGCCAATACGGTGTATAGATACATCAAAAAATAATAATAAGGACCAAGTGTGGGATCGTTTACCGCCTCCTCTACACTTGGCCGCCAAGCATTTCCACAAAAATGGGAGAATCCTGGATTTAAAATACGTTTCGTCCTGGATCCACTCGACAGGACTCATCAGTAGGGCTGATGTCGAGTGGAACCTGCCCTAGACGTGCCGTTGGTTACAATGGCTAAGGTGTTAAGTTCATCGAAATACATACATTAAATCGCGAACAATGCTCGTGAGAAATGTGCGATTTCTATATGCCATCTATCGGGGAACAACTAAATCAAATATTACGGCATATTCATAATGTAAGTTAAAATTATTTCACCGGTGCAAATATGATAGTCATATGTTCTGTGCCAATACGGTGTATAGATACATCAAAAAATAATAACGACCAAGTGTGGGATCGTTCACCGCCTCCTCTACACTTGCCCGCCAGGCATTTCCACAAAAATGGGACAATCCTGGATTTAAAATACGTTTCGTCCTGGATCCACTCGACAGGACTCATCAGTAGGGCTGATGTCAAATGGAACCTGCCCTAGACGTGCCGTTGGTTACAGTGGCTAAGGTTTAAGTTCATCGAAATACATGCATTAACTCGCGAACAATGCTCGTGAGAAATGTGCGATTTCTATATGCCATCTATCAGGGAACAACTAAATCAAATATTACGGCATATTCATAATGTAAGTTAAAATTATTTCACCGGTGCAAATATGATAGTCATATGTTCTGTGCCAATACGGTGTATAGATAAATAAAAAAATAATAATAACGACCAAGTGTGGGATCGTTTACCGCCTCCTCTACACTTGGCCGCCAAGCATTTCCACATTAAAGTTAGATCGTACTACGTGAAATTTGACTACTTGCCCGAGCAAGGTTAAAGTGGTTGTGCCTAGAGTTTCGGTTTGCTCCATGGTAATTCCAATTTAATTTGATTATGTTTACATCTGCTCCGGTATCGATTAGAAAGTAGGCAAATTCCCGTCGCAATTCTACCGCGTGCATTTTAACCTGCGGCGAATCTCGGTTCGACTCGAAGCGCACTATTGCTGGTTTCGTTCCAGAAACCTTACCGTCGCTCGACGCTCCGTGCTGTGCGGGCTCGGCGGCGCGTCCGACCGACGAGCTCCTCGAGAGTTTAAATCACCATCTCGCGCTGGTTCAGGCGACGCTTGTTCGCGCCTTGGCGGCGGTTGCCATCGCGGCGGTGATCGCGGAGGTGGTGGAGAATCGTTTCGTCGCATTGTTTCAGATCGCGGTTCGTAGACGCGGTTGTTCCCGTATCGATACGGGCGCTCTGGCGACATGGCGCGGGGCGGTGTCAAGCGTTGCGCGGCACATTGACAAGTGCACGGCGCAACGTACGGTGTCGGCGGATAGTAACCCGGCGGCGGCAAACCCGAATGATGCGAACTCGGAGGCGGCGGTTTTAATATGCTAGTAGACGATCCCGGATGTTCGTGGGACGGTCCAGCCGCATGGTGATCGTACGGGCTCAGCGGTCGAGGAGGAGTGCGCGACGGCACATCCTCTTCTCTGCGCGATACTAGCAGTCGCGCCGACTCTAAACTCGCGTTTCGGGATGCTTTCATTCGGTGCTCTATTTGTGCCGCAATTCCGATGGCTGCATCTAACTCTTTCGGCGCACGCGCTTCTACTTCTCGCATCATATCGTCTGGCAATCCCCGCACGAACCCCTCGAGGGCACTTTCCCTAACCGGAATCATCATTACGTCTATTCCGATCGAGTGCGTTTCCTGCAGCGCCACTTTAGCAACTGAGACGAGTGCCGATAACCTGTCATAGAATCCGTATACCCCTTCGTCGCGTCGCATTCGGATCGTAACAATATCCTTCAAGTACTGCGCGAAAGTTCTGTGGCCCCCGAAACGAGTCTTCAGATGTTTAATCAACGAGTCGACGGTGGAAAAATCTTTTTTATAAGTGCTTACTCCCGCTCGACCCTCAAGTTTGTTTATTACTCCGCGCACAAACGCGTCCTCCCAAGCCGGCGGTACGAGCGCCGCGCCTCCGCGTACTCTCCTAACGAATTCGCTCAATGGTATGTTTGATCCGTCATAACTGGGTATCCCGACTAACCCCTGCTGGAGGGCATATATCTCCGCCATCATAGAGGTCGATGCATCGGGATCTGCGCCCGATCTACGCGTGGTGTTGTTCGCGGTTGATTCGTTTGGCTGATTCATTTTGGCTAGTCGATACCGGGGCGCTTGTGTCTAAATACGTGCAGCGCTCCTGTGCTGTATCGACCGCAAAGGACAAGGCTAATCTAGGCGTTTATCGAATTCGAAACAATATGCACATAACCTAAAAATAAAATTATTAATCTGTCTTGATTCGTCACACCGTTAATCAGACATATAACCTCAAATGTGGAAAATTAAAGTAAATAAAAGGAAATATCCAATGAAAATTATAATTAATTATATATATATAGAAAGAGGAAATGAAAAGTAGCAATTGGTGAAAACCCGATCAAACCCCACTCCTAGAATTAATTCAATTCAGCTGTTAGAAGTGGAGATAATAAAAGAAATATAATGTAAAATATAGCAAGAGAATGGAAATAGGTAGTGTACTAAAGATTGTTTATAAATGAAAATAAACTAATTGGTGGAAGAACTCAAATCTGACATCAATTCAGAAGTGGATATAATAATTGAATTTGAAGTAATATATATATATATAAAGAAGAAATAAAGAACAGAATTGGTGGCAACACAAAAATCCCACTTCTGACACCAATTCAGCTGTTACGTCCGGGTAATTACATTGAAATGGCGAGCGGCCTCTCCTTACCCGGTGTAACGCTGGATATGTTTGATAGCCTTAATACAGATGTTAATTGTATCTAATTTGAGATATCTAATTTCCCCCCTTTAATGTAAAACTACAGGCTGGTAGATATCGGCAGGACTTATAGGATTCGCGGCTTCGTAAACCCGTACAGGTTTTATTCGATCTCTTTCTCTCTTTCTATCTCTCCTTCTCTGGTCAGGTGTTAGTTCGAGTCAGGATGTTAGTAGTTAATAAGCGATTGAGTATAGTTATGCTGGACTGAATTTATATTGAAAAGTAATGGTGTTGCTGTTGCTCTCTTACATCTTATGAGATTACATTGCAAGGTTCTAATCCCTACCTGGAAGAGGAAGGATTTTCTAGTTTATTCGGTACAAGCTAAACGGAGAAGTTAAGTTGAAATCTAATACCGCGTTTAGTTGTATGCAGGACTAATAGGATTCGTGTGTCTTCATAAGACCCGTACAGGTCCCCAATTGTTCTCGCGAGGTTATGTTTTCGGCCGGTGTACAATGCTATGGTATACGAGGTGTGACGTCACAACACAGATCAAATCAAGTAAAGAATAGTATAGGAGAAATCAAAAGTAGATATATTCAATCGAAAATAATTATATAAAGAAAAGTAGAATAGATAAAGAAAAGTAGAACAAATGCGTTACGGATCCGATAAACAATGAAAGAGTTACTGCAGTCGATATTATTCGCAGTATTGAGGATTGTTTAATTTCGGTGCGCGACAATCATGCGCCTTAATACGAGCGCTCTCGGATATTAATAGTTACGCCTGTACGATCGAAGAAGAATTTAACAGGAGGAACGTGCACGGTCAAATGATCGTGCCCGTGGGATCCCGCCGTGGCCTAAGCTCGGGCATGGTCATACAATAAGATGGTAATTGTCGTCGTGTTTCGCGACTGGAGGTTCCTACCGTGTCGCTGGTCTTCGTTTACGCTCGGATATTTTTGCTCTGCGCACGCGCTCCTTCTCGCTCTTTCTCGCTCCTTGTCTTTCTCTTTCTCTCTCTCTCTCTCTCTCGCTCTATCTCTCTTCCTCTGGCGTAGGTCGGTTGGAATTTCAAAGGATTTTGGTGGAAAACGATGATAATACCTTCGAATCGAAAGATAATTTTAGTACTTTGAACTTCCTTGATTTGCCTATGCTCTGTGATAATTGAGCCGGGAACTAGTCCGTTACAAGGGGTCGACAAATCAGGAAGATGGTGCTTCTATTCAGATATTTCGATAATTAATTCCGACTTTAATCGCCACATGAGCGAGGAACAACCTTTCGCGCTCTGTTCAAGTTAAAATGATAAAGGAAAATAATAATGTAAATGAAATCAAACGGAAACTTAAAGATAACGTGCCCGACGCAATTTTGTCGGCCACGTGCAAATCAAACGCGCACACCTTCGCACTTCCACTAAATCAAAGAAAAACTGAGTCTGTGTCTCACTTAATAACTGAATTTATAAACTAAGGCTTTAACGAGGATTAATGAGTCCGTATCGTAGCACACTGCGAAAAGAATATGCACTTTAGGCTCAGTAAATTATAGATATCTAAGCTATCCTCGGACAGCGACCTGCGTACCTCACGACTTTACAGCCAACTGCCCAGAGAAATCCGTCGCGAGACGGCTCCTGGGCTCGCTCTTGGCCAGTTTTTCATACCTTAACCATGGAAACGGTCGATCAGCGGTCGATTCAGTGTACAAATATTCTGTTACTATGCTCGCTCGATGTTCAGCAAGAGACTTTCGGTTGCTCATTTATCCTCTTTCAATTATCTAGTTTTATTGCAAATAAAATATGATTGCCTTGACTCAGTCATCTAAAACTTCAGTAGTGCACGCTCCTGATATGTATGCTTGAACAGAACTAGGTTGATATCTGGGCAATGCCTTATTGCCACGAAAATAATAATTTACTTTTGAGAGAGAGAGAAACTAAAAATTAACACGCGGAACCTCATCGCGAATTCCTTAACCTACACACACATACGTCCATACCGCACACACACACTCATACTATATTCACGCATTCATACCCGCTCGCACGCTTATATCTATACTTACATCTACTTATATATGTACGATGGGACGAATGTGATTCCACGGTGAGGGAATTCCACTACATATTACAACTCGACAGCACCAAATATACGATGAGGCTAAGCCGTGATACAAGTAATTCGCATACGCGGCCTGGAGGAAAAATAGAATAATCATGATTTTACAACTAATACTCTAACAGCGCACCGGATGCGATGAGGCTAAGCCGTGATACAAGTAATTCGTATCCAGCGGTCGGAATAAAGAAAAGAAAAGAGAGTTTAAATGAGAAATTATACTAAAAGAAAAGGAAAAAATCAAAAAGTTACGCTGGGACGTAACACTATATTAAAACCATATTTTCTGGGTCAGAGTATTTTAAGTACTCTCAAATATTAGAATAATATAGAAATACTACTACTTGCATATATAGTAGCCATCACAAGTTCTTTTATAATAAAACAATAACAGAATTACTTCTACTGGCAATATAGTGGCCATCACAAGTTCTTTTATATCAAAACAACAACATAGAAATACTACTACTTGCACATGTAGTAGCGATTATATGTTCTTTTATAATGAAACAATATCATAAAAATACTTCTACTTGCATATATAGTAGCCATCACAAGTTCTTTTATAATAAAACAATATTTTCTAGGTTAGAGTGCATTAAGTACCCTCAAATATTAGAATAATATAGAAAATGTTTGCACTTGCAATATAGTAGCCATCATGAGTTCTTTTATAATAAAATAATAACATAGAAATACTTCTACTTGCATATATAGTAGCCATCATAAGTTCTTTTATAATAAAACAATATTTTCTAGGTTAGAGTGCATTAAGTGCCCTCAAATATTAGAATGATACAGAAAATGTTTGCACTTGCAATATAGTAGCCATCATGAGTTTTTTTATAATAAACCAATAACATAGAAATACTTCTACTTGCATATATAGTAGCCATCATAAGTACTTTTATAATGAAACAATAACATAGAAATACTTCTACTTGCATATATAGTAGCCATCATTAGTTCTTTTATATTAAACAACAGTTTCTAGGTTAGAGAATTTTAAGTACTCACAAATATTAGAAAAATATAGAAAATACTTCAACTTGCAATATAGTAGTCATTGCAAATTCTTTTGTAATAAAACAATAACATAGAAAAACTTCTACTTGCACATATAGTAGCCATCACAAGTTCTTTTATATCAAAACAATAACATAGAAATACTACTACTTGCACATATAGTTGCCATTATAAGTTCTTTTATAATGAAACAATATCATACAAATACTTCTACTTGCATATATAGTAGCCATCACTAGTTCTTTTATATTAAACAACAGTTTCTAGGTTAGAGAATTTTAAGTACTCACAAATATTAGAAAAATATAGAAAATACTTCAACTTGCAATATAGTAGTCATTGCAAATTCTTTTGTAATAAAACAATAACATAGAAAAACTTCTACTTGCACATATAGTAGCCGTCATAAGTTCTTTTATAATGAAACAATAACATAGAAATACTTCTACTTGCATATACAGTAGCCATCACAAGCTCTTTTATAATAAAACAATATTTTCTAGGTTAGAGTGCATTAAGTACCCTCAAATATTAGAATAATTCAGAAAATGTTTGCACTTGCAATGTAGTAGCCATCATGAGTTTTTTTATAATAAACCAATAACATAGAAATACTTCTACTTGCATATATAGTAGCCATCATAAGTTCTTTTATAATAAAAGAATAATATAGAAATACTTCTACTTACATATATAGTAGCCATCACAAGTTCTTTTATAATAAAACAATATTTTCTAGGTTAGAGTGCATTAAGTACCCTCAAATATTAGAATAATATAGAAAATGTTTGCACTTGCAATATAGTAGCCATCATGAGTTCTTTTATAATAAAATAATAACATAGAAATACTTATACTTGCATATCTAGTAGCCATCATAAGTTCTTTTATAATAAAAGAATAATATAGAAATACTTCTACTTACATATATAGTAGCCATAACAAGTTCTTTTATAATAAAACAATATTTTCTAGGTTAGAGTGCATTAAGTGCCCTCAAATATTAGAATGATACAGAAAATGTTTGCACTTGCAATATAGTAGCCATCATGAGTTTTTTTATAATAAACCAATAACATAGAAATACTTCTACTTGCATATATAGTAGCCATCATAAGTTCTTTTATAATAAAACAATAACATAGAAATACTTCTACTTGCATACATAGTAGTCATCATAAGTTCTTTTATAATTAAACAATATTTTCTAGGTTTGAGTGCATTAAGTACCCTCAAATATTAGAATAATATAGAAAATACATCTACTTGCACATGTAGTAGCCAACATTAGTTCCTTTATAATAAAACAATAACATAGAAATACTTCTACTTGCATATATAGTAGCCATCAGAAGTTATTCTATATTAAAACCATATTTTCTGGGGTGGAGTATTTGAAGTACTATCAAATATTAGAAAAATATAGAAAATACTTCAACTTGCAATATAGTAGCCAGCACAAGTTCTTTTATATCAAACCAATAACATAGAAGTACTTCTACTTGCATATGTAGTAGCAATAATAAGTTCTTTTATAATGAAACAATAACATAGAAATATAGAAAATACTTCAACTTGCAATATAGTAGCCATCACAAGTTCTTTTATATCAAAACAATAACATAGAAGTACTTCTACTTGCATATGTAGTAGCAATAATAAGTTCTTTTATAATGAAACAATAACATAGAAATACTTCTACTTGCATATATAATAGCCATCATAAGTTATTCTATATTAAAACCATATTTTCTGGGTTAGAGTATTTTAAGTACTCTCAAATATTAGAATAATATAGAAATACTTCTACTTACATATATAATAGCCATCATAAGTTCTTTTATGATAAAACAATAATATAGAAATACTTCCACTTACATATATAGTAGCCATCATAATATAAGTTCTTTTATAATGAAACAATAACATAGTAATACTTCTACCTGCATATATAGTAGCCATCACAAGTTCTTTTATAATAAAACAATATTTTCTAGGTTAGAGTGCATTAAGTTCCCTCAAATATTAGAATAATACAGAAAATGTTTGCACTTGCAATATAGTAGCCATCATAAGTTCTTTTATAATAAAACAATAATATAGAAATACTTATACTTACATATATAGTAGCCATCATAAGTTCATTTATAATGAAACAATAATATAGAAATACTTCTACTTACATATATAGTAGCCATAACAAGATCTTTTATAATAAAACAATATTTTCTAGGTTAGAGTGCATTAAGTACCCTCAAATATTAGAATGATACAGAAAATGTTTGCACTTGCAATATAGTAGCCATCATGAGTTTTTTTATAATAAACCAATAACATAGAAATACTTCTACTTGCATATATAGTAGCCGTCATAAGTACTTTTATAATGAAACAATAACATAGAAATACTTCTACTTGCATATATAGTAGCCATCATTAGTTCTTTTATATTAAACAATAGTTTCTAGGTTAGAGAATTTTATGTACTCACAAATATTAGAAAAATATAGAAAATACTTCAACTTGCAATATAGTAGTCATTGCAAATTCTTTTGTAATAAAACAATAACATAGAAAAACTTCTACTTGCACATATAGTAGCCATCACAATTTCCTTTATATAAAACAATAACATAGAAATACTACTACTTGCACATATAGTTGCCATTATAAGTTCTTTTATAATGAAACAATATCATACAAATACTTCTACTTGCATATATAGTAGCCATCACTAGTTCTTTTATATTAAACAACAGTTTCTAGGTTAGAGAATTTTAAGTACTCACAAATATTAGAAAAATATAGAAAATTCTTCAACTTGCAATATAATAGTCATTGCAAATTCTTTTGTAATAAAGCAATAACATAGAAAAACTTCTACTTGCACATATTGTAGCCGTGATAAGTTCTTTTATAATGAAACAATAACATAGAAATACTTCTACTTGCATATATAGTAGCCATCATAAGTTCTTTTATAATAAAACAATATTTTCTAGGTTAGAGTGCATTAAGTACCCTCAAATATTAGAATAATTCAGAAAATGTTTGCACTTGCAATGTAGTAGCCATCATGAGTTTTTTTATAATAAACCAATAACATAGAAATACTTCTACTTGCATATATAGTAGCCATCATAAGTTCTTTTATAATAAAAGAATAATATAGAAATACTTCTACTTACATATATAGTAGCCATCACAAGTTCTTTTATAATAAAACAATATTTTCTAGGTTAGAGTGCATTAAGTACCCTCAAATATTAGAATAATATAGAAAATGTTTGCACTTGCAATATAGTAGCCATCATGAGTTCTTTTATAATAAAATAATAACATAGAAATACTTATACTTGCATATCTAGTAGCCATCATAAGTTCTTTTATAATAAAAGAATAATATAGAAATACTTCTACTTACATATATAGTAGCCATAACAAGTTCTTTTATAATAAAACAATATTTTCTAGGTTAGAGTGCATTAAGTGCCCTCAAATATTAGAATGATACAGAAAATGTTTGCACTTGCAATATAGTAGCCATCATGAGTTTTTTTATAATAAACCAATAACATAGAAATACTTCTACTTGCATATATAGTAGCCATCATAAGTTCTTTTATAATAAAACAATAACATAGAAATACTTCTACTTGCATACATAGTAGTCATCATAAGTTCTTTTATAATTAAACAATATTTTCTAGGTTTGAGTGCATTAAGTACCCTCAAATATTAGAATAATATAGAAAATACATCTACTTGCACATGTAGTAGCCAACATTAGTTCCTTTATAATAAAACAATAACATAGAAATACTTCTACTTGCATATATAGTAGCCATCAGAAGTTATTCTATATTAAAACCATATTTTCTGGGGTGGAGTATTTGAAGTACTATTAAATATTAGAAAAATATAGAAAATACTTCAACTTGCAATATAGTAGCCAGCACAAGTTCTTTTATATCAAACCAATAACATAGAAGTACTTCTACTTGCATATGTAGTAGCAATAATAAGTTCTTTTATAATGAAACAATAACATAGAAATATAGAAAATACTTCAACTTGCAATATAGTAGCCATCACAAGTTCTTTTATATCAAAACAATAACATAGAAGTACTTCTACTTGCATATGTAGTAGCAATAATAAGTTCTTTTATAATGAAACAATAACATAGAAATACTTCTACTTGCATATATAATAGCCATCATAAGTTATTCTATATTAAAACCATATTTTCTGGGTTAGAGTATTTTAAGTACTCTCAAATATTAGAATAATATAGAAATACTTCTACTTACATATATAATAGCCATCATAAGTTCTTTTATGATAAAACAATAATATAGAAATACTTCCACTTACATATATAGTAGCCATCATAATATAAGTTCTTTTATAATGAAACAATAACATAGTAATACTTCTACCTGCATATATAGTAGCCATCACAAGTTCTTTTATAATAAAACAATATTTTCTAGGTTAGAGTGCATTAAGTTCCCTCAAATATTAGAATAATACAGAAAATGTTTGCACTTGCAATATAGTAGCCATCATAAGTTCTTTTATAATAAAACAATAATATAGAAATACTTATACTTACATATATAGTAGCCATCATAAGTTCATTTATAATGAAACAATAATATAGAAATACTTCTACTTACATATATAGTAGCCATAACAAGATCTTTTATAATAAAACAATATTTTCTAGGTTAGAGTGCATTAAGTACCCTCAAATATTAGAATGATACAGAAAATGTTTGCACTTGCAATATAGTAGCCATCATGAGTTTTTTTATAATAAACCAATAACATAGAAATACTTCTACTTGCATATATAGTAGCCGTCATAAGTACTTTTATAATGAAACAATAACATAGAAATACTTCTACTTGCATATATAGTAGCCATCATTAGTTCTTTTATATTAAACAATAGTTTCTAGGTTAGAGAATTTTATGTACTCACAAATATTAGAAAAATATAGAAAATACTTCAACTTGCAATATAGTAGTCATTGCAAATTCTTTTGTAATAAAACAATAACATAGAAAAACTTCTACTTGCACATATAGTAGCCATCACAATTTCCTTTATATAAAACAATAACATAGAAATACTACTACTTGCACATATAGTTGCCATTATAAGTTCTTTTATAATGAAACAATATCATACAAATACTTCTACTTGCATATATAGTAGCCATGGGAGCGTCCCGTTTGCGCACAAGACCGATTGCGCACGTGCCGTTTGCACACGTTCCAATTGCGCACGTCCCGATTGCACACATCCCGATTGCTCACGTTCCGTTTGCACACAAGACCTATTGCGCACGTCCCTTTTGCGCACAAGACCGATTGCTCACGTTCCGATTGCACACGAGCCGATTGCACACGTCCCGAAGCCGGTGTCCCGTTTGCACACAAGCCCTATTGTGCACGTCCCTTTTGCGCACAAGACCGATTGCTCACGTTGCGATTGCACACGGACTGTTTGCGCACAAGACTCATTGCACACGGGCGAGTTGCATAGTAAAGTGCCAATAAAATAGTGGATGGACAGTGCGTATTTACATTGCAGGCTACGTGTCAACGGTGTGACGTTCATGGACGTTAAATGTTACATAAATAGTGCAGAGTTACCGTGCGGGGCGCGTGGAATATCTGCAGAATCGTTCCCGCGCCAGTCTGAACCATTCATATAGAGAATCACTCGTGAAATCGACTTGTAAAGTTTGAAAATACATGTGACACGTGGGAGCATAACCTGATCAAGGCACAATTTCTTCGAAAATCATCCTTGACATGGTTCTAACTCATTCAGAAGAAACTAAGGAGCACGATTGAAAGGTATATATGGATCGGGTAAATCTGAAGGAGAGGGGCCTCCTCACAGATTTCGTTGAAACTCGGCAATATGATGTATTTTTGCCTAAAAATGACAACGGTGAAAGTTTAAAGTGTCGCTCTGAATTGGTTTAGAAGTTATGAAGTGTTGAAATTCTACAGTTTCGTGGTTAGGAAATCTGCCACACCGACCGTGTTTATGTGTCTGAGCATGCGCAGAAAGGCGCAGTGACGCAGAATTCTGCCCAGATAACCCCTCCCTCCAAAACCTAACCCATCCGCTAAAACCTAACCCCCCCCCCCCCAACCAACCTAACCCCAAAAACCTACCCCCCCCCAAACTAACCCCACCCTCCAAAACCTAACCCCCCTCCCCCCCAAAAACGTAACCCATCAACCGAAAACCTCCCCCCCCCCCCCCCCCACAAACCTAACCACCCTAACCACCAAATACGTCATTGCGCATTACTACGCATGGTCAGATACCAAAACACGGTCGGTGTGGCAGATTTCCTAACCACGAAACTGTCGCATTTCAACACTTCATAACTTCTAAACCAATTCAGAGCGACACTTAAAACTTTCACCGTTGTAATTTTTAGGCAAAAATACATCATATTGCCGCGTTTCAACGAAATCTGTGAGGAGGCCCCTCTCCTTCAGAAATACCATGGATCGAATTATTTTGTTTTCAGGTAATTTTATAAAATGGCAATGTTATTTTTATAAGTAAAGAGACTCGTCATTAATAAATATAAATCTTTCTATTTCAGATAACATGCTGTATCAACACTGCATTAGCTAATAGTTACTTTAAGGTTTTATGCAAGTGAACTTGAAGACTGGATTATAAAGATGGTTACAGAAGCTATAACGTCTTTGAGTCTACAGGACGCAAAAGATAGCAGTATACAGTTCTAAGCACGTTCAAGATTAATGCGGTGGTGAATGGCAGGGGCCAAATTTAGGGTGACAAATTGCTCTGAATACATCATGTGTAAGCAACTAATAACAATAGACTTAAAGGGTGTGTATGCAATAACATATGAAATGTAATGTATAATTTCAACTTTATTTTTTTTATTTTACTTATATATACAATTATGTCTCAAAATATATATCCTGTTATGGATTGTAGAAACGACCATTCACTGCCGGTTGAAGCCAACACACCTTCTGATCATAATGAAGTCCTGGAGGAGGATAGAGATGTTTGAAGCAATTCTGATTCCGCACTACAAATTTGGAAAATAGTAACATAAAGATATTAATAATAAGATTACTGAGAAGACTGCTATCAGAGTATACATTAATATTTTATAAAGTAATAACGTATTTACGTCCTCAATATATCCATTGCCCCAATGGAAATCTGAATTTACAGGATACAAAAGAATGCTGTATCCAGGACTAAGCAAATGCAAGATGGTTGCGTTGGGGAACAGCAGGAGCCAATTGTTTCTTTTAAAAGAATGAATCCGAGTGAATTGTGACACAAACGATTAATTGTTTCACGTTAAATGTCGAGGATTTCTTGGATATCCATTTAAATCAGTCCTTTTCAGGGCTACAACGTGAATCCAAACGTTGACAACGCTCGTTCAATAAAATTTCCTATGTACACACGTATAATTATTTCAATGGCTTGCATGAAAGTACTGTTGTGCCGGCCTATTGGCATCGACTAGTTTACTTTAAGATACGCGAAATGTAATAGGTGGTAACGAAATCGAGTTCGAAAGTCTTTCAGTTCAAGAGTTTTATTTTAGGACTAACTGACAGAGTGACGGTGTCTATGCCAGGACTGGAGATGGTCTTTTGCGGTCCTGGGTACCTTTATATGTTTCTAAAAGGAGCTTGGAGGTGGAATTTGAAAAAGGACAGAATGTTTTAGAAAGGAAGTATTTTTGGAGTTTGCTCAGGTGTTGATACGTAATCAAAGGGAAATTTTATCATTATGTCAAGGTCAACAATTGAAGGGAATTTTTATGGGTTTATGTTCCTGTTGAGTGTTTGCATACTTTGGCGGAACCTTTGGCAACGGAAAGGTTTATCGGTAGGTTTGTTCAGGAAGGAATTTGTGGAAGTCCGACTAATGTGACGATTGGATTGGAAAATGTGATAGGAAGGCATAACAGTACGTTATTTCCAGAGTTAGATGACT
The DNA here is from genome assembly GCA_963942575.1 of Priocnemis perturbator. NCBI lineage: Eukaryota > Metazoa > Arthropoda > Insecta > Hymenoptera > Pompilidae > Priocnemis > Priocnemis perturbator. The sequence continues at coordinate 771,980 of CAWWDK010000066.1, forward strand.
ACAATCGGAATGACCGTCTAGGTTTCCATGTAGAAGGGAGACCGTGCGAAATGACAAAATGGGCAAATGACGTAGAAATGTGCAGGATATATGAAAGTTGTGTCCGGCTAAAATCCAAACAATTTGAGATCTCAGGTTGAATCAAATGTTGTATGGGGATGTTCGATTGTCTTCAAGAATCGGTTTTATAAGGTAAACAATGGATTCGTCGAAAAGTCGTGGATAATAATTGTTATGTTGGTTGGTTGCTACGCGCCGTAGAATCGATTTTGTAAGTTAAGTAATCGTTAATAATAAATAGAATGATTGGTTGGTTATTACGTCGAAGATTCTATTTTTTAGAATTATAACATACCTACAAACATTTAATGAAATTTGAAACCTGAAATTGGTTAGTTTTTGAACTTTCACAACTTTCATAAATACCTGCATATTTATACATTATTTGCCCATTTTCTCATATTTCTGGGTCCCTCTTGTATATTCAAACCAAGTATGTCATTCCGCTTGGAGCCATCTAACGCTGACAATAACATACTTCCATATGGCTTCCATGCAAGCCATAGAAATAATCAGGAATATTTTATTGAACGAGAGTTGTCAACATTTGGAATCACTTTGAGGCCCTGAAAAGGGCTGTTTTGAATGGATATCAAGGAAATCCTTGAAACTTGACATCAGAAAACCAGTCGCTTGTCTCCTGCGGCACACAGATTGATTATCTTGAAACCAAGATTTAGATCCAGCTGTTCCCTACCACTTCCACTCTGCGTTTGCTTAGGCCTGCATACAGCTTTCTTTTGTGACCAGTAGACTCCGGTTTCAATTAGGACAGTGGATATGTTGTGGATGAAAAGATGTTATTGCTTCTGTAATCTTCTTTATAATCCAGCCGACGATAGGATTGCAAATAGCACAAAAATCAGCAATCAGAAGTCCACAGAATCTAGTTGCATAGAACCTTAAAGTAACTATATCCACGCAAGTAAAACTCTACAAGAATTCAACATATCCTCGACTATATCAACATGTATACATACATATATACTGACTTAGAATTGTTCGAGAAGCACGCGGGTCTCTCTTTTATAGGGATTTTTGTAAATTACACGTTTTTGTGTCAATTTAATTGATTCGAACCCACGCCCTTTCGGACTGGTGCCTAAAGAACGAAAAGGATACTTGGAGGAACAGGCGAGGACGGAAACAGAAAGGTGCAATCTCTCTCTCCCGGGTTTTTGCACAGTTTCCCCTGGGAGCGACGGGTGAATGCCGGAGACGAGTGCTTCCGACGGCCGTGCAAGCTATCTTGGAATCCACATGCACCGAGATATCATCATTTCCTCCTAATAATTCGGAAGATACCGTACAAACGATTTCGTCCGGAAGAAGGAGCTGGGAGCTGCCTGGAGGTCCATCGCTACCTGAAGATATAGGCATAAAGTATTGTTAAATTAATAGAATAAGAACGTTCAGTCATTTATTCAAAATGAGTCGGAGAAAGAGAAATGCAAAGCGAGCTAGGTAGGTTGGTAAATTATAGATCAGGATTGGAAATTTCAAATGGGTTAGAGGTCGAGGAGGTCCCGTACAAACTTTGCCTAAAAGAAGGGGATTTGAAATAGTAAGTATGGCGCCAGCAGAAGGAAATTCTATTGTGGAAAATCTGCTAAATGAAGGATCTGTCGGGGAAATTGATAGTGCCAGTACTTTTATTGACCCCGCTAAAAACAATCGGAGTTTTATGTCTTTTAAATTCGCAGCGGAATCAATACCCAAATTCGATGAAAATTCATGTTCATTACAAAAATTTATTAGTCAGAGTGAGTTGGCGAATTCGGTCATAAATCCCAGGGAACGAAAAAACCTTTTCCTTTTAATTAAAAATCGGATTGCGGGTTCGAGCTGAGCGGCTAATAGCAAACCGTCAACAGCCCAGGAATCTAGAAGAACTTTTAGACTTATTAAGATCTATTTATTTGCGATCTTTTAATTTAGACCAAATACAAGATAAAATGAAAGAAATCAAGCAGTGTGGAAATGAAAATTTAAAGGATTATGGGTTGAGAATTGAAGATATTCTTAATCAGGGAATAGAAGTCGCAAAAGGAAAATTTTCGAAGGAACAATGCCAGGGAATAACAATGCTCTTGAATAAGACAGCCGTTCGGAATTTTCGTTTAGGTCTTCAAAATAATCTTTTAAGTAATATGCTGATAGATCAAAATCAAAATTTGTTACAGATCATGGACGAAGCACTATTTTGCGAACAGGAAATTACTTATAATCTGTGGACTCACACGTTATACTCTTCAAAACACAAAAATCTATCAAACAATTACAGATTATCGTAAATGCTATCAATGTGGAAAATTATGCCATATACGAAGGAATTGTTCTCAGAATTGAATGAGTCAGCCTCACTCACAGATTTTCAATTGTACCCGTTGCAATATTTGCGGAGCCCCGAATCACACGGGGAACGAGTGCTTTAGAAGGCCGAAAGGAAATTATTGGCCTGTACAAAGAGCGCAGGAACCTGGAGTGCGTAATTCTTTCCAAAAGTCCGATAATTTAAACTGCCACACTGCTCCACGAAATGGCGGACCAGGGAGCAGAAAATTCATTGCACGCCGGAACCCAGCAACTGATTTAAAATAAATGTGAACATCAGTCATATACCCACAATAACCCTTCATGACAAATTATTTAGAGGAGGAATTTCGAAATTTCTAATGGACACAGGCTCTCAAGTAAATATAATGAAAAGGGGGGAATTAATTAACAATGTGAATATGAATACAGATGTTTGCTATAAGCTTACCGGTATTGGTCCTGAGATAGTCTGCACAAATGGGGAAACATCCATTCATATTTGTGGTGTGAAAGTGAAATTCCAATTTGTTGCAGATTAGTTTCTGAAAAGGAAATTCTGCAGCACGGTAAGTACGCTTAACCTGAACTATAACTAATATGTACAATGGTACTGCAAGTGCAGTTCTTAAAGTTTACAGGCGGAATTTACAACTTGGTAACGTACGCTTCACGCTTTAGATGAATCTAACACAAATTAACAATGCAGGAATATCGAAAAGTACTTCAGAGAATAAGCAAAGGTTTAATAGCGAAGAATTGAATGAAATTATGTGAGAAATGATATAATAGAATCGTAACAGTGTCTGTCTTGCTAGATTATGTCGGTGTGAGCTGCCAGGCCCTCGGAAAATTCTCGGAAATGGTACTAACCGTCCTATTATCATGCCGGAACTCGGAAAAAATTGAACGTGCGGAAAGCCGGGCTGTTAGCAGGCAGTACCGTCTACTACGTTGGAATGCGGATAATCCGCTGCTTACTCTCTAACACTTTCCCATTGCAGTAGCGGGTATCCTGGGAATACGGTTTCTGTAAAATCAGAATGCAATAGTTAAATTGAATAATTCTAATCCAAATTCTATTCAGATCGGGGACAAAGAAATTTTACTCGAGGATAGTTCTACATTCCATTTGCCAGCGCGTAGTAAAGTGTTGGTCACAATTCCTGTAAAGAATAAAGGAATCAAATCGGGTTATGTAAGAAATTTTAATGTTAATCCAGAAGCTTACGTAGGTGAAGCTTTGGTTACGCACATAAATGGCTTTGCAAAATTATTTGCCATAAATACCACTTCAGACCAAATTAAGTTTTCCTTACCTCCGGTAGAACTAGAAGAGTTTGAGGTTATGCCTCCAGCACCATGATCAGCAAGTTGGAAATTTTAATAATGCTCAGGCCAAAGCAGATGCGCAGAGTTTTTCTAAAATTGTTGAATCATTACATTTACAACGTCTTAATAATTTGGAGGTAACAAGCCTTCTCAAACTAATATATATGAATTTTCATATCAATTTCATCTTCCAAATGACAAGTTACAGGCAACAAAGCTCGCAAAACATTCAATAATTACCACTGATGAAGTCCCAAGAAGTGCAAAACAATATCGCTTTCCATGTATACATAAGCAGGAGATAAAAGAACAAGTAGATTCTTTGCTTGAGGATGATATTATTCAACCATCCTCATCTGCATTCAATTCTCCCTTATGGATTGTTCCAAAAAAACCTGATGCTACTGGAAAGCCTCAGTGACGGATGGTTATTGATTATCGGAAGTTGAACGAGAAAACCATCAGCGACTCATATCCTATTCCAAACATAGTGGACATTTTAGATCAGCTTTGTGGTGCCAAGTATTTTAGTATTCTTGATTTGGCTTCAGGGTTCCATCAAACACCAATGGACCCCGAATCCAAGTCAACGACAGCGTTCCCAACTATCAATGGACACTACAACATTTCAACAGTGCATGGACTTATTATTATCTGGGTTACAGGGAATTGAAATGTTTATTTATATGGATGATATTGTTATTTATGCAAGCTCATTGGCAGAACATTCCCAGAGATTAAAACATATTTTAGCACGTTGACAAAATGCTGGACTCACCTTATAACCTGGAAAGTGCCAATTCCTTCGTCGTGAAATAACATATTTGGGGCATCTTATAAGATTGAAGGGTGTAAAACCTGATCCAGGCAAAGTCAAGGCTGTCAAGAACTTCCCAATACCTAAAAATAACAAAAGTTTAAAACAATTCTAAGGCCTTGTTGGTTATTACAGGAGATTTATGGATGGAATGGCCAAAATAGCAAAGCTACAGTAAATTCTGTCACATTGTCACTACTGGAGCTCCAGTCACATTGTCAATGGGCTGCGTCTGCGCCCATGTATGCGTCATTCCTACGCCTATGTTACCTCGAGCGGAGTCAGTCAAGCGTGTGATGTTTATGAGGCGTGAAGCGACGCAGCTCCTTTGTCGAGAGTTCGCGGTTTGGTTTTTTATAATACAATCACAACTTTTCAAATTTTGCTTTTTTTTTATCTAAAATAGTGATTAAGATATTGATGAGATTTTTCCGCGTAAAATGAAATCAAACATGATATTAATCGGACCATATTTACTTATTTATTACTGTGACGTTCTATTTTCATATACGCTGCATGTATACATTATTAAATTTGTACGAATAATAAATAAAAAAGAATCGAATAAAAAGACATAAATCGATGACGAGGACGAGTTAAAAATAATAAAAAACAACAACAAATAAAATAAATAAATCTACGAACATTTCCTAATTTATTTACCGGGCTTGTCTGCTTATCTTCCTAATAATATAAATCCTGGACGATAGGACACCAGTCACAATTTAAAATACATATCTAAAATCTCAGTTTCGCATGTTCCGCGTCACATTTATTTATAATATTCTATCCCGGTCGTGGAGATATAACATTAATATATATTTAAAATATAGGGCTTAGTCCTTATCGCTACTCGGCTCTACTCTTACTCGCATACTCTTTTACATTGCCAGTGAGCTGAGATCCGTAGCAGTGATAGCAGATCTGGCACGAAAACACCGTTGGTGTTTTTTGGGTGGGGGAAACCTCGGCAAGTGTGCGTGCGTGTCCGTGAGAGCTGCGCGCGTCGTTTCTCGCCGAATCGCGCTCGGCTTTGAGAGAAGGACGGAACCATGCTGCGTCCTCTTTCAACCAGCAACGCGTGTTGCGTCTTTGTTCGACATGCAGTCGCGGCGTCGCGTCTTCGTTCCGCACACAGGCCGGTGACAGTGGTGCCAGATTTCGCATAAGGCATCGCACGTACCATTGCGTTCTTTCAGCCGGAAGGCAAATCGGGCACCACCGCTGTGAGCAGAGCGCGATCCAGAGAAAAGTGAATCGAGGAGAGTTTGGGATTGACTCGTCGTACTCATCGTCGCTCGTCGACGCGGTTTTTGTTCGTTCGTTCGCGCCTAGCCATGGTTCAATTTTTTTTCACAGAATAATTTGTTTTTTTAATTATTCATCACACGGCATCAAACGATATTCATTTAAAAATATTTTATTACTTACTACGGATAGTTTTTAATATTTTGTCAGCGGAATAGATGTGTCGTATTGGTTTATAATAGATATGGGCAAAATATATATTTCATAAATTTTGGTTTCAGTAACATTAATCTTTCTGTGGTAGTAATAAATGAGAAAGTATATAATAAATGTCAATTATTGCGTATTATGCATTAACCGTGAAACAAGTAATAGGAGCACTTCTTGCACTAGAACGTTCTGAGGGATCGTACTAACACGCGATTTTAACACACGACAGCGTACGTCAGGAAGAATTTGCTTGACACGACGCGACGACGGTGCGAATGTTTTTATGAGTTGTTCTCTATGATTTGTTCTGCATGATTTCTTTTCTAAATAGAAGGTGATCAAATTGTGTATATATCCTAACAGTTCTCAGCAAGTCCCATCACATTGATTTGAAACGTTTTTCTTACTTCGCACGTTTAGTTTAAGAACGCTCTCCCCATTTCGTGAAAGAAAAAGTTGTTCGGTTGAAGGCAATTCACCGTTCATACTGTAATCCATATGTACGTCCATTGTCGCATTCTGCCCACGAAATGTCGCAACGTGCGTATTGTCAAAGAAGGCATGATAAAACAGGACAATAATAACAAAATCCCTGTGAATTGAAAACCGAAACTTTCATTGTGCCGCTCCCGACCGACCGCGGGTCGCAGTTGGACTAATTGAAATATCTGAAAAGTCTAACCATTCTTAGCACGTATTTCACGTACGTACTAGAAATGATTCCCCCGGAACTGTAACCGACTTTTCCAATGTCATTTATTCATCATTATGTACGATATGTATTACATTTAAATGCACATGTACAGGGTGCACAGGTTGTGATAGTCAGCTTTGTTCCTGTAAACGGTAAGTATTACACAAAATTATACAGGAAAGGGTTCGATGGGTTCGTAATATCTATATTCTACGAGACTTCATTCAATTCGAAAGTGCAACGCCGCACCCGACAACAGAGCCGGATTAAGGGCGAGGCGAATGAGGCTCTTGCCTCAAGTTTAAAATACAAGGGGCGCAAAAATGTCGTTCTGTTAAGTATAAGAGTTGCGTGAGCGCTTAACAAAACGAAACAAATATAGCAACATTATCAATCTATGTAAAACTATCAATTATGAGTCAGTAATTGATGAATTTGCTTCAGTTAAAGCAAGGAAAGTGCAATTTTAAATATTGGACCCGTTAGAATAAAAAATTATGAAGTTAATGTTGTGTTTTGAAATTTAATCAATTTTAATATTATTCTTTTTTAAATTGTTCTATTTGCTTAGTTATAGGGAAACATTTAGCAAATGGGGGCGCATATTTGGCCTTTTGCCTCAAGGGTTTAAGGCCCTAGATCCGGCTCTGCCCGACAAATGCAAATGCGTATGTAAGGTTTCTGTTTATAAAATTTAAGATACGTGGACTTCCACGCCACCCATGAGGTGCCACGACTAGCGCGTTCGGTTTTTTAACGTGGACCGTCGCCTATAGCCCTATTGTACCACATTTTATGATAATCATACAGCGTGCGGCATTACCTCTGTCCACTTTGAACGACGGAGATATTCAAGGTGGACAGAGTTATTGCCCCACGCTGTAGAAGTAAGGGTTAGAAAAGAAATGAGAGCATTTTTGTGTGGTGGCGCCAGCGGCGGGGGGGGGGGGGGCGCCACACAAAAATACAATGTCAACATTAATATGAAATAAAATTAACAAAAAAAAAAAAAAAAATTCCTCTCATTTCTTTTCTAACCCTTAATTCTACAGCGTGGGGCAATAACTCTGTCCACCTTGAATATCTCCGTCGTTCAAAGTGGACAGAGGTAATGCCGCACGCTGTATGATTATCATAAAATGTGGTACAATAGGGCTATAGGCGACGGTCCACGTTAAAAAACCGAACGCGCTAGTCGTGGCACCTCATGGGTGGCGTGGAAGTCCACGTATCTTAAATTTTATAAACAGAAACCTTACATACGCATTTGCATTTGTCGGGTGCGGCGTTGCACTTTCGAATTGAATGAAGTCTCGTAGAATATAGATATTACGAACCCATCGAACCCTTTCCTGTATAATTTTGTGTAATACTTACCGTTTACAGGAACAAAGCTGACTATCACAACCTGTGCACCCTGTACATGTGCATTTAAATGTAATACATATCGTACATAATGATGAATAAATGACATTGGAAAAGTCGGTTACAGTTCCGGGGGAATCATTTCTAGTACGTACGTGAAATACGTGCTAAGAATGGTTAGACTTTTCAGATATTTCAATTAGTCCAACTGCGACCCGCGGTCGGTCGGGAGCGGCACAATGAAAGTTTCGGTTTTCAATTCACAGGGATTTTGTTATTATTGTCCTGTTTTATCATGCCTTCTTTGACAATACGCACGTTGCGACATTTCGTGGGCAGAATGCGACAATGGACGTACATATGGATTACAGTATGAACGGTGAATTGCCTTCAACCGAACAACTTTTTCTTTCACGAAATGGGGAGAGCGTTCTTAAACTAAACGTGCGAAGTAAGAAAAACGTCTCAAATCAATGTGATGGGACTTGCTGAGAACTGTTAGAATATATACACAATTTGATCACCTTCTATTTAGAAAAGAAATCATGCAGAACAAATCATAGAGAACAACTCATAAAAACATTCGCACCGTCGTCGCGTCGTGTCAAGCAAATTCTTCCTGACGTACGTTGTCGTGTGTTAAAATCGCGTGTTAGTACGATCCCTCAGAACGTTCTAGTGCAAGAAGTGCTCCTATTACTTGTTTCACGGTTAATGCATAATACGCAATAATTGACATTTATTATATACTTTCTCATTTATTACTACCACAGAAAGATTAATGTTACTGAAACCAAAATTTATGAAATATATATTTTGCCCATATCTATTATAAACCAATACGACACATCTATTCCGCTGACAAAATATTAAAAACTATCCGTAGTAAGTAATAAAATATTTTTAAATGAATATCGTTTGATGCCGTGTGATGAATAATTAAAAAAACAAATTATTCTGTGAAAAAAAATTGAACCATGGCTAGGCGCGAACGAACGAACAAAAACCGCGTCGACGAGCGACGATGAGTACGACGAGTCAATCCCAAACTCTGCTCGATTCACTTTTCTCTGGATCGCGCTCTGCTCACAGCGGTGGTGCCCGATTTGCCTTCCGGCTGAAAGAACGCAATGATACGTGCGATGCCTTATGCGAAATCTGGCACCACTGTCACCGGCCTGTGTGCGGAACGAAGACGCGACGCCGCGACTGCATGTCGAACAAAGACGCAACGCGCGTTGCTGGTTGAAAGAGGACGCAGCATGGTTCCGTCCTTCTCTCAAAGCCGAGCGCGATTCGGCGAGAAACGACGCGCGCAGCTCTCACGGACACGCACGCACACTTGCCGAGGTTTCCCCCACCCAAAAAACACCAACGGTGTTTTCGTGCCAGATCTGCTATCACTGATCCGTAGTATGACAACGTGAGAGAGACGGACGCGAGGCGCGAAAACCGTGTCCTTCTCTGTCACATTGTCATACTACGGTTTTCAGCTCACTGACAATGTGAGAGAGTATACTACGATCAGTAAATGTGATCTCAATTACACCATGTTTGATCTCATTTTTATCCCAATAATTTCATGATTACGTTATACAATTTTTCATACAGGAAAATGTAATAATAAAAAGCGATAAGAATCGTCTTTAATATAGCATTTGGTACGCTAAGTTTTCTTTTCTTCGTTCGGCGAACTACAAAGGCGGGTCGCGAGGCTCGAAAACCGTGTCTACTATCTCCAAGTGGTCCGAACCAGTGTGGCCAGATCTGGCTCTTTGACACCATCGGTGTCCGCGGGAGTAGGGATACGGAAAAGTATGCGTGCCTTGTCCGTGAGAGCTGCGCGCGCCGTTTCTCGCCGAATCGAGCTCGGCTTGGAGAGAAGGACGGAGCTATGCCGCGTCTCCCTTCCACCAATGTCGTGTGACGTCAGGTATCGTGACGACACATAAGAAGGACAGAACTATGTTCCGCACACAGGCCGGTGACAGTGGTGCCAGATTTCGCATAAGGCATCACACGTACCATTGCGTTCTTTCAGCCGGAAGGCAAATCGGGCACCACCGCCTGGAGCAGAGCGCGATCCAGAGAAAAGTGAAACGAGGAGAATTTGGGATTGACTCGTCGTACTCATTGTCGCTCGTCGACGCTGTGGTTTTTTTCGTAGGTTCGCGCCCAGCCATGGTTCAATTTTTTGTCACAGAATAATTTTTTTTTTATTTGTTTATCACACGGCAACAAACGATATTCATTTAAAAATTCATTAGTACTTACTACGGATTGTTTTTAATATTTTGTCAGCGGAATAGATGTGTCGTATTGGTTTATAATAGATATGGCCAAAATATATATTTCATAAATTTTCGTTTCAGTAACATTAATCTTTCTGTGGTAGTAATAAATAAGAAAGTATATAATAAATGTCAATTATTGCGTATTATGTATTAACCGTGAAACAAGTAATAGGAGCTTCTTGCACTAGAACGTTGTGAGGGATCGTGCTAACACGCGATTTTAACAAAGGACAGCGTACGCCAGGAAGAATTTGCTTGACACGACGCGACGATGGTTCGAACGTTTCTATGAGTTGTTCTCTATGATTTGTTCTTTATGATTTGTTTTCTAAATAGAAGGTGACCAAGTTGTGCATATATTCTAACAGTTCTCATCAAGTCCCATCACATTGATATGAAAACTTTCTCTTACTACGCACGTTTAGTTTAAGAATGCTATCCCCATTTCGAGAAAGAAGAAGGTGTTCCTTCTTTGGCAATGCACCATGCATACTGTAATCCATATATACGTCCATTGTCGCATTCTGCCCACGAAATGTCGCAACGTGCGTATCGTCGAAGAAGGCATGATAACTCACGACAATAATAGCAAAATCCCTGGTAATGGAAAACCGAAACTGTCATTGTGCCGCTCCCGACCGACAGCGGGTCGCGGTTGGACTAAATGAAATATCCGAAAAGTCTAACCATTCTGACCGCGTATTTTATGTACCTACTGCAAATTATTTCCCCGGGACTCTATCTGACTTTTCCAATGTCATTTATTCATCAGTATTTAGTGGTCGCGTCGTGTCAAGCAAATTCTTCCGGACGTACGCTGTCGTGTGTTAAAATCGCGTGTTAGTACGGTCCCTCAGAACGTTCTAGTGCCAGAAGCTCCTATTGCTTGTTTCACGGTCCATGCATAATACGCAATAATTGACATTTATTGTATACTTTCTTATTTATTACTACCACAGAAAGATTAATGTTACTGAAACGAAAATTTATGAAATATATATTTTGCCCATATCTATTATAAACCAATGCGACACATTTATTCCGCTGACAAAATATTAAAAACTATCCGTAGTAAGTACTAAAATATTTTTAAATGAATATCGTTTGTTGCCGTGTGATAAACAATAAAAAACAAATTATTCTGTCAAAAAAATTGAACCCTGGCTGGGCGCGAACCTACGACAAAAGCGACAGCGTCGACGAGCGACAATGAGTACGACGAGTCAATCCCAAACTCTCCTCGTTTCACTTTTCTCTGGATCGTGCTCTGCTGCAGGCGGTGGTGCCCGATTTGCCTTCCGGCTGAAAGAACGCAATGGTACGTGTGATGCCTTATATGAAATCTGGCACCACTGTCACCGGCCTGTGTGCGGAACATAGTTCTGTCCTTCTTATGTGTCGTCACGATACCTGACGTCACACGACATTGGTGGAAGGAAGACGCAGCATAGTTCCGTCCTTCTCTCCACGCCGGGCGCGATTCGGCGAGAAACGGCGCGTGCAGCTCTCACAGACAGGGCACGCACACTTGCGCGTATCCCCACTCCCGCGGGCACCGATGGTGTAAAAGAGCCACTTCTGGACAGTTGCGGATCGGGCCAAGCAAGCAAGCTACACCGATTCTCCCATACTAGAATGAATCTCCAACACACCAATGACTTCTCGTTCACCCGCTCAGACAAACAGTCGCGGTTCTCCTTGTCCGTCACGAGATTGGGTCGAGTCGGGAGGACGACGCGACGGGACAATTCGCAACGAAGCTCCTTGACACATCTTTGGCAACGAATCGAGTAGCGACTATGACTGTTAAGGGCCATAGGCCAAATATGATTTTGTAAAGTTTGAAAAGGGTATTTTATATTATTATTTAATTGCGGTAGAGATTTACTCGTACACTCCGGTGGCTTAGATAACACGGTTAGCACCAAATTGGCGACAAGTAGAGTATCCTTGTATAGTCTGAATAAAAATATTCATAGACAGCTCGTACATCGGGTTCACTCATCGTTGACAGCAGCATCGTTTTGAGAGTGGCCATAGTCCATGCGTGCACGTACACATGCATACTCACTCACAAGACGATGCTTCATTTGTTTGACGACCGACGAAAACGCACACAAACAAGCAACAGTGGCACGGTGAGAGCAGTTACGATGTGTCTCAAGAGCTGGTGTTTCAAGCATGTTTCGCTTTTTCGTCTGACAACTATATTAACCCTTTGACTGCTAAAGGCGTATATATACGCCCTCACAAATCAATCAATATATACGAAAGGCGTATATATACGCCCTCACAAACCCATCAATATATACGAAAGGCGTATATATACGCCCTCACAAATCCATCAATAAGTTAAGCAAAATTAAAATAGCTTACTAGCTAAGTTACTAATTGATATTTTTAATTTTGTTGCCATTATTATTTTTGAAACCCTAAGAATGGCATCAAATTTCCGGGTACTGTTTTGGTCACTGTCAGTTTCCAATAGTCAATGGACAACTAGTCGCAGCGACCGACAAGCGAGAAACGCGCCGTCCATATTGATGGATTCGTCCGAGAGCGCGCCGCAGTCAAAGGGTTAAATTTGGAAGACTGAACACTAGAAGTATCAAGGGGGTGAAAATCTTTTCTCTGGCACTTTGTAATAGTGATTATATATTTTTGAAACACAAAATGTTGTTTAAAATAATATCTTAGAAAATAACGGTATATGAACTGAACTTTCATGACTGTTCTGGGGTAAGCGCGGAGGGGTCAATCTCCGTCCTTTACCCAAGGCAACAGATAACTCTTGCTCCGATTTTCGGCCAGATCCATTCTCGCATTTGTTTTTATGTCCACTCTTTCTATACGAGTCAATACCCCGAGATGAGCATATGCTCGTCAGCCCCTTGATACCTCTCAAACAAGTGGCATAGCAATGGGTCAATGCATGGCACTCTTCAATTAGCGCGTGTCATTGGTCAAAATTCGCAGCCGCGCTAATAAATAAAACGTCTTGAAAAGATTTGATCACTATATATAAATAAAAGCCAAACGGGGGAACTTGATTCTCTCGGTGCTTCTAGTGCTGATTTTGTAAAACTCATTGTAGCTGTCATTATTGCCAGACGAAAAAGTCAACGTCCGCCCGCATTCTAACCACTTCATAGCCATGTTTCGGCGTGGTTGCGTGCGTTTTCGTCGATCGCTAAACAAACGAAAGCATGACCTTGAGAGTGGATATGCATGTGTAGATGCACGCATGGACTATGCCTACTCTCGCAGCGATACCGTTGTTGCTATGCGACGTATTTGTCGATGTAGCTGAGTGCCACTACTGACAAATTGTTTCGGACTACAGAAGATCGACCAAAACCGCGACCATTGTAACGGCAGCCTTACTTATTTTCAATCTCACCTATAGCGATCATGACCTATACGGCAGATTTTTCCGGGCACCTGTTCTCCAATTGTCAATTTCATGTATCTCACACAGCTTCAAATGGTGGAACAAATGAGCAAATTGCATTGAAACTATACGTGAACTTCATTTCAACATACAATAATATATATTCCAAATTCAGACCAACAAGACATGGTCAGGTTTGTATATCAAAATTTCCGCGTCCAATGTTGTACATATATTTTTACAGTTAACGTTGAATAGTTGAACATTTATTAACATTTTAGTGAACTTTTTATCTTTCATTTTATGTTTCGTACACCCTTTTCTGCCGTTAATAGTAATTTTGCTTCTATTATTTTGAAACTTAAAATTCCACTTGAAATCGTCTGTAAAGAGAGCTTCACTTGCCCACACACAGGTGACATCTCATGATAATAGTTCAGTACGGTAGTGATTCGACATCAGTTTCTTACTCTGGCCGCAATATATTCTAGAGGGCGCCCGAGAACAGCGAATTTTGCTGGAGACACAAAGTCCCATAAGGCTGGCAGTCTTTCAGAATATCTCGTCGGTGTAGTATATCAGATATTAGGGGGAGGATGTAGGAGATACCGCTACCGGCCGGAGAGCCCGGGGCTATTCCCTGTAGTAACTCGTAATCGTTTGTCCGGGGAATAGTAGTAGGGTGGAATCGGCGGGATAAAAAAAAAAAAAAAATCTTTCATGTTTAGAGAATGTTAATTTTTGCACGTATTATATTTTATATATTTGTATCGTGTGTTAATATTTTGTGGAAAAGGTTTATATTAATTCATAATCAACTATTGCATGTAAGTCACTGTTTTTCTACTTATTTTAAGTTCATAACATTATATATTAATTACAGTTTTTATATTTCAGATCTATTTGGAGATGGGCAAAATTACATGTTTTGGCAAAACACGAGTGAAGACTAAAAAAAACATCTCTAAGGATCTGAAGGGGCTATTCGATGAACGTTAGAAAATGTATTATATAAACTGACAGCTATTATTATAATCGTAGAGAATAGTTTCTGTAATATTAATAAAAATTATAATAAAATTTATATTTAAAAAAACGCTAATAGGATGACAAAGTACATTACATCCACGTTAAACCCCTAAATTAAATTAAATCCCCGTAATCATATATATACTACGCCCAGATTTATAATATAACTGTACTACCAGTTCAACAATAATTGGAAGGAGGAACTCTTTTCGAACCGACCATACAAACGTGGAACTTTCACTTTTAACGTGCATGCGACTATATGTTCAGACCGCACGTGTGTAAGAGTGAGACAGACATCCCTGAATTTCACCTCTCTCTTTCTAACAAAATGGGCCGTTTTCTGTTTCCCAGTTTCCCACAGTTCCCATTCCAGGTAGTATATAGTTCAATGGTCCGAACACGATTCCGAGCTGACTGACAATGTGACAGAATATACTGTACTTACCCAATTATTAGAAAATGACATACCCTTTATTTGGAATGAGGATACTCCATTGAACTATAGAATATCTGGAATGCGCACGGCCGTATGTAGAGCTGCAGTCGAGCCGCGCCGAGAGAGAAAGAAGATATTTTGGTATTTTGTCCTTTGTTACCTGTACTACCCTTTCAATAATGTTGTGTACGCCGTTAAAATATACGGAACTGAACTATCTTTGCTGTACTATCCTTTTGTTGCTTCTATGACAAAAGGGTTTATGGTAAGTCGTAATAAAAACAGAATGTGTTTGAAGAAAAACTGTTCCCATACAATAAATATAGACTATATATGTTTCATAATTTGCAATTTGTATACAGAGAGATAATTTCAAATGTGTATAATCAATCAGGCATCTATTACAATTTCTGACTGTGGCAATAGCATGTAAAACTTGTTAATTACCAGTATATATATTATTTCATTCCTAAAATATTAATGGGTGAATCTGTACGAGGAAACACTACTTTCAAACGCATAGAAAACTTAAAAAAAAGTAACACCGACTTCAAAAATCGAACATTATTTTATATTGTTCAGTGCATTTTTGAAGTCTGTTAAATAGGATACTTTCTCAAACAAAATTAATAATATCAATCAAAATTATTGTAATATTTATTTTATTTATTGTCTATGTCTATTTGGAAAAAAAAACATAAAATGAGCAAATAATTATATTTTTACATCCAGCATGAACAATTCCCAAAGGAAAGCAATTTCGATACGTATTAACAATTAACCTTCACTACCTTTAAAACAAAAAATCATGTGTAATTTTAATGCTTTTGATAATGTTTTTTACTTTGTTTTGTGATCATATACATTAATTTCTGTGACATGCTGACATCACCTACTGAAATATCTAAACAGAAGAGTGCAACTCTTTTCGAACCGGTCGTATCTAGTCAAATCTCTGTGGAACTTACGTCGAAAGGCGCAAATCGACTGTATGTCCCAAAGTTTCAGTGGTAAGAGTGAGACAGAATACAAAAATGTCTTTCTTCTCTCTCTACAAGCGAGGCGCGGCTGTTCCTGCATCCGTGCGCATTCCAGGTGGTATATATAGTTCAATGGTAAATACACACTGTCCATCCACTATTTTCTGGCTATTTTCTGACTATTATGCGGCTATTCTACCTGTCCTACATTGCACTATGCACCGTGAATGTCAATTTTTGCTAGTCAATATCTCTCGTAGATTCTTGCAGGATGGATTTTTTATTTCGATGTTTTAACAGGATCTACAGTATTTATCATTCTTGAAATCGATTTTTTACTAAAAAAATATCTATTTCTGCAAAAGACTGATTCGAGCGCATGTAATACATAAACACACAATAAAATACCCACGTTGACCTACTATTTATGTACATAATCTTATATCAATTATAAGCATAACAGCAGGTACATGTTGGAGATAGGTAAAATAGAAAAGTGCGCAAAAACAGGAAAAAATATATTACATACTAAGAAAAACCAACTCCGTCTTGACTCGAACCATCAATCATACAATTAGCAATATAAGACCGTACCATGTACTATTCACTCCGCTAACACACTAACAATATGATACATGCTACCTATATTGTAGGATACGTAAACTTAACATATATTGCAAAATAAAATAATACCCCATGTTGATTAGGAATATGGCAGGAGTCTTCCTGTAATATTGCCACATGAAGGACAAAGACGCAATATTGCGCCAACATTGCAATGAAATATTAGTGTTGTAGGAAGGTTTCGTGGAATTGGCAAAGGAATAAAGGAGTCGGATTCTAAGGAACAGAAGCAACATATTTTTCGCATCAGATACAACGAGGTTTACAGGTAAGTCAAGTTACTCCTTGTTAACTGAGTGGGCTAGCAACGAACTATTGACAACTGCGTTTTACAAGGCCGACTGTCCCTGTTGAGTGTCCGGCTTTTTCTAAAACCCTGCTTCCGAATAGGGGTCAAGATTTTCGCAGCTCGGTTTTCTCTCTCGCATAATCTCGCGTTTTCTGGAAACTTCTCGAGGCTTCTGGAAGATTCTGGAACTTTCGCGAGGCTTCTGGAAGATTCTGGAACTTTCGCGAGGCTTCTGGAAGATTCTGGAACTTTCGCGAGGCTTCGCTCGCGGTGCCGCGGGGCATTGACCTCGCGTCAATCAGATGCAATCAGATGTTATGGTCGGTCAGATGGAGAAATTTTACGGCTTGATCGCTCCATGTATCGTCTCGTTACAGTCTAATATTTATTTTTCATTTATCTATTCTAATTTCTTAATAACTGAAATAACGATTATATGGTTCAGGTGAGAATAAAAAGTAATTTAATTTAGGAACATATATGTTTTTAGCCTTCAAGGAGATGTTGTTTCGAGGTGACTGGAATTTCACGATATCGACTTCATTATATTATTTACACACCCTCTATATAACGAAAATTTCAAAGCGCGAGTAAGGAGGATTTGGACATACATAAGAAAATCGCAGAAGTTCTTGAAATTTGTATGGATGATGCATTTTAATGGAATAAAAGGAGCATACCAAATTTCAGAAATCCCTACTACGTAGTTTAGAAGACAATAACTTAATAATTTAACACGTTCTCTTATGAATTGCAATTAAAGCTCGCCGAACAGAAAGGAATATTGCATGAATATTGTAGGAACATTACACGGAATACACAGTACATAGGATGCAGTGATTTCTTAGGCCAGATGGGTTTTGAGCAAAATGTACTGGATTAAACATTCCAGCCACTGATAACACTGTCCAACACGTATTTTATTCCGTATTATCTGTTCGGTGATTCTTATAGATTTCGATGCTCTAAACCCGAATTTGAAATCCGTTCCTTTCCAGCACCCTCAGTTTTTGAAAAAATGAACTTTGAAAAAAAAAACTTTTTTCAACTTTAAACAACAATTCTTTTGACACTATAAAAGATAGACAAATTCTATTAGTCGCAAAAAATTCAGCAGACATTTCTGCATACATTGGTCGGAATCGTTTTTGCAATATCAACTAACAAAGATGTTTAAATGATAGTAGAATTGGGCGAGACAGGTTTTGGGCGTCTATTTTGGGACCCTTTCTTTGAGTTTTAATAAAAATGGTGCGACTATAGCGTGAATTCCAATTACACTGAGCGATGGAGCAGTCATTTTTCTATGGTGATCCATCATCAGATTTTCCGAAATACGTTTTGGCTTCGCACAGGAATATGAAATAGTCGTGCGTGTCACGCAACGAGTGCAGGGATTCTCCGACATTCCCGGATTGGCCGCCCTCCGTTGCGGAGTAGCCCGAGAGGCTTAGCGCTCACACGCGATCCAAGTCCCCCGGTAATATCGGAGAACCCCTGCGCTCGTTGCGTGAGACGCACGACTATTTCATTTTCCTGTGCGAAGCCAAAACGTATTTCGCAAAATGTGATGATGGATCCGCATAGAAAAATGTCTGCTCTATCCCCCAGTGAAATTGGAATTCATGCTAGACACACCATTTTTACAAAAATTTGAAAAAAGTTTCCCAAAATAGACGCGCAAAACATGTCTTGCCCAATTCAACTATTATTTAAACAGTTTTGTAAATTGATATTGCAAAAACGATTCATACCAATTTATGCAGAAATGTCTGCTGAATGTTTTGCGTCTGATAGAATCTGTCTATCTTTTATAGTTGTTGCGACGCGATCATTATTTCATTAGTTTGTATCGCATTTTCGCGTCACACACATCAACGGGCAGAAGGCTGTTGCCATGCGCTTCTCTGTGTCAATGGCATTGTTAGCGCAATTCGTTAAAGAATCAAATGCTCTATGGAAAAACAAGCACCTGCTTCCAGACGCTTTTCTTAGGAATGTGTCTGTTTTCGTCGGCAAGACTCTCTCAACGGTGGAGACTCCACCTCACGCCCGAATCTTACACATCCAACACACTCATACGATCCCATTTTTCACCAATACCATTATTCGTGTACCAATATCTGTTAGCGTCGGTGAGAGACGCTTCTAGAATGATCCGGAATGATCGATACCATATCGATCATTCCGGATCATTCGAGAAGCTTCTCTTGTATCCAACCGACGCAAACAGATATTGTACACCTCATAAAATAAACTATCTAATCCTAAACGAAATCTGAACGAGAACCATATCTTTAAGTGGACGTGGTTCATCCACACTCATTGAGTTCTTAACAATAATAGTTTCAACAGAATTGTTGTTCAAAGTTGAAAAAAAGTTGGTTATTTCAAAATTCATTGTTTAAAAACTGAGGATGATGGAAAGTAACGGGTTTTAGATTCGGTTTTAGAGTATCGAAATCTATACGAATCAACTAACAGATATTACGAAGTAAAATACGTGTTGAACAGTATTATTTAACTGCAGTAGGTCTCGACTTTAGGAAAATTTATTTAAATGCCCCAATAGCCAACGTCTACCAACGACTTTACTATGTTTTTAACATCGAGATGATGAGATTCCTATGACGTGTTATTATTTTTAAGCAAAATTAACGTTTCAGATTGAATGCTACATACACAGGAGTTTGCAGATGTTCGGAGTAGGGTTCAGGATTAGGCAAATAACACTGCACAACACTAAATTTGCCTTTTGAACGAAAATAGCCAATTTCGATTAATCCTGACCCGCTGAAAACGAATCTGAAACCCGTTTTTGAAAATTGGCTCGAGATTTTGAGTAATTCAATTTTAAAAAAATCAGCCTTTTTTCGACTTTGAACAACAATCAGGCCGTAAGTATACAAGTTAGACAATTTTTATTGGTTGCAAAAAATTCTCCAGACTTTTCCGAATAAAACGGTATCAAACACTTTTACAATTTAAACTTGCAAACATGTTTAAACATTAGTTAAAGTGGATAAGACACGTTTTGCGCACCTATTTTTCGAGATGTTTTCCAATTTTTACAAAAAACTGGGTGTCTGACGAAGATTCCAATACCTGTACGCGATAGAGCAGACATTTGTCTTTGGAAAACCACTTTAACACTATGTAAATTATAGTTCTGCTTCGCACAGGAAAACGAAAACCTCGTGCGTGTTACGCAGTGTGAGCAGCGGTTCTCCGACTCAATGCCGTGCAAACGCTAGGCGACAACAAGCCACGGCGGAACGCGTATTACTACGTGACGCGCACGAAGTCTTAGTTAGTTTTCCTGTAGGAAGCCGAAATTTGTTTTACATATTATCATGATGGTTTTTCGATGGAAAATGTCTGCTCTATCGTGTAGTGTCATTGGAATTCACGTCGGAGTCACAGATTGTTCAAAAAATTGAAAAACATCTCGAAAAGTAGGTGCGCGAAACGTGTCTTACCCATTTTAACTAATGTTTAACCATGTTTGCAAGTTTAAATTGTAAATGTGTTTGATATCGTTGTATTCGGAAAAGTCTGGAGAATTTTTTGCAATAAATGAAAATTGTCTAACTTGTAAACCTACGGCCTGATTGCTGTTCAAAGTCGAAAAGGGGCTATTTATTTTCAAAATTGAATTACTCAAAATCTCGAGCCAATTTTCAAAAACGGGCTTCAGATTCGTTTTTGGCGGGTCAAGATTAGTCGAAATTGGCTATTTTCGATTAGAAGGCAATTGTAGTGTTGCTCTGTAAAATAGAAGAAAATCTCGAAAAAGAGATGTGGGAAACATGACTGATCAATCTTAGTTAATGTTTAAACATGTTTGCAAGTTCAAATTGTAAAAGTGTTTGATATCGTTTTATTCGGAAAAGTCTGGGGAATTTTTTGCTACAAACGAAAATAGTCTAACTTGTAAACCTACGGTCTGATTGCTGTTCAAAGTCGAAAAAAGGCTGTTTTTTTCAAAATTCAATTACTCAAAATCTAGAGCCAATTTTCAAAAACGGGTTTCAAATTCGTTTTCAGCGGGTCAAGATTAGTCGAAATTGGTTATTTTCGTTTAGAAGGCAATTCGTGTATTGTCCAGAGAAACTTGTTAAAGTTGTACAACATGCTCCGCGCGCATCATTCGGGAGGTTTCTTCAATTTCTTTCGGCAACAGAATTAGACTTTTTTTTGCCTTTTAAACGAAAATAGCCAATTTCGACTAATCTTGACCCGCTGAAAACGAATCTGAAACCCGTTTTTGAAAATTGGCTCCAGATTTTGAGTAATAGAATTTTGAAAAAAACATCCTTTTTTCGATTTTGAAGAGCAATCAGGCCGTAGGTTTACAAGTTCGACAATTTCCATTTATTGCAAAAAATTCTGCAGACTCTTGCAAATAAAACGATATCAAACACTTTTACAAATTCAACTTGCAAACATGTTTAAACATTAGTTAAAGTGGATAAGACATGTTTCGCGCACCTATTTTTCGAAATGTTTTTCATTTTTTTTAAAAACTGTGACTCCGACGTGAATTCCAATGACACTACACGACATAGCAGACATTTTCCATCGGAAAACAATCATGATAATATGTAAAACAAGTTTCGGCTTCCTACAGGAAAACTAACTAAGACTTCGTGCGCGTCACGTAGTAACACGCGCTCCGCTGTGGCTTGTTTTCGTCTAGCGCTTGCACGGCATTAAGTCAGAGAACCACTGCTCACACTGCGTAACACGCACGAGGTTTTCGGTTTCCTGTGCGAAGCAGAAATATAATTTACATAGTGTTAAAGTGGTTTTCCAAAGACAAATGTCTGCTCTATCGCGTAGAGATATTGGAATTCTCGTCGGACTCACAGTTTTTTTTTTAAATTGAAAAACATCTCGAAAAATTGGTGCGCAAAACGTGTCTTATTCACTTTAACTAATGTTTAAACATGTTTGTAAGTTTAAAATGTAAAAGTGTTTGATACCGTTTTATTCGTAAAAGTCTGGAGAATTTTTTGCTACCAATAAAAATTGTCTGACTTGTATACTTACGGCCTGATTGTTGTTCAAAGTGGAAAAAAGGCTGTTTTTTTCAATATTCAATTACTCAAAATTTCGAGCCAATTTTGAAAAACGGGTTTCAGATACGTTTTCAGCGGGTCAAGATTAATCGAAATTGGCTATTTTCGTTCAAAAGGCAAAAAAAAAGTTCAATTTTGTTGTCCAGTGTAATCAGAGGTAACGGTTTCAAATACGGATAGTGCATATATTTAAACAACACATTATTTATACGACTTGTACGATTCTATAATCTCAATTTCACACGACAATGTCTCTCTCTCTCTCTCTCTCTCTCTCTCTCGCTCTCTCCCTGTCTCTCTCTCCCCCTCCCTTCCTCCTTCGATTTAATTATCAATTCTTTGGGTGCACAGACGCACACATATAAACACACATATCACGCATAGGTCGCAGTCTACAATACCCGCTTAGAAATATTCCACAATATTAATTTATATAATTGAAATTTTGTATATTCGATTTGTTCATTACTTCCACGTTGCCATCATGCCGCACACGACAAAGTTTGCTCTAATCTTGTTACAAATTTGCCATCACCCCGTGCACGGCAAGGTTTGCTGTGATCTTGCGACAAGCTTGTCGTCATGCCGCGCATGGCAAAGTTTACTCTGTTCTTGCCATAAAGTTGTTATTTTAACGTGTATGACAAATTTTTGTCTGTGTTATTTGCATAAACTTTTTACATTGTCGTTCTAAGGCAAACATTGTTCTGTTCTTTACGCAAATTTACTATCTTAACCGTTCGGGCATGATATGCTCAATTTTTATAACAACTTGCCTTTATACCGTGCATAAACCGATTTGCTGCCATATTGACATCAAGTTTATGCTGCATTGTGAATAGCGTTATTTAATGCTCTTCCTTTGCGAAAAATTTACGGACAAGCCTTTTTCTGTTATTTATAGCATCATATGATTGCAAAGGCTTGCCGCAAAATTGCTCAAAACTTTTAATCAAGATAAAGCGCAACAGGCACTTGCCATACAATTGTTATTAAAACTGAAGCAAACCTTTTTCGCGAAGCTTTGCCATAACGTGATTAAGTAACGCTTGGTTATCTGGGTAATGTAGCATCCAATGCGAATGAGGCAATGACCAGCTGTATCTTCGGTCGTAAGGTGAGCGACTACGGATATCCTTGATCCCCGGGGTCGATTTCCTATGGCCCAAATTATTTTTAATTCTGTTTTTCTAATAGTCCATAGATTTTGATGCTTTCAGGATGATCTCTCTAATTTTTCAAATACTATTTTGTCAAAACCCATGTGATCTGGAAATCCCAGCATCATATATATATGTAGTGTGTGTATTCCGTGTAATATACCTGCAATATTCCCGCAAGTTACGACAAGGCGGACATAGGAATATTGCAGCTGTGTTCCTGCAATACTCCGACAATGTCACCCGCAAGGCTGCAAGGTTAAGCATCGGAAAATAACGTTTATGCAACATTGCAGCAATATTCCTTGCTGTCACGGTTATTATGTGTTTATGTTTTACCCGCAGTCGAATTGGTCCACCGCAAAATTGGATATTTATAGTAAAGAATGGAGTTCAAGAATAATAAATATTGTAGAATCTCATAAAACATCGGAATAAAAAATCAATTCTGCGAGAATCTGCAAGAGATTGACATGCAAAAATTGATATTTACGGTGCAGAGTGCAATGTGGGACAGGCGGAATAGCCGCAGAATATATAGTCCCTGCAATAGTTTGGGACTTTAAGAACAGAAATGGGTACTGAAATCTGCTCAAAAAGTAGAGGATGTACAGTGTGTATTTACATCGAAGGCTACGTGTCAACGACGGTAAATGTGGCATTAATAGTGCAGATGACTGCCATTCATATTGAGAATAAATTGTAAAATGGCTTTGTAAAGTGTGAAAACATATGTGACGGCGTGGCACTCCTGGCAACATAACCTCATCCAAAGTGGAGGAAATCGTTTGCCGTTCGGGGCAGGGCGAAATTTCTCCTAAAATCATCCTTGAGATGTTTCTAACTCATTGAAAAGAAAATAAGGAGCGCGACTGAAAGGTAAATATTGATCGAATTAGTTTGTTTTCAGGTTATTTTATAAAATCAGTATGCTATTGTTACAAGTAAAGAGACTCGTTATTACTAAATATATTTTTATTTCAGAAATTATGCTGCATCAACCCTTCATTAGTTATTAGTTACTTTACGGTTCTCAGCGAACGCACCGTTTGAAATTGCGGTCTATGAGTTTTGTGGTATTTGGAATCATATCATGAGCTGAATTATAAAGAAGGTTACAGAAGTAATAACATCTCTACGTACGCAATATCAGTTGTCTTAATTGCAGCGGAAGTCTACAGGACACAAAAGAATACTGTATGCAGGTCTAATCAAATGCAAAGTTGTTGCGGCGGCGAATGGCAGGAGCCATGCAAATGTTTGTTTTAAGATAATGGATAATGGATAATGAAACGTGAGACAAATGATTAGTTGCTTCACATTAATTTTCAAGGATCTCTTTGATATCCATTTAAACCAGCCCTTTTCAGGGCCACAACGTGAATCCAAATGTTCACAACTCTCGTTCAATAAACTTTCCTAAATACACAAGTATGATTATTTCTATGGCTTCAATGAAAGTACATTCTTTTCAGGGATAGATGACTACCAGCGGAATTACTGAGTAGCTTTCCATACAAAAGAGAGACCCAGGGCAATGAGGTAGTGGGCAAATAATTTTGTAATGTGCCAGTATTTAAGTAAGATGTGTAAGTCGAGAAGCCAAACAGTTTGAGATTGCAGATTGATTTGTTCTATAACCTATCATAAATCAATACAATATATGTATATATATATTCCATGCACAAAATATTAGCAGCTACCCGTAGATAGAACAATTTATGACCAGAGCATGTAAATAATAATTAAAAAAGTAATAATTTAAAAAAAAATAATCAGCCTTTTGCGGGGCGCGAAACGACGGCAAAGAAGCCTTGATTCCGCCGGTCGCATTCCTTGTCCACTACACTAGCTGTGATATTTGGAAACAATTTTAATACTTTGGTAGATGCACGGCATATGCACTTGCAAATAATTGAATTAACTTACAAGGAGTCTGTCACAATGTGTAATCCTGGATTTGAAAAATGGTATAGCAGGATAAAATGGTCAAAAGTGCCCTTGAACCGATGTTACATCGCAGAGCACCGGTCGATAGCTTACCAAAAAAAACCGTTGTGTACCAAGTTCCAACCCTCTACCTTGATCAGGAGGGTAGTTACGGGGTAAATTAAAAATATCGTTTTTTCCCACATTTTTCCTATTAAATTATTGGAAAAATTCTGAAAAAATCTAGAACATTGCAGAGACGGATCTTTATGGTTGTGATTTTTTTTCAGATTTTTTCGAGTTAATCCCAAGTGTGAAAAATCAAAAACAAAAAATGACGAAAAATGCATGTTTTGGGTTGATGTTTTCGAGTGACTAGATTTTCCTTTTTACAGTAGCTAGTCGCGGGCACGACTAATATGCCCCATTTTTTTCATATTTTTACCTGTGGGGTGCCATGTTCAAATAAATTAAAAACCCATATTTTCAAGGTATTTCATGCGAAATATTAGTGAATACTATAAATTCTTGCTTTTCATTTATACAGTGAGTGAATTATGGAAGTTTTAATACCCTGCGTTTGGTAGGGTGGTCTATGAATAAAGGAAATTAAGTTATTTTAATTAACTCAAAGTTATGGGAATATATATGTAGAAATATTAAAGAGCATTTTAACATCGTCGCTAGCGTACTAGTAAGGTTTCCGACTGCGGAACCGCTGGAGACTTTTTCTTCGTAATTTCGAGCCCAGCAATGGTTCAATTTTTTTTTGTAGGATAATTTTTTTTTAATTAATTATCACACGGAATAAACGATATTAATCTAAAAATATTTTAATACTTACTACGGATATTTTTTAATATTTTGTCAGCGGAATAGATGTGTCGTATTGGTATATGATAGATATGGACAAAATATATATTTCACGTAATGGCAAAGATGGCACATGTACTCGCAGAATTCGTATCTTTATTTTAAGAAAACTTTTAACCATTACTGTCATGATGAGTATGCCTCTTACAGTTTTAGTTCTCGTCACTTGTGCCGGCTATTGGTGATAACTATTTTTAATTAAAGATACGTATACATCAGTTGCACAAAAGAAGCTAAATAATTCTGTACCTATCCGAGCATATATGCCATCTTTGCCATAACGTGAAATATATATTTTGTCCATATCTATCGTATACCAATATCACATCTATTCCGTTGACAAAATATTAAAAACTACCCCTTGTAAGTACTAAAATATTTTTAAATTAATATCGTTTATGGCAGAATAATTAAAAAAAAATTATGCTTTAAAAAAAAACATATCCATTGCTGGGTTCGAAACTGCGAAGAAAAACATTCCATCGGTTCCACAGACTGAAACGTTCCTGCTACGCCAGTGGCGATGTTAAGAATTTTTTTAATATTTGGATATATAATGTTACAACTTTCAGTATTGAAACGCTATAAATGGAAAACAAGAATTTATAGTATTCACCAAAATTTCGCACGAAATACCTTGAAAATATTAGTTCTTAATTTTTTTGAACATGGCGTCCCAGAGTAAAAAATATGAAAAAAATGGAGCATAATAGTCGTGTCCGCATCTCGCTACTGTAAACCATAGGGCACTTTTGACCATTTTATCCTGCTATAAAAATTTTCCAAATCCACGATTACACATTGTGACAGGCTCCTTGTAAGTTAATTCAATTATTTGCAGGTACATATGCCCCACAGCATCTAAAGTATTAAAGTTTCTTCTTAGCATCACAGCTAGTGTAGTGGAGAAGGTTTGCGACTGGCGGAATCAAGGCTTCTTTACCGTCGGTTCGCCCCTCGCAAAAGGCTAATTATTTTTTATGAAATTAATATTTGTTTAATTATTATTTACATCTTCTGGTGATAAATTGTTCTATCTACGGGTCGCTGCTAATATTTTGTGCATGGAATATATATAATGTATTGATTTATGATAGGTTATAGAACAAATCAATCTGCAATCTCAAACTGTTTGGCTTCTCGACTTACACACCTTACTTAAATACTGGCACATTACAAAATCATTTGCCCCTTACCTCATTGCCCCGGGTCTCTCTTTTGTATGGAAACCTACTCAGTAATTCTGTTGGTAACCATCTAACTCTGACAATAATGTACCTTCATCCAAGCCATACAGAAATAATCATACTTCTTTACATATGAAATTTTATTGAAAGGGAGTTGTCAACGTTTTGATTCACTTTGTAGCCCCGAAAAGGGCTGGTTTGAATGGATATCAAGGATATCCTTGAAATTTAACAACAATCAGTCGCTTTCCTCTCGTTCCACAGAGATTCAATCTTTTAAAACAAACATTTGGTTCCTGCTGTTTCCTACCGCATCCATCCTGAGTGTGCTTAGTCCTGCACACAGCTTTCTTTTATGTCCTCTAGATGCCGATTTCAATTAGGGCAGTGGATATGTTGTGGATGTAGACGTTATTGCTTCTATAAACTTGTTAATAATCCAGCCCACGATAAAGTTGCTAGTGTCACAAAAATCACAGATCACAACTTCCAAGGCTCCAGTTGCATAGAACTTTAAAGTATCTAATAGCTAATGCAGTGTTGATACAGCATAACTTCTGAAATAAAAATATTTAGATTTATTAACCAAAAGTCTCTTTGCTAGTAACAATAGCGTACCCATTTTAGAAAGTAACGTGAAAACTAACTAATTTGTTCTAAATTTACCTTTCAACGTACTCCTTATGTTCGTTTCGATAAGTTAGAGGCATCTCAAGGATGATTTTAGGAGAAATTTCGCCCTGCCCCGAACGACAAATGATTTTCTCCAACTTGGATCAGGTTATGCTGCCACGCCGTCACATATGTTTTCACACTTTACAGGGACATTTTACAATTTATTCTCAATATGAATGGCACTTATCTGCACTATTAATGCCACATTTACCGTCCGTGTCCGTCCCGGCGTTGGAGATATGTGAAATAGAAAAGACGCGCAAAAACAGGAAAAAATATATTACATACTAAGAAAAACCAACCCTGCTGGACTCGAACAATCAATCATACAATTCAATAGGGGTCAAGATTTTCGCAGCTCGGTTTTCTCTCTCACATAATCTCGCGTTTTCTGGAAATTTCTCGAGGCTTCTAGAAGATTCTGGAACTTTCGCGAGGCTTCTGGAAGATTCTGGAACTTTGGCGAGGCTTCGCTCGCGGTGCCGCGGGGTATTGACCTCGCGTCAATCTGATGTTATGGTCGGTCAGATGGAAAAATTTTACGGCTTGATCGCTCCATGTATCGTCTCGTTACAGTCTAATATTTATTTTTCATTTATCTATTCTAATTTCTTAATAACTGAAATAACGATTATATGGTTCAGGTGAGAATAAAAAGTAATTTAATTTAGGAACATATATGTTTTTAGCCTTCAAGGAGATGTTCCGAGGTGACTGGAATTTCACGATGTCGACTTCATTATATTATTTACACACCCTCTATATAACGAAAATTTCAAAGCGCGAGTAAGGAGGATTTGTACATACATAAGAAAATCGCAGATGTTCTTGAAATTTGTATGGATGATGCATTTTAATGTAATAAAAGGAGCAAACCAAATTTCTGCGAAATACGTTTTGGCTTCGCACAGGAAAATGAAATAGTCGTGCGTCTCACGCAACGAGCGCAGGGGTTCTCCGATATTACCGGGGGACTTGGATCGCGTGTGAGCGCTAAGCCTCTCGGGCTACTCCGCAACGGAGGGCGGCCAATCCGGGAATGTCGGAGAATCCCTGCACTCGTTGCGTGACACGCACGACTATTTCATATTCCTGTGCGAAGCCAAAACGTATTTCGGAAAATCTGATGATGGATCACCATAGAAAAATGACTGCTCCATCGCTCAGTGTAATTGGAATTCACGCTATAGTCGCACCATTTTTATTAAAACTCAAAGAAAGGGTCCCAAAATAGACGCCCAAAACCTGTCTCGCCCAATTCTACTATCATTTAAACATCTTTGTTAGTTGATATTGCAAAAACGATTCCGACCAATGTATGCAGAAATGTCTGCTGAATTTTTTGCGACTAATAGAATTTGTCTATCTTTTATAGTGTCAAAAGAATTGTTGTTTAAAGTTGAAAAAAGTTTTTTTTTTCAAAGTTCATTTTTTCAAAAACTGAGGGTGCTGGAAAGGAACGGATTTCAAATTCGGGTTTAGAGCATCGAAATCTATAAGAATCACCGAACAGATAATACGGAATAAAATACGTGTTGGACAGTGTTATCAGTGGCTGGAATGTTTAATCCAGTACATTTTGCTCAAAACCCATCTGGCCTAAGAAATCACTGCATCCTATGTACTGTGTATTCCGTGTAATGTTCCTACAATATTCATGCAATATTCCTTTCTGTTCGGCGAGCTTTAATTGCAATTCATAAGAGAACGTGTTAAATTATTAAGTTATTGTCTTCTAAACTACGTAGTAGGGATTTCTGAAATTTGGTATGCTCCTTTTATTCCATTAAAATGCATCATCCATACAAATTTCAAGAACTTCTGCGATTTTCTTATGTATGTCCAAATCCTCCTTACTCGCGCTTTGAAATTTTCGTTATATAGAGGGTGTGTAAATAATATAATGAAGTCGATATCGTGAAATTCCAGTCACCTCGAAACAACATCTCCTTGAAGGCTAAAAACATATATGTTCCTAAATTAAATTACTTTTTATTCTCACCTGAACCATATAATCGTTATTTCAGTTATTAAGAAATTAGAATAGATAAATGAAAAATAAATATTAGACTGTAACGAGACGATACATGGAGCGATCAAGCCGTAAAATTTCTCCATCTGACCGACCATAACATCTGATTGCATCTGATTGACGCGAGGTCAATGCCCCGCGGCACCGCGAGCGAAGCCTCGCGAAAGTTCCAGAATCTTCCAGAAGCCTCGCGAAAGTTCCAGAATCTTCCAGAAGCCTCGCGAAAGTTCCAGAATCTTCCAGAAGCCTCGAGAAGTTTCCAGAAAACGCGAGATTATGCGAGAGAGAAAACCGAGCTGCGAAAATCTTGACCCCTATTCGGAAGCAGGGTTTTAGAAAAAGCCGGACACTCAACAGGGACAGTCGGCCTTGTAAAACGCAGTTGTCAATAGTTCGTTGCTAGCCCACTCAGTTAACAAGGAGTAACTTGACTTACCTGTAAACCTCGTTGTATCTGATGCGAAAAATATGTTGCTTCTGTTCCTTAGAATCCGACTCCTTTATTCCTTTGCCAATTCCACGAAACCTTCCTACAACACTAATATTTCATTGCAATGTTGGCGCAATATTGCGTCTTTGTCCTTCATGTGGCAATATTACAGGAAGACTCCTGCCATATTCCTAATCAACATGGGGTATTATTTTATTTTGCAATATATGTTAAGTTTACGTATCCTACAATATAGGTAGCATGTATCATATTGTTAGTGTGTTAGCGGAGTGAATAGTACATGGTACGGTCTTATATTGCTAATTGTATGATTGATGGTTCGAGTCAAGACGGAGTTGGTTTTTCTTAGTATGTAATATATTTTTTCCTGTTTTTGCGCACTTTTCTATTTTACCTATCTCCAACATGTACCTGCTGTTATGCTTATAATTGATATAAGATTATGTACATAAATAGTAGGTCAACGTGGGTATTTTATTGTGTGTTTATGTATTACATGCGCTCGAATCAGTCTTTTGCAGAAATAGATATTTTTTTAGTAAAAAATCGATTTCAAGAATGATAAATACTGTAGATCCTGTTAAAACATCGAAATAAAAAATCCATCCTGCAAGAATCTACGAGAGATATTGACTAGCAAAAATTGACATTTGTCACGTCTTGCAGTAATTGCAGGACGGTGAAGTTTCAATAGAAATCGTCCGTTGGTCGTGTGACTTCCACCGAGCACTTCCAGGGCGTACGCCAAACTAATTTTGTACGCCGTATTTCGTTTATTGATGATGGGTGTAGGAATAAGGTTCCGTCACTTCCCAATCAATTTTTGTATTTGGACAGAAGCAGCGTTTACTTCACAAAGGAATCACAATAAAATCTTATAATGCGAATGCGGAGATGTGTTAGTACTGAACACCTCTAGACAAGTGAGTTTCAAGGGCCGCTCAGGCTCGCGCTTGGTCCTCGCAACGGAAAATTCGAAGGAAGGGGTACAATTCTGTTTTTCTGATGGTTAGTAAGGATGCGTAATAACTGAGACGGTTAGTACCTCGCGGTCAAAAACGTGCGGTCCGCAACAAAGAGTGCCGCGGCTAAGCTTGTATGAATAGAAATGTATGCCAGATGCTTGCAATCGCTTACTTTGAAAAATAAATTAATTTTCGGCTGTTGACGGTGATCGGACAAAATTACGGCGCAATACTATTGTCGGTACTCTACATGCCGCCCGCCTTGAACGGATTCGTTCGAAAGAAGAATTTACGGTTTACAATATGGCTTAGTTGACTCGATACAATTATAGAAAAGAACTTGTTACGTCGCTTAATGTTGTCAGATCTTATCTTAATTTCAATGAAATAAAGTGAAAACAAACAACAAACAAAAAAAACCAAAATAATAATATAACGCTTATAAGTTCAATAAATGTAAAAGGCTTAACATAAAATAGTTATAATAAACTATGGTAGTAAAATAACGATACAATAAATTTTGCACGCTTATATACATATATTACATAGAGCAGGACGGTTTTCGGTCTTCCTCAAGGGGCAGTGGACAAAGTTTCTTGACGCTCCGGGTATAGACTCCAGAAGCGGTCTTCACAGTCACCACTCGGATAATGTTGTCATCTCCGGGGTGAGTCTCCGTGATACGACCAAGTGACCAGCAGAGAGGTGGTCGATTGTCCTCCTTGAGAAGTACTAGTGTACCCGCCTTGATTTGTTCGTTTGGTCCAGAATGCCATTTGGAACGCACTATCAGTTCCTGAAGATATTCCTTTGACCAACGAGCCCAAAAATGCTGGCGCATTTTTTTGAATGTGTTGCCACATTGACAACCGGTTGCTTGGTACCTGTAAAAGATCAGTCTCCGGCATGCTCGTTAAAGCATCACCGGTAAGGAAGTGGCCCGGGGTAAGAGGTGAGAAATCATTAGGATCCGAGGATAGTGGTGTTAAAGGACGAGAGTTTAAGATCGCCTCAATTTCAATCACATAGGTATTAAATTGTTCAAATGTTAGTAATGTTTCGCCTATCGTACGTACGAGGTGATGTTTAAAAGATTTTACTCCCGCTTCCCATAAGCCACCAAAATGAGGTGCCCGTGGGGGTGAAAAATGCCATTCAATATTTTGATTGGATAAGTATTTGGCTATAGTATTGTTATGACCCTCGGATTGTAACAAATCTTGGATCTGCTTGAACTCATTTTTGGCTCCCACAAAATTGCTGCCATTATCAGAATACATCCTCTCGGCCACACCGCGTCTCGCGAAAAAGCGTTTGAGCGCCGCGATAAATGCTTCCGTAGTCATATCAGAGACTACTTCAAGATGTATTGCCTTCGTAATGAGACATACGAATATCGCGACGTATATTTTTATGCGTTTTTGGTTACGGTGCTTCTTCTCCTTCACGAAAAACGGCCCGCAATAGTCAACCCCAGAATTTTGAAAAGGGCGCGTTGCATTAAATCTATTCCTCGGTAAATTTCCCATGATGTATTGTACACAGGTAGGTGGATTAGCCCGAAAACATGGGATGCACTTCCGAACGATCAAGCGCGTGGTGTTTCTGCCATCAATTGGCCAATACCGTAATCTTACGGCGTTCAGAGTTGCCTGTACTCCGGCGTGCATATTGTTTAAATGAGCATTTTGTATAATGAGCCTTGTAACGTGATTCGATCGAGGAAGAAGAATCGGGTGTTTTTGTGAAAACGGTATGGGTGCGTGCTTTAGACGACCGCCTACGCGGATAATTCCGTCGTCATCCATAAAAGGGTTTAATGGAATGATTTTGCTCTTGTCATCTAATTTCCGACCAAGTTTTAAATCCTTAATTTCAGAAGCGAATGCTTGTCCTTGTATTTGGATTATTATTTTGTTATGTGCTAGCCTTAGTTCCTCTAATGTCAATTCGTTGTCAGGTTTGATTTTTAATAAAGTTCTTCGTTTGAACCTAAGGCAGTATGCGACTATTCGTACTAAGGTCGTGAAAGAAGAAAAACGATTAAACATATCGGTATTGGTAACACTAGTCAAAGTGATTATAGTACGCCTCTCAGGAATTTCGATACTCGGTAAGACTTGTTGAGGCCAGTTGCTCTCCGGTTGTACAAGCCAATCTGGTCCGGATGACCATAGCGTATTTTGTAAAAATTGCGGCACGGACTGTCCTCGAGAAATGAAATCAGCTGGATTGTCGGAAGAGCTCACGTGTAACCAGTCGGTAATAGATGTGTTATCTTGAATTTTGGACACGCGGTTAGCCACAAAAGTTTTTAAAGTATGAGGTGGAGTTCGGATCCAATGCAAGGCTATTGTAGAGTCTGACCAAAATCTAGTTTTATTAAATGATAACCTTAGTGATTGTGTAACGGCTCGGTATAATTTGGACAGTACCTCAGCGGCACACAATTCAAGGCGTGGAAGCGATGTTGTTTTTAGTGGCGCGACCCTAGACTTAGCGCATATTAAGCGTGACGTTACTTCGCCCTTACTATCGGTACATCTCAGATAAAAGCATGCGCCATAGGCCTGCTCACTAGCGTCGCAAAACCCGTGAAGCTGTATATCATATGGTTCGTCAATCAATATTCTTCTTGGAATTGAAAGGTTTTCTAAACTGTTTAACCCTTTGACTGCTAAAGGCGTATATATACGCCCTCACGAATCCATCAATATGTACGAAAGGCGTATATATACGCCCTCACATATCCATCAATATACACGAAAGGCGTATATATACGCCCTCACAAATCCATCAATAAGTTAAGCAAAATTAAAATAGCTTACTAGCTAAGTTACTAATTGATATTTTTAATTTTGTTGCCATTATTATTTTTGAAATCCTAAGAATGGCATCAAATTTCCGGGTACTGTTTTGGTCACTGTCAGTTTCCACTAGTCAGTGGACAACTGCTCGCAGCGACGGACAAGCGAAAAACGCGCCGTCCATATCGATGGATTCGTCCGAGAGCGCGCCGCAGTCAAAGGGTTAACTCATGTTTGTAAGTTTTCCAGGCATGCAATATAGACGGTGGAACAGTTTCGTCCCAATTTAAATTGTCCTTCCACAATTGCTGTATTAAGATCTTGGCGCGTATAATAATTGGACCAAGTAGCCCTTGTGGATCGAAGAGTCTCGCTATCTCCGAAAGTATGACGCGCTTGGTAATTCTTAGCGTGTCTTCTGGTAATTTTACGGTGTATGTAATTTCGTCGCGTTTGGCATGCCAGAAAATGCCTAGAGTTTTCTGAGTAGTATCCGAATCTAGACATAAGCATTGGGAGTCTGACTGTTCCGCTAAATCCTCAATCAACAATTGATTATTAGAGGACCATTGTCTCAATGTAAAACCGCCGGAATTAGCCAGTTTCAATAATTGGTCTCTAAGTTCCCTCGCATCGATTAAACTGTCCGCACCGGTAAGCAGGTCATCCATATAAAAATCCCCTTTAAATGCGGCTGCAGCGATCGGATATGAACCGCCTTCATCCTCCGCCAACTGCTGTAAGCACCGGACAGCTAAGAACGGCGCGCATGCCGTGCCGTACGTAACGGTTGTCAATTTATATACCTTAATTGGTTCGGTTATGTCGCTGCGCCATAATATTTTATGATATTTGGTATCATCTGGATGTAAATCGATCTGTCTAAACATTTTTTCGACGTCTGCTGTTAAAACAATTTGGTGCATACGAAAACGTAAAATTAACGAAAATATGTCTTCTTGCAATTTTCCCCCTACCATCAACGCGTCATTTAAGGAAATCCCGCTAGATGATTTCGCGGATGCGTCGAATACCACGCGTGTTTTCGTAGTAAGGCTGGATTGTTTTACCACGGCGTGATGAGGTAAATAATAACCGTCGGTATTGATATCATTGTTCGTAATGTCAGTCATATGACCGAGTCGTGCATATTCATCTAAAAAGGCCAAATATTGTGATTTTAACTCGGAATTTTGATTTAATCGGCGTTCTAGAGAATAGAATCGTTTTAGTGCTGTTTGATAAGAATTACCAAGCTGATTTATTTTGTCGTTAAAGGGTAGGCGAACGATATACCTGCCGTCCGGACTACGTTGCGTATTTGCTGTAAAGTGTTTTTCGGTTGCCTTTTCTTCGGGAGAAAGTATTGCAATCGGAGAGCATTCTTCCAACTCCCAAAATTTTGTCAGATTGTAATTTGAATCATTAACGGCGATGTGACAGGTAGTATTAGAGGATGTGTATTTGTATCCACCTCGCCTGATATGACCCAGCCAAGTCGCGTCTTTTGTAATACGGAACGTTGGTTAGGCAAACGAATTTGACCGATGGCTAGTAGTTTATAAAATAAGTATTCACCCAATAGGGCATCAATTGGTGCTGGTCGATGGAACTCCGGGTCTGCTAATTGAATATTGGCTGGTATTTGAATGGAATTTCGATTTATCTGTCGCGACGGCAACATTGATGTAATAGTAGGTAGCGCGAAGAAAGTTGCTTCGATAGAAAATTCGTTTCTTGGAACCTTTAAAGTCGTTGTTACCGCGAATTTTATATGGGCTGCTGATTGACCCAATCCGGAAGCAGGCATATTGACATACGTTTTGGGTAACTGCAACCGTTCGGCAAGAGATTCCGTAATAAAGTTTTGTTGAGAGCCTGCGTCAAGTAGAACTCTGCAATTATGCCGTTTATTGAACTTGTCTAAAATTTGAATACGCGCGGTAGAAAGTAAAATTTCGGAAGAACTGAATGTCGTCAGTCCTACCGGTGGCGAACTAGAGTTAGATGGAAGAGATTCCTTAGGTTGTTCGCTTGTTTTTGAATTTGTGGATTCGGGTACTTCAGAAAAATGAATTAAGCTATTATGGCGCTTCTGGCATTTCCGACAAGACGAACCATGACATTGGCTCGTTGAATGACCACGTCTTAGGCAATTGACGCATAGTCTTGCCTTTCTGACTGCGTCTAGTCGTTCGCGAGGCGCTAGCTTCAAGAATGTCGTACAATGTTGTATGTAATGATCATCGTTGCAAATTGGACATATGATCTTAGATTGCGTTCCAATATAACTGTTTTGACTGCGTGTCTGAATACCCGACCTCGTGGGTACGGTCTGAACACCCGACCTCGTGGGTACGGTCTTTTCCCGATATTGAGGTCGCACCTTGTCCTTAATATTACTAGTTATTTGGGTTGATATTAATGGTGTTGGTTCCGAATCCCGTGAATATTTGTTCAAAAAAGATAATAAATCTTCGAAAGTAGGCAACTTTTCTTCATCGATCGAACGTTCCCAGGCGGTTCGCGATTCCGAATCTAATTTTGCCGTGATAATGAAAATCAGCATTTCGTGCCACTCAGTGGGCTCCTTTAATGATTTTAGTGCGTTTAAGTGCATTTCGGCCTTTTCGCAGAGATTGCGTAGCGCGCGAGCACAATATTTGGTATTTTCAGGCAACTCGAATAACGCTCGAATGTGGCCTTGTATGATTCTGCGCGGTTTGTCATATCGCTTTAGAAGTGCATTCCATGCCACTAAGTAATTTTCAGCGGTTGCGTTCATGGAATTGACGACAGCGGACGCGTCCCCGACAAGATAAGATTTTAGCAAATGAAATTTATGCACGGCCGGCATTTCGACCTCATGTACGAGGCCTTTGAATGTGTCATGGAAACTATGCCAATCAGCGTAGTCTCCATCAAACGTCTTAATCTGAATTTTAGGAAGCAATGATCGCGGACTCGACGAAGAAACGGTAATGGCCGGAGAATCGCGCGGGTTACCGCTACCGACGGTAGCTGTGTCTTGTGACGCTTCTAACTGTTGTATTCGTCGACGAACTGTAACCTCACATTCCCCGTGGATAACCTCAAACTCTGCCCAAGATGTATCAACATCCGCTTCCTGATCAATCTGAATAAGGCCTTCTTGTATGACGGTAAATTTACTGAATATATCTCGAAGTCGGTCTTGAAAATATTGTAAAGAGGCTAGATCTAGCTCCTCTGATGCATTAAGGCAGTTAGAAAGACGCGTTAGTTGACCCTTAATGGTACTGCGATTTTTTAGAAGCGCCTTGCTTTCGGTCGACATATTAAAACGTTAATTAAAAAATGAAATTGAAATTGAAATTGAAACGATCGCACCCTTGGTAAAAGGATTACTAATGATAGGAAGGTGATGCAGAACTCACATATACGTAGACTTCTCTTTAGGTATCTGGTATGGTGTCACACGTCTTGTTGCAACGTGACGGCAATAGTTGTCTGGTAAACTTCTCAGCTTCGCAGCAGTCCTTGTGATGAAGGACGTTGAATAGATGATTCGATGTGATTCCTCGTCTATCGATCTGTCGTCGGCTTCGCCTTCCCAGTCATGGGACGTCCGAATGACAGAGATATTGTCAAGTCACAATACTTGCGGCTTGAACACGTGTTTGCGTATGCGGTATCCGTGGTGTAGTTTTCCACCAGCTGATCCGGCTCGAAGGACCAAAATAATGTCACGTCTTGCAGTAATTGCAGGACGGTGAAGTTTCAATAGAAATCGTCCGTTGGTCGTGTGACTT
The DNA here is from genome assembly GCA_963942575.1 of Priocnemis perturbator. NCBI lineage: Eukaryota > Metazoa > Arthropoda > Insecta > Hymenoptera > Pompilidae > Priocnemis > Priocnemis perturbator. The sequence goes on from CAWWDK010000066.1 coordinate 810,016, forward strand.
CCACCGAGCACTTCCAGGGCGTACGCCAAACTAATTTTGTACGCCGTATTTCGTTTATTGATGATGGGTGTAGGAATAAGGTTCCGTCACTTCCCAATCAATTTTTGTATTTGGACAGAAGCAGCGTTTACTTCACAAAGGAATCACAATAAAATCTTATAATGCGAATGCGGAGATGTGTTAGTACTGAACACCTCTAGACAAGTGAGTTTCAAGGGCCGCTCAGGCTCGCGCTTGGTCCTCGCAACGGAAAATTCGAAGGAAGGGGTACAATTCTGTTTTTCTGATGGTTAGTAAGGATGCGTAATAACTGAGACGGTTAGTACCTCGCGGTCAAAAACGTGCGGTCCGCAACAAAGAGTGCCGCGGCTAAGCTTGTATGAATAGAAATGTATGCCAGATGCTTGCAATCGCTTACTTTGAAAAATAAATTAATTTTCGGCTGTTGACGGTGATCGGACAAAATTACGGCGCAATACTATTGTCGGTACTCTACAACATTCACGGTGCATAGTGCAATGTAGGACAGGTAGAATAGCCGCATAATAGTCAGAAAATAGCCAGAAAATAGTGGATGGACAGTGTGTATTTACCATTGAACTATATATACCACCTGGAATGCGCACGGATGCAGGAACAGCCGCGCCTCGCTTGTAGAGAGAGAAGAAAGACATTTTTGTATTCTGTCTCACTCTTACCACTGAAACTTTGGGACATACAGTCGATTTGCGCCTTTCGACGTAAGTTCCACAGAGATTTGACTAGATACGACCGGTTCGAAAAGAGTTGCACTCTTCTGTTTAGATATTTCAGTAGGTGATGTCAGCATGTCACAGAAATTAATGTATATGATCACAAAACAAAGTAAAAAACATTATCAAAAGCATTAAAATTACACATGATTTTTTGTTTTAAAGGTAGTGAAGGTTAATTGTTAATACGTATCGAAATTGCTTTCCTTTGGGAATTGTTCATGCTGGATGTAAAAATATAATTATTTGCTCATTTTATGTTTTTTTTCCAAATAGACATAGACAATAAATAAAATAAATATTACAATAATTTTGATTGATATTATTAATTTTGTTTGAGAAAGTATCCTATTTAACAGACTTCAAAAATGCACTGAACAATATAAAATAATGTTCGATTTTTGAAGTCGGTGTTACTTTTTTTTAAGTTTCCTATGCGTTTGAAAGTAGTGTTTCCTCGTACAGATTCACCCATTAATATTTTAGGAATGAAATAATATATATACTGGTAATTAACAAGTTTTACATGCTATTGCCACAGTCAGAAATTGTAATAGATGCCTGATTGATTATACACATTTGAAATTATCTCTCTGTATACAAATTGCAAATTATGAAACATATATAGTCTATATTTATTGTATGGGAACAGTTTTTCTTCAAACACATTCTGTTTTTATTACGACTTACCATAAACCCTTTTGTCATAGAAGCAACAAAAGGATAGTACAGCAAAGATAGTTCAGTTCCGTATATTTTAACGGCGTACACAACATTATTGAAAGGGTAGTACAGGTAACAAAGGACAAAATACCAAAATATCTTCTTTCTCTCTCGGCGCGGCTCGACTGCAGCTCTACATACGGCCGTGCGCATTCCAGATATTCTATAGTTCAATGGAGTATCCTCATTCCAAATAAAGGGTATGTCATTTTCTAATAATTGGGTAAGTACAGTATATTCTGTCACATTGTCAGTCAGCTCGGAATCGTGTTCGGACCATTGAACTATATACTACCTGGAATGGGAACTGTGGGAAACTGGGAAACAGAAAACGGCCCATTTTGTTAGAAAGAGAGAGGTGAAATTCAGGGATGTCTGTCTCACTCTTACACACGTGCGGTCTGAACATATAGTCGCATGCACGTTAAAAGTGAAAGTTCCACGTTTGTATGGTCGGTTCGAAAAGAGTTCCTCCTTCCAATTATTGTTGAACTGGTAGTACAGTTATATTATAAATCTGGGCGTAGTATATATATGATTATGGGGATTTAATTTAATTTAGGGGTTTAACGTGGATGTAATGTACTTTGTCATCCTATTAGCGTTTTTTTAAATATAAATTTTATTATAATTTTTATTAATATTACAGAAACTATTCTCTACGATTATAATAATAGCTGTCAGTTTATATAATACATTTTCTAACGTTCATCGAATAGCCCCTTCAGATCCTTAGAGATGTTTTTTTTAGTCTTCACTCGTGTTTTGCCAAAACATGTAATTTTGCCCATCTCCAAATAGATCTGAAATATAAAAACTGTAATTAATATATAATGTTATGAACTTAAAATAAGTAGAAAAACAGTGACTTACATGCAATAGTTGATTATGAATTAATATAAACCTTTTCCACAAAATATTAACACACGATACAAATATATAAAATATAATACGTGCAAAAATTAACATTCTCTAAACATGAAAGATTTTTTTTTTTTTTTTATCCCGCCGATTCCACCCTACTACTATTCCCCGGACAAACGATTACGAGTTACTACAGGGAATAGCCCCGGGCTCTCCGGCCGGTAGCGGTATCTCCTACATCCTCCCCCTAATATCTGATATACTAGGAGGAGGTTCGGAACCGCACGCGCGAACTACAGCGTTTACTGCAGTGTATTGTATGAACCGCGCCGCTTGGTCGGTCCGCGCCACTTGCACAATATCGCTACCGACCTGTCCGGAATGATCGCAGCCTCGTACATGCATTGAACTAATAATAACATCATGCGTGCATGTACGACTCGCGCCATCTCGGGCACGCCTCCAGTTTAAAACTTTTATTTACATAACATTTAACATTGGATTCTTTAATATTATATACATGTGGTGAAGAAAGGTACAGACACGGGACATAAGTGATCAGAATTCTTGTATCAGGGCTGTGAATTAAACATTTGCAAACAGTATACTTTTATGTAGCTTTTGCCTGATACTCGCACGATTACCTAAGTACCGCTCCGTAGCTTCCTTCGTATACGTAAATATTCTAATATTTGCGTATATACTTATTATTAATTTAACAATTTGAATTTCATGCAGTTCACATAATCCATTAGTTTCCAACACCGGATGCGGCGGTGTAAACAAGGAAACAATTGTACCACTGTATTTCTCAAGTACTACTGAAGATATGTTTCTTTTGAAGTTTTTCTTATTCATGTATCCAAGCTGAATTTCAGCTCGAAAAGGTTTTTCCGCGCATTTAATAATATCAAATACTACCTTCGAGGGGAAACACAACTTCCCTGTGTTTACAAATGCAGTAAAACTACAATATTTTTTTACATCAACAGTGTATTGATGATCACTGTTGATTTTCTCAGTGAGTAAAAAATCCTTACAATAAAGGCACGATAATTTTGCAAAAATTTTGTTTACTACAACTCCAGAAATATAGTACAATATATTTTCTTGTAAACAACTCAAAGACGTGCTATCCATGCATGCAATTAATCTGTTTAAATTTTCGTCGTCTTTATCTAAATCTTGATGGGAATTATCTACCAAAGACCGTTTTGGGGCACGAAACTGAAAAATGGGCAATGTTTCCGATAAATCGTCCAAACAATTGCTATTTATACTCGCTGTAACATTGTTGCGGAAAAGCATTTTTCGCAATGCCCATATAAATTGAGGGCAATTTGGGTTGTCATTCCACCCTCCACGAGACCGAACACACGAAAAAAATAATTCTAAGTGGTCCTGAGAACATTTGTAGGTCAACAAGTATTTCAAAGGACTATCGGGGTCAGTCAAAAGATCATTTGCCAACCCAATAAAACTGTAAGTGTTCATGAAGAAACCCAAGGAAAATGTTTTTCTCTTGTGTTGTAAAATATTCACACCATTTATTTTAAGATTTGTTATATATGTTCTCACTTTCAAAAAGAATTCATTTTTTAAGTCAATTTTATGTAAGTAGATGGGAGATTTGAAACCTTTTCCAAATGAGTTTCGGCTATTCATTATGTCGAATAATTTATCGAATATTCTTAAAAATTCAACCGTGGCTTCACTCCCTGCAAAATTTGGATCACCGCTTAGTCGTAAAAAATCCAGTGAATCCGCAACAGCGCTACTGATGAGTTGAGCAGCTAAACGAACGTTCATTTTTTTGTTATAAAAATTTACATGCATAGATGACAATCGATTTCCCAGTTCCAAATCCTCTGCTTCTTGCAAGTCATGCAATTTTTTAATAAATTTAAAAGATATTTCCCCCATCGGTGATGTAATCACTTCCTCAGCAAATGCATTGCGGCACAGTTTGACCATATGGCAAGCGTCTAATATACAGTAGACTTGACTGTCCGCAGATGGGTGTTTGAAGGAAGTGACCAAATCTGCCTTGGAGAAATCGCAGCCCAATAATGTTAAAGTTTTTAAATTTGTGGCACAGCCATCGCATGTTATAGATCGTACGGTAACGCCAGTACTTTTTAATAAAATTAAAGCGTGATTGAGGATTTGACACTGTAAATCGGCTATTATTTTATTTACGAAAAAAAAGGCAATAGGGATCTTGAATTTTTTTGTGTAGGTTACAATTTGAAGAACCAGAGCTTCCTTTGCTAATTCTTCAGAATCTACGTGAGCACCGTAATCTACATATCCGCGATTCTTGTCTTGTTTTTTATCATAAACAATTTGCCTACGAATAGCCATTGAATCCAAAATTAATGCTATGTCCTTGATACAGGAATTTGTTTTTACTTCCTCTTTTAGAAATTCTAGTACTTCGCTTATGAAGCCTGGTTCGCAATTGTACCTACTCAGCCATTTACGCAGCATGGATTTGTGAGGAAGGTGTCACTTGGTTCGGATAAAGTTATATGCCTTTGGAGAATAAAAATATAATGTTAAGGCGAAACTTTTTATATCGTCGCTGTACCGGTTTCCACAAGAAACGGAGGAATTTTTTAGTTCATTTTTCAAAACATGCAACGAGAAACCAGTAAAACGATTTTTTAAAACATATTCTACGGCATCTGTGCATTTACCGTTGGCTTTTAAATGCCGAACCAAGTCTTTCATCGTTTTTAATCTATTGTTGCGTCGCTGCAACCGCTTCTGTAGCACTCTTACTTTTTTACGCAAAGTTACCATTTTATCCTGTCTGCTTAAAATCCGGGATGATGTTTGTGTGCCAATGTCCTGTGATCTTCTGTTGATTGCAGGTCCTGACTGTAAAGATAAATTCTACCTTGAATATGACATACTTGATACTATTAACATTTTACAAAATATGAATGAAAGATCATAAAACAAAACATAATAACATACATGTAACTTTTCAGCATGCAACACATCATCATTAGAAGAGCATTTCTGGTGAAGTGTGACATTTGTATCACAGCTGGTATTTGCAGCTTCTATTATCTATAATATAATATAAATTTATAACAGTTTCTCAATTTACACTTATAAACACACATGCCTTATATTACTGGCGCGGTCCTATTTAGTATGTCATACAACCTACCATTTCGTTATCGGTATCCTCAATATTTGTTGAATATTTGCTGGGTCCTGCATGCAAATTTTGTATGATCCCTGTACTCGTTGAAGGTTGAACCTAAATCAATCATGGTGCCTTGTGATTAAAGTAATAATACAATTGTACTTACATCGTTAACATATTTGAAACACTTTAACTCTCGGACACCCGACTGAAAAAAGGAGACACGCAATCCCACGATGGGTTATTCTGACCAATCCTGCAGGACGGCAACCCGATATTTTATTTGTATAGATTTATGTGAGACGAGAACCGCAAAGTAAATTCAACGCGTTATAAAATACTAACGACCATGTCGCAGAAAATGTTATAAATGTTGCTCGAAAGAAGTTGTGAACAATTTATAAACAAATTATCAACAATCGTAAAATACATTGCAACGTCGCTATAATGCACGTAAGCAAAAATTTTAATTTTGTAAAATATTTTATAAACAATTTATAAACAAATTGTCAACGTTTAAAATATATTGCAACGTCGCGAAAATGTACGTAGGCGAACATTTTTATTTTGCTCAAAAAATGGGTTGACGATCTTCAGGCTTCGGGTCAAATTGACCCATCGTGGGTATCCGAGGCGATAAGTTTCACTAGAATGATACCTTTACTAAAGTTTAAGTAATATGCACGATATAGATATTTACATACCACATTTGTTGAACTACTTGCTATTGAATAATCCACATCGTAGTCAAACAATGTGGGTATTGCTCTCTTCTTTAGGCGGTTCTGTCCAGATGGTGTTACCTGAAATCAGTGTGGCCAGATCTGGCGCCTGAGCACCATTGGTACCCGCGGGAGTGGGGATACGCGCAAGTGTGCGTGCCCGTCTGTGAGAGCTGTGGACTCCACGCATTGGTCTTTCAGTTCACAGACAGGGCCCGCATACTTGCGCGAATGGTGCTCGGGCGCCAGATCTGGCCACACTGCCTGAAATGAATCATATATAAAATGTTTACTGCAAATGGTGCTGTACTTCGTAACTTTTTTTACGGATGTCGGCGGTATTGCCGTTACAAATTCTCCAAATGATGCCGGATCCTTGGGAAAGCTGTAAATAAAGACAATTTGGATATAATTAATTGGGAATAAAAAATGCTTTTCCTCATCAGTGTCAGCATATGGAGCTCTAAACACCATTTGTGTCGCAGTGTACGTGCGCGTCTGTCAGCTGTGTGCGATGCGCACAGCTTAGGTCCAATCAAGGCCGACACGAATGGTGTTCAGAGCTCCATATGCTGACACTATTCCTCATATATGCTACGCAGTTTTACTTTTATTCCTAATTACCTGTGAAAAGTAATATTCCCATTCTTCGTCCACACGCTTTTGCAATTTTTAATACAACACGACATAACCATGTTTCTGCCGCTTGGATAAAATGCCTTGATTCAACTGGTTTGCACGTTTGCACTTGTTTGTAATCCACCGATTTACGCGGTTTAATTTCTTGACTGGACTCTCGTCTGCTACACCGATATTTTTGAAACGGATCGTACAGTTAACAAAGGACAGGTATCCCTGAAATCATACTCTCTCTGTCCCGCTTTTCGGCGACTTTACATATGGATGTTCTCATTCCAGGTAGTATATAGTTCAATGGTTCGGACCACTTGGAGATAGTAGACACGGTTTTCGAGCCTCGCGACCCGCCTTTGTAGTTCGCCGAACGAAGAAAAGAAAACTTAGCGTACCAAATGCTATATTAAAGACGATTCTTATCGCTTTTTATTATTACATTTTCCTGTATGAAAAATTGTATAACGTAATCATGAAATTATTGGGATAAAAATGAGATCAAACATGGTGTAATTGAGATCACATTTACTGATCGTAGTATACTCTTTCACATTGTCAGTGAGCTGAAAACCGTAGTATGACAATGTGACAGAGAAGGACACGGTTTTCGCGCCTCGCGTCCGTCTCTCTCACGTTGTCATACTACGGATCTCAGCTCACTGGCAATGTAAAAGAGTATGCGAGTAAGAGTAGAGCCGAGTAGCGATAAGGACTAAGCCCTATATTTTAAATATATATTAATGTTATATCTCCACGACCGGGATAGAATATTATAAATAAATGTGACGCGGAACATGCGAAACTGAGATTTTAGATATGTATTTTAAATTGTGACTGGTGTCCTATCGTCCAGGATTTATATTATTAGGAAGATAAGCAGACAAGCCCGGTAAATAAATTAGGAAATGTTCGTAGATTTATTTATTTTATTTGTTGTTGTTTTTTATTATTTTTAACTCGTCCTCGTCATCGATTTATGTCTTTTTATTCGATTCTTTTTTATTTATTATTCGTACAAATTTAATAATGTATACATGCAGCGTATATGAAAATAGAACGTCACAGTAATAAATAAGTAAATATGGTCCGATTAATATCATGTTTGATTTCATTTTACGCGGAAAAATCTCATCAATATCTTAATCACTATTTTAGATAAAAAAAAAGCAAAATTTGAAAAGTTGTGATTGTATTATAAAAAACCAAACCGCGAACTCTCGACAAAGGAGCTGCGTCGCTTCACGCCTCATAAACATCACACGCTTGACTGACTCCGCTCGAGGTAACATAGGCGTAGGAATGACGCATACATGGGCGCAGACGCAGCCCATTGACAATGTGACTGGAGCTCCAGTAGTGACAATGTGACAGAATTTACTGTAGCTTTGCTATTTTGGCCATTCCATCCATAAATCTCCTGTAATAACCAACAAGGCCTTAGAATTGTTTTAAACTTTTGTTATTTTTAGGTATTGGGAAGTTCTTGACAGCCTTGACTTTGCCTGGATCAGGTTTTACACCCTTCAATCTTATAAGATGCCCCAAATATGTTATTTCACGACGAAGGAATTGGCACTTTCCAGGTTATAAGGTGAGTCCAGCATTTTGTCAACGTGCTAAAATATGTTTTAATCTCTGGGAATGTTCTGCCAATGAGCTTGCATAAATAACAATATCATCCATATAAATAAACATTTCAATTCCCTGTAACCCAGATAATAATAAGTCCATGCACTGTTGAAATGTTGTAGTGTCCATTGATAGTTGGGAACGCTGTCGTTGACTTGGATTCGGGGTCCATTGGTGTTTGATGGAACCCTGAAGCCAAATCAAGAATACTAAAATACTTGGCACCACAAAGCTGATCTAAAATGTCCACTATGTTTGGAATAGGATATGAGTCGCTGATGGTTTTCTCGTTCAACTTCCGATAATCAATAACCATCCGTCACTGAGGCTTTCCAGTAGCATCAGGTTTTTTTGGAACAATCCATAAGGGAGAATTGAATGCAGATGAGGATGGTTGAATAATATCATCCTCAAGCAAAGAATCTACTTGTTCTTTTATCTCCTGCTTATGTATACATGGAAAGCGATATTGTTTTGCACTTCTTGGGACTTCATCAGTGGTAATTATTGAATGTTTTGCGAGCTTTGTTGCCTGTAACTTGTCATTTGGAAGATGAAATTGATATGAAAATTCATATATATTAGTTTGAGAAGGCTTGTTACCTCCAAATTATTAAGACGTTGTAAATGTAATGATTCAACAATTTTAGAAAAACTCTGCGCATCTGCTTTGGCCTGAGCATTATTAAAATTTCCAACTTGCTGATCATGGTGCTGGAGGCATAACCTCAAACCCTTCTAGTTCTACCGGAGGTAAGGAAAACTTAATTTGGTCTGAAGTGGTATTTATGGCAAATAATTTTGCAAAGCCATTTATGTGCGTAACCAAAGCTTCACCTACGTAAGCTTCTGGATTAACATTAAAATTTCTTACATAACCCGATTTGATTCCTTTATTCTTTACAGGAATTGTGACCAACACTTTACTACGCGCTGGCAAATGGAATGTAGAACTATCCTCGAGTAAAATTTCTTTGTCCCCGATCTGAATAGAATTTGGATTAGAATTATTCAATTTAACTATTGCATTCTGATTTTACAGAAACCGTATTCCCAGGATACCCGCTACTGCAATGGGAAAGTGTTAGAGAGTAAGCAGCGGATTATCCGCATTCCAACGTAGTAGACGGTACTGCCTGCTAACAGCCCGGCTTTCCGCACGTTCAATTTTTTCCGAGTTCCGGCATGATAATAGGACGGTTAGTACCATTTCCGAGAATTTTCCGAGGGCCTGGCAGCTCACACCGACATAATCTAGCAAGACAGACACTGTTACGATTCTATTATATCATTTCTCACATAATTTCATTCAATTCTTCGCTATTAAACCTTTGCTTATTCTCTGAAGTACTTTTCGATATTCCTGCATTGTTAATTTGTGTTAGATTCATCTAAAGCGTGAAGCGTACGTTACCAAGTTGTAAATTCCGCCTGTAAACTTTAAGAACTGCACTTGCAGTACCATTGTACATATTAGTTATAGTTCAGGTTAAGCGTACTTACCGTGCTGCAGAATTTCCTTTTCAGAAACTAATCTGCAACAAATTGGAATTTCACTTTCACACCACAAATATGAATGGATGTTTCCCCATTTGTGCAGACTATCTCAGGACCAATACCGGTAAGCTTATAGCAAACATCTGTATTCATATTCACATTGTTAATTAATTCCCCCCGTTTCATTATATTTACTTGAGAGCCTGTGTCCATTAGAAATTTCGAAATTCCTCCTCTAAATAATTTGTCATGAAGGGTTATTGTGGGTATATGACTGATGTTCACATTTATTTTAAATCAGTTGCTGGGTTCCGGCGTGCAATGAATTTTCTGCTCCCTGGTCCGCCATTTCGTGGAGCAGTGTGGCAGTTTAAATTATCGGACTTTTGGAAAGAATTACGCACTCCAGGTTCCTGCGCTCTTTGTACAGGCCAATAATTTCCTTTCGGCCTTCTAAAGCACTCGTTCCCCGTGTGATTCGGGGCTCCGCAAATATTGCAACGGGTACAATTGAAAATCTGTGAGTGAGGCTGACTCATTCAATTCTGAGAACAATTCCTTCGTATATGGCATAATTTTCCACATTGATAGCATTTACGATAATCTGTAATTGTTTGATAGATTTTTGTGTTTTGAAGAGTATAACGTGTGAGTCCACAGATTATAAGTAATTTCCTGTTCGCAAAATAGTGCTTCGTCCATGATCTGTAACAAATTTTGATTTTGATCTATCAGCATATTACTTAAAAGATTATTTTGAAGACCTAAACGAAAATTCCGAACGGCTGTCTTATTCAAGAGCATTGTTATTCCATTGCATTGTTCCTTCGAAAATTTTCCTTTTGCGACTTCTATTCCCTGATTAAGAATATCTTCAATTCTCAACCCATAATCCTTTAAATTTTCATTTCCACACTGCTTGATTTCTTTCATTTTATCTTGTATTTGGTCTAAATTAAAAGATCGCAAATAAATAGATCTTAATAAGTCTAAAAGTTCTTCTAGATTCCTGGGCTGTTGACGGTTTGCTATTAGCCGCTCAGCTCGAACCCGCAATCCGATTTTTAATTAAAAGGAAAAGGTTTTTTCGTTCCCTGGGATTTATGACCGAATTCGCCAACTCACTCTGACTAATAAATTTTTGTAATGAACATGAATTTTCATCGAATTTGGGTATTGATTCCGCTGCGAATTTAAAAGACATAAAACTCCGATTGTTTTTAGCGGGGTCAATAAAAGTACTGGCACTATCAATTTCCCCGACAGATCCTTCATTTAGCAGATTTTCCACAATAGAATTTCCTTCTGCTGGCGCCATACTTACTATTTCAAATCCCCTTCTTTTAGGCAAAGTTTGTACGGGACCTCCTCGACCTCTAACCCATTTGAAATTTCCAATCCTGATCTATAATTTACCAACCTACCTAGCTCGCTTTGCATTTCTCTTTCTCCGACTCATTTTGAATAAATGACTGAACGTTCTTATTCTATTAATTTAACAATACTTTATGCCTATATCTTCAGGTAGCGATGGACCTCCAGGCAGCTCCCAGCTCCTTCTTCCGGACGAAATCGTTTGTACGGTATCTTCCGAATTATTAGGAGGAAATGATGATATCTCGGTGCATGTGGATTCCAAGATAGCTTGCACGGCCGTCGGAAGCACTCGTCTCCGGCATTCACCCGTCGCTCCCAGGGGAAACTGTGCAAAAACCCGAGAGAGAGAGATTGCACCTTTCTGTTTCCGTCCTCGCCTGTTCCTCCAAGTATCCTTTTCGTTCTTTAGGCACCAGTCCGAAAGGGCGTGGGTTCGAATCAATTAAATTGACACAAAAACGTGTAATTTACAAAAATCCCTATAAAAGAGAGACCCGCGTGCTTCTCGAACAATTCTAAGTCAGTATATATGTATGTATACATGTTGATATAGTCGAGGATATGTTGAATTCTTGTAGAGTTTTACTTGCGTGGATATAGTTACTTTAAGGTTCTATGCAACTAGATTCTGTGGACTTCTGATTGCTGATTTTTGTGCTATTTGCAATCCTATCGTCGGCTGGATTATAAAGAAGATTACAGAAGCAATAACATCTTTTCATCCACAACATATCCACTGTCCTAATTGAAACCGGAGTCTACTGGTCACAAAAGAAAGCTGTATGCAGGCCTAAGCAAACGCAGAGTGGAAGTGGTAGGGAACAGCTGGATCTAAATCTTGGTTTCAAGATAATCAATCTGTGTGCCGCAGGAGACAAGCGACTGGTTTTCTGATGTCAAGTTTCAAGGATTTCCTTGATATCCATTCAAAACAGCCCTTTTCAGGGCCTCAAAGTGATTCCAAATGTTGACAACTCTCGTTCAATAAAATATTCCTGATTATTTCTATGGCTTGCATGGAAGCCATATGGAAGTATGTTATTGTCAGCGTTAGATGGCTCCAAGCGGAATGACATACTTGGTTTGAATATACAAGAGGGACCCAGAAATATGAGAAAATGGGCAAATAATGTATAAATATGCAGGTATTTATGAAAGTTGTGAAAGTTCAAAAACTAACCAATTTCAGGTTTCAAATTTCATTAAATGTTTGTAGGTATGTTATAATTCTAAAAAATAGAATCTTCGACGTAATAACCAACCAATCATTCTATTTATTATTAACGATTACTTAACTTACAAAATCGATTCTACGGCGCGTAGCAACCAACCAACATAACAATTATTATCCACGACTTTTCGACGAATCCATTGTTTACCTTATAAAACCGATTCTTGAAGACAATCGAACATCCCCATACAACATTTGATTCAACCTGAGATCTCAAATTGTTTGGATTTTAGCCGGACACAACTTTCATATATCCTGCACATTTCTACGTCATTTGCCCATTTTGTCATTTCGCACGGTCTCCCTTCTACATGGAAACCTAGACGGTCATTCCGATTGTAGTCATCTAACTCTGGAAATAACGTACTGTTATGCCTTCCTATCACATTTTCCAATCCAATCGTCACATTAGTCGGACTTCCACCAATTCCTTCCTGAACAAACCTACCGATAAACCTTTCTGTTGCCAAAGGTTCCGCCAAAGTATGCAAACACTCAACAGGAACATAAACCCATAAAAATTCCCTTCAATTGTTGACCTTGACATAATGATAAAATTTCCCTTTGATTACGTATCAACACCTGAGCAAACTCCAAAAATACTTCCTTTCTAAAACATTCTGTCCTTTTTCAAATTCCACCTCCAAGCTCCTTTTAGAAACATATAAAGGTACCCAGGACCGCAAAAGACCATCTCCAGTCCTGGCATAGACACCGTCACTCTGTCAGTTAGTCCTAAAATAAAACTCTTCAACTGAAAGACTTTCGAACTCGATTTCGTTACCACCTATTACATTTCGCGTATCTTAAAGTAAACTACTCGATGCCAATAGGCCGGCACAACAGTACTTTCATGCAAGCCATTGAAATAATTATACGTGTGTACATAGGAAATGTTATTGAACGAGAGTTGTCAACGTTTGGATTCACGTTGTAGCCCTGAAAAGGACTGATTTAAATGGATATCCAAGAAATCCTCGACATTTAACGTGAAACAATTAATCGTTTGTGTCACAATTCACTCGGATTCATTCTTTTAAAAGAAACAATTGGCTCCTGCTGTTCCCCAACGCAACCATCTTGCATTTGCTTAGTCCTGCATACAGCATTCTTTTGTATCCTGTAAATTCAGATTTCCATTGGGGCAATGGATATATTGAGGACGTAAATACGTTATTACTTTATAAAATATTAATGTATACTCTGATAGCAGTCTTCTCAGTAATCTTATTATTAATATCTTTATGTTACTATTTTCCAAATTTGTAGTGCGGAATCAGAATTGCTTCAAACATCTCTATCCTCCTCCAGGACTTCATTATGATCAGAAGGTGTGTTGGCTTCAACCGGCAGTGAATGGTCGTTTCTACAATCCATAACAGGATATATATTTTGAGACATAATTGTATATATAAGTAAAATAAAAAAAATAAAGTTGAAATTATACATTACATTTTATATGTTATTGCATACACACCCTTTAAGTCTATTGTTATTAGTTGCTTACACATGATGTATTCAGAGCAATTTGTCACCCTAAATTTGGCCCCTGCCATTCACCACCGCATTAATCTTGAACGTGCTTAGAACTGTATACTGCTATCTTTTGCGTCCTGTAGACTCAAAGACGTTATAACTTCTGTAACCATCTTTATAATCCAGTCTTCAAGTTCACTTGCATAAAACCTTAAAGTAACTATTAGCTAATGCAGTGTTGATACAGCATGTTATCTGAAATAGAAAGATTTATATTTATTAATGACGAGTCTCTTTACTTATAAAAATAACATAGCCATTTTATAAAATTACCTGAAAACAAAATAATTCGATCCATATATACCTTTCAATCGTGCTCCTTAGTTTCTTCTGAATGAGTTAGAACCATGGCAAGGATGATTTTCGCAGAAATTGTGCCTTGATCAGGTTATGCTCCCACGTGTCACATGTATTTTCAAACTTTACAAGTCGATTTCACGAGTGATTCTCTATATGAATGGTTCAGCCTGGCGCGGGAACGATTCTGCAGATATTCCACGCGCCCCGCACTGTAACTCTGCACTATTTATGTAACATTTAACGTCCATGAACGTCACACCGTTGACACGTAGCCCGCAATGTAAATACGCACTGTACATCCACTATTTTATTGGCACTTTACTATGCAACTCGCCCGTGTGCAATGAGTCTTGTGCGCAAACAGTTCGTGTTCAATCGCAACGTGAGTAATCGGTCTTGTGCGCAAAAGGGACGTGCACAATAGGGCTTGTGTGCAAACGGGACACCGGCTTCGGGACGTGTGCAATCGGCTCGTGTGCAATCGGAACGTGAGCAATCGGTCTTGTGCGCAAAAGGGACGTGCGCAATAGGTCTTGTGTGCAAACGGAACGTGAGCAATCGGGATGTGTGCAATCGGGACGTGCGCAATTGGAACGTGTGCAATCGGCACGTGCGCAATCGGTCTTGTGCGCAAATGGGCTACACTCGTCCAGTAGGTCAAAATGTACAAGATTTGTGCGGTATTGCTTGTCCAAAGCGACTCCCTTTGGACTCAGGTCGAATCATAAGCCGGATCATCCGGAATTGCCATTGTCGTCCAATGATATAGATGAAAATATTTCTACTCCTATCAATTTGACAGGATTCTGCCTCATCGTATCTTGTGCCGGAGGTTCAAATGTACCAGATTTGTGCGGTAGCCCTTGTCCAAAGCGACTCTCTTTGGACTCAGGTCGAATCATAAGCCGGAGCATACAGAATTGCCAATGTCGTCCAATGATATAGATGCAAACATCTTCACCCCTATCAACGTGATAGGATTCTGCCGCATCGTATCTTGTGCAGGGTGTCCGAATGTACAAGATTTGTGCGGTAGCATTTGTCCAAAACGACTCCCTTTTGACTCAGGTCGATCCGTATGCCGAAGTAACAAAAATTTCCGATATTATCCGAATGATATAAATGCAAATATCTTACCTGCTATCAATTTACCAGGATTCTGCCTCATCATATCGGGTCCAGGAGGTCCAAGTTGAGAAGATTTGGGCGGCAGAATTTGTCCAAAACAACTCTCTTTGGACACAGGTCGAATCATAAGCCGGATCATCCAGAATTGCCATTGTCGTCCAATGATATAGATGCAAATATCTTTACTCCTATCAATTTGACAGGGTTCAACCTCATCCTATCTTGTCAAGGAGGTTCAAATGTACACGATTTGTGCGGTAGCACTTGTCCAGGCCGACTCTCTTTGGATTCAGGTCGAATCATAAGCCGGATCCCCAGGATTGCCAATGTCGCCCAATGATATTGATGCAAATATCTTTACTACTATCAATGTGACAGGATTCTGCTTCACCATACCTTTTCCAGGAGGTTCAAATGTACAAGATTTGTGCGG
>CAWWDK010000067.1:0-17500 GCA_963942575.1 Priocnemis perturbator
GAACCGACCGTACGATCTTCTTCAAACTTGCAGGAGTGCTCTCGATTGACGACACGAGCATTCTGTACAAGTTTCATAAACTTCGTACGGCTGGAAGCGGAGTTTGAGAAAAATTGTCATCATCCGATATTCCGCTCAGCGACCAGTCCCGTCGTAGCTGTATGTAAGTTCATCGAGAAATGCGAACCGACCGTACGATGTTCTTCAAAACTTGCAGGAGTGCTCTCGATTGACGACACGAGCAGTCTGTACAAGTTTCATAACATCGTACGGCTGGAACCGGAGTTAGACACAAATTGTCATCTACAACGCAGTACTGGATAGATCCCGTTCAGCGACTATGTCCGTCGTAGCTGTATGTAAGTTCATCGAGAAATGCGAACCGACGTACGATCTTCTTCAAACTTGCAGGAGTGCTCTCGATTGACGACACGAGCATTCTGTACAAGTTTCATAAACTTCGTACGGCTGGAAGCGGAGTTGAGAAAAATTGTCATCATCCGATATTCCGCTCAGCGACCAAGTCCCGTCGTAGCTGTATGTAAGTTCATCGAGAAATCCGAACCGAACCGTACGATGTCTTCAAACTTGCAGGAGTGCTCTCGATTGACGACACGAGCAGTCTGTACAAGTTTCATAAACATCGTACGGCTGGAAGCGGAGTTAGACACAAATTGTCATCTACAACGCAGTACTGGATAGATCCCGTTCAGCGACACAAGTCCCGTCGTAGCTGTATGTAAGTTCATCGAGAAATGCGAACCGACCGTACGATCTTCTTCAAACTTGCAGGAGTGCTCTCGATTGACGACACGAGCATTCTGTACAAGTTTCATAAACTTCGTACGGCTGGAAGCGGAGTTTGAGAAAATTGTCATCATCCGATATTCCGCTCAGCGACAAAGTCCCGTCGTAGCTGTATGTAAGTTCTATCGAGAAATGCGAACCGACCGTACGATCTTCTTCAAACTTGCAGGAGTGCTCTCGATTGACGACACGAGCAGTCTGTACAAGTTTCATAAAACATCGTACGGCTGGAAGCGGAGTTAGACACAAAATTGTCATCTACAACGCAGTACTGGATAGATCCCGTTCAGCGACCAAGTCCCGTCGTAGCTGTATGTAAGTTCATCGAGAAATGCGAACCGACCGTACGATCTTCTTCCAAACTTGCAGGAGTGCTCTCGATTGACGACACGAGCATTCTGTACAAGTTTCATAAACTTCGTACGGCTGGAAGCGGAGTTTGAGAAAAATTGTCATCATCCGATATTCCGCTCAGCGACCAAGTCCGTCGTAGCTGTATGTAAGTTCATCGAGAAATGCGAACCGGACCGTACGATGTTCTTCAAACTGGCAGGAGTGCTCTCGATTGACGACACGAGCAGTCTGTACAAGTTTCATAAACATCGTACGGCTGGAAGCGGAGTTAGACACAAATTGTCATCTACAACGCAGTACTGGATAGATCCCGTTCAGCGACTATGTCCCGTCGTAGCTGTATGTAAGTTCATCGAGAAATGCGAACCGACCGTACGATCTCTTCAAACTTGCAGGAGTGCTCTCGATTGACGACACGAGCATTCTGTACAAGTTTCATAAACTTCGTACGGCTGGGGGGGGAAGCGGAGTTTGAGAAAAATTGTCATCATCCGATATTCCGCTCAGCGACCAAGTCCCGTCGTAGCTGTATGTAAGTTCATCGAGAAATGCGAACCGACCGTACGATCTTCTTCAAACTTGCAGGAGTGCTCTCGATTGACGACACGAGCAGTCTGTACAAGTTTCATAAACATCGTACGGCTGGAAGCGGAGTTAGACACAAATTGTCATCTACAACGCAGTACTGGATAGATCCCGTTCAGCGACTATGTCCCGTCGTAGCTGTATGTAAGTTCATCGAGAAATGCGAACCGACCGTACGATCTTCTTCAAACTTGCAGGAGTGCTCTCGATTGACGACACGAGCATTCTGTACAAGTTTCATAAACTTCGTACGGCTGGAAGCGGAGTTTGAGAAAAATTGTCATCATCCGATATTCCGCTCAGCGACCAAGTCCCGTCGTAGCTGTATGTAAGTTCATCGAGAAATGCGAACCGACCGTACGATCTTCTTCAAACTTGCAGGAGTGCTCTCGATTGACGACACGAGCATTCTGTACAAGTTTCATAACTTCGTACGGCTGGAAGCGGAGTTGAGAATAATTGTCATCATCCGATATTCCGCTCAGCGACAAAGTCCCGTCGTAGCTGTATGTAAGTTCATCGAGAAATGCGAACCGACCGTACGATCTTCTTCAAACTTGCAGGAGTGCTCTCGATTGACGACACGAGCAGTCTGTACAAGTTTCATAAACATCGTACGGCTGGAAGCGGAGTTAGACACAAATTGTCATCTACAACGCAGTACTGGATAGATCCCCGTTCAGCGACCAAGTCCCGTCGTAGCTGTATGTAAGTTCAATCGAGAAATGCGAACCGACCGTACGATCTTCTTCAAACTTGCAGGAGTGCTCTCGATTGACGACACGAGCATTCTGTACAAGTTTCATAAACTTCGTACGGCTGGAAGCGGAGTTTGAGAAAATTGTCATCATCCGATATTCCGCTCAGCGACCAAGTCCCGTCGTAGCTGTATGTAAGTTCATCGAGAAATGCGAACCGACCGTACGATGTTCTTCAAACTGGCAGGAGTGCTCTCGATTGACGACACGGCAGTCTGTACAAGTTTCATAAACATCGTACGGCTGGAAGCGGAGTTAGACACAAATTGTCATCTACAACGCAGTACTGGATAGATCCCGTTCAGGCGACTATGTCCCGTCGTAGCTGTATGTAAGTCATCGAGAAATGCGAACCGACCGTACGATCTTCTTCAAACTTGCAGGAGTGCTCTCGATTGACGACACGAGCATTCTGTACAAGTTTCATAAACTTCGTACGGCTGGAAGCGGAGTTTGAGAAAAATTGTCATCATCCGATATTCCGCTCAGCGACCAAGTCCCGTCGTAGCTGTATGTAAGTTCATCGAGAAATGCGAACCGACCGTACGATCTTCTTCAAACTTGCAGGAGTGCTCTCGATTGACGACACGAGCAGTCTGTACAAGTTTCATAAACATCGTACGGCTGGAAGCGGAGTTAGACACAAATTGTCATCTACAACGCAGTACTGGATAGATCCCGTTCAGCGACTATGTCCCGTCGTAGCTGTATGTAAGTTCATCGAGAAATGCGAACCGACCGTACGATCTTCTTCAAACTTGCAGGAGTGCTCTCGATTGACGACACGAGCATTCTGTACAAGTTTCATAAACTTCGTACGGCTGGAAGCGGAGTTTGAGAAAAATTGTCATCATCCGATATTCCGCTCAGCGACCAAGTCCCGTCGTAGCTGTATGTAAGTTCATCGAGAAATGCGAACCGACCGTACGATCTCTTCAAACTGCAGGAGTGCTCTCGATTGACGACACGAGCAGTCTGTACAAGTTTCATAAACATCGTACGGCTTGGAAGCGGAGTTAGACACAAATTGTCATCTACAACGCAGTACTGGATAGATCCCGTTCAGCGACTATGTCCCGTCGTAGCTGTATGTAAGTTCATCGAGAAATGCGAACCCGACCGTACGATCTTCTTCAAACTTGCAGGAGTGCTCTCGATTGACGACACGAGCATTCTGTACAAGTTTCATAAACTTCGTACGGCTGGAAGCGGAGTTTGAGAAAAATTGTCATCATCCGATATTCCGCTCAGCGACCAAGTCCGTCGTAGCTGTATGTAAGTTCATCGAGAAATGCGAACCGACCGTACGATCTTCTTCAAACTTGCAGGAGTGCTCTCGATTGACGACACGAGCAGTCTGTACAAGTTTCATAAACATCGTACGGCTGGAAGCGGAGTTAGACACAAATTGTCATCTACAACGCAGTACTGGATAGATCCCGTTCAGCGACTATGTCCCGTCGTAGCTGTATGTAAGTTCATCGAGAAATGCGAACCGACCGTACGATCTTCTTCAAACTTGCAGGAGTGCTCTCGATTGACGACACGAGCATTCTGTACAAGTTTCATAAACTTCGTACGGCTGGAAGCGGAGTTTGAGAAAAATTGTCATCATCCGATATTCCGCTCAGCGACCAAGTCCCGTCGTAGCTGTATGTAAGTTCATCGAGAAATGCGAACCGACCGTACGATCTTCTTCAAACTTGCAGGAGTGCTCTCGATTGACGACACGAGCAGTCTGTACAAGTTTCATAAACATCGTACGGCTGGAAGCGGAGTTAGACACAAATTGTCATCTACAACGCAGTACTGGATAGATCCCGTTCAGCGACTATGTCCCGTCGTAGCTGTATGTAAGTTCATCGAGAAATGCGAACCGACCGTACGATCTTCTTCAAACTTGCAGGAGTGCTCTCGATTGACGACACGAGCATTCTGTACAAGTTTCATAAACTTCGTACGGCTGGAAGCGGAGTTTGAGAAAAATTGTCATCATCCGATATTCCGCTCAGCGACCAAGTCCCGTCGTAGCTGTATGTAAGTTCATCGAGAAATGCGAACCGACCGTACGATCTTCTTCAAACTTGCAGGAGTGCTCTCGATTGACGACACGAGCATTCTGTACAAGTTTCATAAACTTCGTACGGCTGGAAGCGGAGTTTGAGAAAAATTGTCATCATCCGATATTCCGCTCAGCGACAAAGTCCCGTCGTAGCTGTATGTAAGTTCATCGAGAAATGCGAACCGACCGTACGATGTTCTTCAAACTTGCAGGAGTGCTCTCGATTGACGACACGAGCAGTCTGTACAAGTTTCATAAACATCGTACGGCTGGAAGCGGAGTTAGACACAAATTGTCATCTACAACGCAGTACTGGATAGATCCCGTTCAGCGACTATGTCCCGTCGTAGCTGTATGTAAGTTCATCGAGAAATGCGAACCGACCGTACGATCTTCTTCAAACTTGCAGGAGTGCTCTCGATTGACGACACGAGCATTCTGTACAAGTTTCATAAACTTCGTACGGCTGGAAGCGGAGTTTGAGAAAAATTGTCATCATCCGATATTCCGCTCAGCGACCAAGTCCCGTCGTAGCTGTATGTAAGTTCATCGAGAAATGCGAACCGACCGTACGATGTTCTTCAAACTGGCAGGAGTGCTCTCGATTGACGACACGAGCAGTCTGTACAAGTTTCATAAACATCGTACGGCTGGAAGCGGAGTTAGACACAAATTGTCATCTACAACGCAGTACTGGATAGATCCCGTTCAGCGACTATGTCCCGTCGTAGCTGTATGTAAGTTCATCGAGAAATGCGAACCGACCGTACGATCTTCTTCAAACTTGCAGGAGTGCTCTCGATTGACGACACGAGCATTCTGTACAAGTTTCATAAACTTCGTACGGCTGGAAGCGGAGTTTGAGAAAAATTGTCATCATCCGATATTCCGCTCAGCGACCAAGTCCCGTCGTAGCTGTATGTAAGTTCATCGAGAAATCCGAACCGACCGTACGATGTTCTTCAAACTTGCAGGAGTGCTCTCGATTGACGACACGAGCAGTCTGTACAAGTTTCATAAACATCGTACGGCTGGAAGCGGAGTTAGACACAAATTGTCATCTACAACGCAGTACTGGATAGATCCCGTTCAGCGACCAAGTCCCGTCGTAGCTGTATGTAAGTTCATCGAGAAATGCGAACCGACCGTACGATCTTCTTCAAACTTGCAGGAGTGCTCTCGATTGACGACACGAGCATTCTGTACAAGTTTCATAAACTTCGTACGGCTGGAAGCGGAGTTTGAGAAAAATTGTCATCATCCGATATTCCGCTCAGCGACAAAGTCCCGTCGTAGCTGTATGTAAGTTCATCGAGAAATGCGAACCGACCGTACGATCTTCTTCAAACTTGCAGGAGTGCTCTCGATTGACGACACGAGCAGTCTGTACAAGTTTCATAAACATCGTACGGCTGGAAGCGGAGTTAGACACAAATTGTCATCTACAACGCAGTACTGGATAGATCCCCTTCAGCGACCAAGTCCCGTCGTAGCTGTATGTAAGTTCATCGAGAAATGCGAACCGACCGTACGATCTTCTTCAAACTTGCAGGAGTGCTCTCGATTGACGACACGAGCATTCTGTACAAGTTTCATAAACTTCGTACGGCTGGAAGCGGAGTTTGAGAAAAATTGTCATCATCCGATATTCCGCTCAGCGACCAAGTCCCGTCGTAGCTGTATGTAAGTTCATCGAGAAATGCGAACCGACCGTACGATGTTCTTCAAACTTGCAGGAGTGCTCTCGATTGACGACACGAGCAGTCTGTACAAGTTTCATAAACATCGTACGGCTGGAACCGGAGTTAGACACAAATTGTCATCTACAACGCAGTACTGGATAGATCCCGTTCAGCGACTATGTCCCGTCGTAGCTGTATGTAAGTTCATCGAGAAATGCGAACCGACCGTACGATCTTCTTCAAACTTGCAGGAGTGCTCTCGATTGACGACACGAGCATTCTGTACAAGTTTCATAAACTTCGTACGGCTGGAAGCGGAGTTTGAGAAAAATTGTCATCATCCGATATTCCGCTCAGCGACCAAGTCCCGTCGTAGCTGTATGTAAGTTCATCGAGAAATCCGAACCGACCGTACGATGTTCTTCAAACTTGCAGGAGTGCTCTCGATTGACGACACGAGCAGTCTGTACAAGTTTCATAAACATCGTACGGCTGGAAGCGGAGTTAGACACAAATTGTCATCTACAACGCAGTACTGGATAGATCCCGTTCAGCGACCAAGTCCCGTCGTAGCTGTATGTAAGTTCATCGAGAAATGCGAACCGACCGTACGATCTTCTTCAAACTTGCAGGAGTGCTCTCGATTGACGACACGAGCATTCTGTACAAGTTTCATAAACTTCGTACGGCTGGAAGCGGAGTTTGAGAAAAATTGTCATCATCCGATATTCCGCTCAGCGACAAAGTCCCGTCGTAGCTGTATGTAAGTTCATCGAGAAATGCGAACCGACCGTACGATCTTCTTCAAACTTGCAGGAGTGCTCTCGATTGACGACACGAGCAGTCTGTACAAGTTTCATAAACATCGTACGGCTGGAAGCGGAGTTAGACACAAATTGTCATCTACAACGCAGTACTGGATAGATCCCGTTCAGCGACCAAGTCCCGTCGTAGCTGTATGTAAGTTCATCGAGAAATGCGAACCGACCGTACGATCTTCTTCAAACTTGCAGGAGTGCTCTCGATTGACGACACGAGCATTCTGTACAAGTTTCATAAACTTCGTACGGCTGGAAGCGGAGTTTGAGAAAAATTGTCATCATCCGATATTCCGCTCAGCGACCAAGTCCCGTCGTAGCTGTATGTAAGTTCATCGAGAAATGCGAACCGACCGTACGATGTTCTTCAAACTGGCAGGAGTGCTCTCGATTGACGACACGAGCAGTCTGTACAAGTTTCATAAACATCGTACGGCTGGAAGCGGAGTTAGACACAAATTGTCATCTACAACGCAGTACTGGATAGATCCCGTTCAGCGACTATGTCCCGTCGTAGCTGTATGTAAGTTCATCGAGAAATGCGAACCGACCGTACGATCTTCTTCAAACTTGCAGGAGTGCTCTCGATTGACGACACGAGCATTCTGTACAAGTTTCATAAACTTCGTACGGCTGGAAGCGGAGTTTGAGAAAAATTGTCATCATCCGATATTCCGCTCAGCGACCAAGTCCCGTCGTAGCTGTATGTAAGTTCATCGAGAAATGCGAACCGACCGTACGATCTTCTTCAAACTTGCAGGAGTGCTCTCGATTGACGACACGAGCAGTCTGTACAAGTTTCATAAACATCGTACGGCTGGAAGCGGAGTTAGACACAAATTGTCATCTACAACGCAGTACTGGATAGATCCCGTTCAGCGACTATGTCCCGTCGTAGCTGTATGTAAGTTCATCGAGAAATGCGAACCGACCGTACGATCTTCTTCAAACTTGCAGGAGTGCTCTCGATTGACGACACGAGCATTCTGTACAAGTTTCATAAACTTCGTACGGCTGGAAGCGGAGTTTGAGAAAAATTGTCATCATCCGATATTCCGCTCAGCGACCAAGTCCCGTCGTAGCTGTATGTAAGTTCATCGAGAAATGCGAACCGACCGTACGATCTTCTTCAAACTTGCAGGAGTGCTCTCGATTGACGACACGAGCATTCTGTACAAGTTTCATAAACTTCGTACGGCTGGAAGCGGAGTTTGAGAAAAATTGTCATCATCCGATATTCCGCTCAGCGACAAAGTCCCGTCGTAGCTGTATGTAAGTTCATCGAGAAATGCGAACCGACCGTACGATCTTCTTCAAACTTGCAGGAGTGCTCTCGATTGACGACACGAGCAGTCTGTACAAGTTTCATAAACATCGTACGGCTGGAAGCGGAGTTAGACACAAATTGTCATCTACAACGCAGTACTGGATAGATCCCGTTCAGCGACCAAGTCCCGTCGTAGCTGTATGTAAGTTCATCGAGAAATGCGAACCGACCGTACGATCTTCTTCAAACTTGCAGGAGTGCTCTCGATTGACGACACGAGCATTCTGTACAAGTTTCATAAACTTCGTACGGCTGGAAGCGGAGTTTGAGAAAAATTGTCATCATCCGATATTCCGCTCAGCGACCAAGTCCCGTCGTAGCTGTATGTAAGTTCATCGAGAAATGCGAACCGACCGTACGATGTTCTTCAAACTGGCAGGAGTGCTCTCGATTGACGACACGAGCAGTCTGTACAAGTTTCATAAACATCGTACGGCTGGAAGCGGAGTTAGACACAAATTGTCATCTACAACGCAGTACTGGATAGATCCCGTTCAGCGACTATGTCCCGTCGTAGCTGTATGTAAGTTCATCGAGAAATGCGAACCGACCGTACGATCTTCTTCAAACTTGCAGGAGTGCTCTCGATTGACGACACGAGCATTCTGTACAAGTTTCATAAACTTCGTACGGCTGGAAGCGGAGTTTGAGAAAAATTGTCATCATCCGATATTCCGCTCAGCGACCAAGTCCCGTCGTAGCTGTATGTAAGTTCATCGAGAAATGCGAACCGACCGTACGATCTTCTTCAAACTTGCAGGAGTGCTCTCGATTGACGACACGAGCAGTCTGTACAAGTTTCATAAACATCGTACGGCTGGAAGCGGAGTTAGACACAAATTGTCATCTACAACGCAGTACTGGATAGATCCCGTTCAGCGACTATGTCCCGTCGTAGCTGTATGTAAGTTCATCGAGAAATGCGAACCGACCGTACGATCTTCTTCAAACTTGCAGGAGTGCTCTCGATTGACGACACGAGCATTCTGTACAAGTTTCATAAACTTCGTACGGCTGGAAGCGGAGTTTGAGAAAAATTGTCATCATCCGATATTCCGCTCAGCGACCAAGTCCCGTCGTAGCTGTATGTAAGTTCATCGAGAAATGCGAACCGACCGTACGATCTTCTTCAAACTTGCAGGAGTGCTCTCGATTGACGACACGAGCAGTCTGTACAAGTTTCATAAACATCGTACGGCTGGAAGCGGAGTTAGACACAAATTGTCATCTACAACGCAGTACTGGATAGATCCCGTTCAGCGACTATGTCCCGTCGTAGCTGTATGTAAGTTCATCGAGAAATGCGAACCGACCGTACGATCTTCTTCAAACTTGCAGGAGTGCTCTCGATTGACGACACGAGCATTCTGTACAAGTTTCATAAACTTCGTACGGCTGGAAGCGGAGTTTGAGAAAAATTGTCATCATCCGATATTCCGCTCAGCGACCAAGTCCCGTCGTAGCTGTATGTAAGTTCATCGAGAAATGCGAACCGACCGTACGATCTTCTTCAAACTTGCAGGAGTGCTCTCGATTGACGACACGAGCAGTCTGTACAAGTTTCATAAACATCGTACGGCTGGAAGCGGAGTTAGACACAAATTGTCATCTACAACGCAGTACTGGATAGATCCCGTTCAGCGACTATGTCCCGTCGTAGCTGTATGTAAGTTCATCGAGAAATGCGAACCGACCGTACGATCTTCTTCAAACTTGCAGGAGTGCTCTCGATTGACGACACGAGCATTCTGTACAAGTTTCATAAACTTCGTACGGCTGGAAGCGGAGTTTGAGAAAAATTGTCATCATCCGATATTCCGCTCAGCGACCAAGTCCCGTCGTAGCTGTATGTAAGTTCATCGAGAAATGCGAACCGACCGTACGATCTTCTTCAAACTTGCAGGAGTGCTCTCGATTGACGACACGAGCAGTCTGTACAAGTTTCATAAACATCGTACGGCTGGAAGCGGAGTTAGACACAAATTGTCATCTACAACGCAGTACTGGATAGATCCCGTTCAGCGACTATGTCCCGTCGTAGCTGTATGTAAGTTCATCGAGAAATGCGAACCGATCGTACGATCTTCTTCAAACTTGCAGGAGTGCTCTCGATTGACGACACGAGCATTCTGTACAAGTTTCATAAACTTCGTACGGCTGGAAGCGGAGTTTGAGAAAAATTGTCATCATCCGATATTCCGCTCAGCGACCAAGTCCCGTCGTAGCTGTATGTAAGTTCATCGAGAAATGCGAACCGACCGTACGATCTTCTTCAAACTTGCAGGAGTGCTCTCGATTGACGACACGAGCATTCTGTACAAGTTTCATAAACTTCGTACGGCTGGAAGCGGAGTTTGAGAAAAATTGTCATCATCCGATATTCCGCTCAGCGACAAAGTCCCGTCGTAGCTGTATGTAAGTTCATCGAGAAATGCGAACCGACCGTACGATGTTCTTCAAACTTGCAGGAGTGCTCTCGATTGACGACACGAGCAGTCTGTACAAGTTTCATAAACATCGTACGGCTGGAACCGGAGTTAGACACAAATTGTCATCTACAACGCAGTACTGGATAGATCCCGTTCAGCGACTATGTCCCGTCGTAGCTGTATGTAAGTTCATCGAGAAATGCGAACCGACCGTACGATCTTCTTCAAACTTGCAGGAGTGCTCTCGATTGACGACACGAGCATTCTGTACAAGTTTCATAAACTTCGTACGGCTGGAAGCGGAGTTTGAGAAAAATTGTCATCATCCGATATTCCGCTCAGCGACAAAGTCCCGTCGTAGCTGTATGTAAGTTCATCGAGAAATGCGAACCGACCGTACGATGTTCTTCAAACTTGCAGGAGTGCTCTCGATTGACGACACGAGCAGTCTGTACAAGTTTCATAAACATCGTACGGCTGGAAGCGGAGTTAGACACAAATTGTCATCTACAACGCAGTACTGGATAGATCCCGTTCAGCGACTATGTCCCGTCGTAGCTGTATGTAAGTTCATCGAGAAATGCGAACCGACCGTACGATCTTCTTCAAACTTGCAGGAGTGCTCTCGATTGACGACACGAGCATTCTGTACAAGTTTCATAAACTTCGTACGGCTGGAAGCGGAGTTTGAGAAAAATTGTCATCATCCGATATTCCGCTCAGCGACCAAGTCCCGTCGTAGCTGTATGTAAGTTCATCGAGAAATGCGAACCGACCGTACGATCTTCTTCAAACTTGCAGGAGTGCTCTCGATTGACGACACGAGCAGTCTGTACAAGTTTCATAAACATCGTACGGCTGGAAGCGGAGTTAGACACAAATTGTCATCTACAACGCAGTACTGGATAGATCCCGTTCAGCGACTATGTCCCGTCGTAGCTGTATGTAAGTTCATCGAGAAATGCGAACCGACCGTACGATCTTCTTCAAACTTGCAGGAGTGCTCTCGATTGACGACACGAGCATTCTGTACAAGTTTCATAAACTTCGTACGGCTGGAAGCGGAGTTTGAGAAAAATTGTCATCATCCGATATTCCGCTCAGCGACCAAGTCCCGTCGTAGCTGTATGTAAGTTCATCGAGAAATGCGAACCGACCGTACGATGTTCTTCAAACTTGCAGGAGTGCTCTCGATTGACGACACGAGCAGTCTGTACAAGTTTCATAAACATCGTACGGCTGGAACCGGAGTTAGACACAAATTGTCATCTACAACGCAGTACTGGATAGATCCCGTTCAGCGACTATGTCCCGTCGTAGCTGTATGTAAGTTCATCGAGAAATGCGAACCGACCGTACGATCTTCTTCAAACTTGCAGGAGTGCTCTCGATTGACGACACGAGCATTCTGTACAAGTTTCATAAACTTCGTACGGCTGGAAGCGGAGTTTGAGAAAAATTGTCATCATCCGATATTCCGCTCAGCGACAAAGTCCCGTCGTAGCTGTATGTAAGTTCATCGAGAAATGCGAACCGACCGTACGATGTTCTTCAAACTTGCAGGAGTGCTCTCGATTGACGACACGAGCAGTCTGTACAAGTTTCATAAACATCGTACGGCTGGAAGCGGAGTTAGACACAAATTGTCATCTACAACGCAGTACTGGATAGATCCCGTTCAGCGATTATGTCCCGTCGTAGCTGTATGTAAGTTCATCGAGAAATGCGAACCGACCGTACGATCTTCTTCAAACTTGCAGGAGTGCTCTCGATTGACGACACGAGCATTCTGTACAAGTTTCATAAACTTCGTACGGCTGGAAGCGGAGTTTGAGAAAAATTGTCATCATCCGATATTCCGCTCAGCGACCAAGTCCCGTCGTAGCTGTATGTAAGTTCATCGAGAAATGCGAACCGACCGTACGATCTTCTTCAAACTTGCAGGAGTGCTCTCGATTGACGACACGAGCAGTCTGTACAAGTTTCATAAACATCGTACGGCTGGAAGCGGAGTTAGACACAAATTGTCATCTACAACGCAGTACTGGATAGATCCCGTTCAGCGACTATGTCCCGTCGTAGCTGTATGTAAGTTCATCGAGAAATGCGAACCGACCGTACGATCTTCTTCAAACTTGCAGGAGTGCTCTCGATTGACGACACGAGCATTCTGTACAAGTTTCATAAACTTCGTACGGCTGGAAGCGGAGTTTGAGAAAAATTGTCATCATCCGATATTCCGCTCAGCGACCAAGTCCCGTCGTAGCTGTATGTAAGTTCATCGAGAAATGCGAACCGACCGTACGATCTTCTTCAAACTTGCAGGAGTGCTCTCGATTGACGACACGAGCATTCTGTACAAGTTTCATAAACTTCGTACGGCTGGAAGCGGAGTTTGAGAAAAATTGTCATCATCCGATATTCCGCTCAGCGACAAAGTCCCGTCGTAGCTGTATGTAAGTTCATCGAGAAATGCGAACCGACCGTACGATCTTCTTCAAACTTGCAGGAGTGCTCTCGATTGACGACACGAGCAGTCTGTACAAGTTTCATAAACATCGTACGGCTGGAAGCGGAGTTAGACACAAATTGTCATCTACAACGCAGTACTGGATAGATCCCGTTCAGCGACCAAGTCCCGTCGTAGCTGTATGTAAGTTCATCGAGAAATGCGAACCGACCGTACGATCTTCTTCAAACTTGCAGGAGTGCTCTCGATTGACGACACGAGCATTCTGTACAAGTTTCATAAACTTCGTACGGCTGGAAGCGGAGTTTGAGAAAAATTGTCATCATCCGATATTCCGCTCAGCGACCAAGTCCCGTCGTAGCTGTATGTAAGTTCATCGAGAAATGCGAACCGACCGTACGATGTTCTTCAAACTGGCAGGAGTGCTCTCGATTGACGACACGAGCAGTCTGTACAAGTTTCATAAACATCGTACGGCTGGAAGCGGAGTTAGACACAAATTGTCATCTACAACGCAGTACTGGATAGATCCCGTTCAGCGACTATGTCCCGTCGTAGCTGTATGTAAGTTCATCGAGAAATGCGAACCGACCGTACGATCTTCTTCAAACTTGCAGGAGTGCTCTCGATTGACGACACGAGCATTCTGTACAAGTTTCATAAACTTCGTACGGCTGGAAGCGGAGTTTGAGAAAAATTGTCATCATCCGATATTCCGCTCAGCGACCAAGTCCCGTCGTAGCTGTATGTAAGTTCATCGAGAAATGCGAACCGACCGTACGATCTTCTTCAAACTTGCAGGAGTGCTCTCGATTGACGACACGAGCAGTCTGTACAAGTTTCATAAACATCGTACGGCTGGAAGCGGAGTTAGACACAAATTGTCATCTACAACGCAGTACTGGATAGATCCCGTTCAGCGACTATGTCCCGTCGTAGCTGTATGTAAGTTCATCGAGAAATGCGAACCGACCGTACGATCTTCTTCAAACTTGCAGGAGTGCTCTCGATTGACGACACGAGCATTCTGTACAAGTTTCATAAACTTCGTACGGCTGGAAGCGGAGTTTGAGAAAAATTGTCATCATCCGATATTCCGCTCAGCGACCAAGTCCCGTCGTAGCTGTATGTAAGTTCATCGAGAAATGCGAACCGACCGTACGATGTTCTTCAAACTTGCAGGAGTGCTCTCGATTGACGACACGAGCAGTCTGTACAAGTTTCATAAACATCGTACGGCTGGAAGCGGAGTTAGACACAAATTGTCATCTACAACGCAGTACTGGATAGATCCCGTTCAGCGACTATGTCCCGTCGTAGCTGTATGTAAGTTCATCGAGAAATGCGAACCGACCGTACGATCTTCTTCAAACTTGCAGGAGTGCTCTCGATTGACGACACGAGCATTCTGTACAAGTTTCATAAACTTCGTACGGCTGGAAGCGGAGTTTGAGAAAAATTGTCATCATCCGATATTCCGCTCAGCGACCAAGTCCCGTCGTAGCTGTATGTAAGTTCATCGAGAAATGCGAACCGACCGTACGATCTTCTTCAAACTTGCAGGAGTGCTCTCGATTGACGACACGAGCATTCTGTACAAGTTTCATAAACTTCGTACGGCTGGAAGCGGAGTTTGAGAAAAATTGTCATCATCCGATATTCCGCTCAGCGACAAAGTCCCGTCGTAGCTGTATGTAAGTTCATCGAGAAATGCGAACCGACCGTACGATCTTCTTCAAACTTGCAGGAGTGCTCTCGATTGACGACACGAGCAGTCTGTACAAGTTTCATAAACATCGTACGGCTGGAAGCGGAGTTAGACACAAATTGTCATCTACAACGCAGTACTGGATAGATCCCGTTCAGCGACCAAGTCCCGTCGTAGCTGTATGTAAGTTCATCGAGAAATGCGAACCGACCGTACGATCTTCTTCAAACTTGCAGGAGTGCTCTCGATTGACGACACGAGCATTCTGTACAAGTTTCATAAACTTCGTACGGCTGGAAGCGGAGTTTGAGAAAAATTGTCATCATCCGATATTCCGCTCAGCGACCAAGTCCCGTCGTAGCTGTATGTAAGTTCATCGAGAAATGCGAACCGACCGTACGATGTTCTTCAAACTGGCAGGAGTGCTCTCGATTGACGACACGAGCAGTCTGTACAAGTTTCATAAACATCGTACGGCTGGAAGCGGAGTTAGACACAAATTGTCATCTACAACGCAGTACTGGATAGATCCCGTTCAGCGACTATGTCCCGTCGTAGCTGTATGTAAGTTCATCGAGAAATGCGAACCGACCGTACGATCTTCTTCAAACTTGCAGGAGTGCTCTCGATTGACGACACGAGCATTCTGTACAAGTTTCATAAACTTCGTACGGCTGGAAGCGGAGTTTGAGAAAAATTGTCATCATCCGATATTCCGCTCAGCGACCAAGTCCCGTCGTAGCTGTATGTAAGTTCATCGAGAAATGCGAACCGACCGTACGATCTTCTTCAAACTTGCAGGAGTGCTCTCGATTGACGACACGAGCAGTCTGTACAAGTTTCATAAACATCGTACGGCTGGAAGCGGAGTTAGACACAAATTGTCATCTACAACGCAGTACTGGATAGATCCCGTTCAGCGACTATGTCCCGTCGTAGCTGTATGTAAGTTCATCGAGAAATGCGAACCGACCGTACGATCTTCTTCAAACTTGCAGGAGTGCTCTCGATTGACGACACGAGCATTCTGTACAAGTTTCATAAACTTCGTACGGCTGGAAGCGGAGTTTGAGAAAAATTGTCATCATCCGATATTCCGCTCAGCGACCAAGTCCCGTCGTAGCTGTATGTAAGTTCATCGAGAAATGCGAACCGACCGTACGATCTTCTTCAAACTTGCAGGAGTGCTCTCGATTGACGACACGAGCATTCTGTACAAGTTTCATAAACTTCGTACGGCTGGAAGCGGAGTTTGAGAAAAATTGTCATCATCCGATATTCCGCTCAGCGACAAAGTCCCGTCGTAGCTGTATGTAAGTTCATCGAGAAATGCGAACCGACCGTACGATCTTCTTCAAACTTGCAGGAGTGCTCTCGATTGACGACACGAGCAGTCTGTACAAGTTTCATAAACATCGTACGGCTGGAAGCGGAGTTAGACACAAATTGTCATCTACAACGCAGTACTGGATAGATCCCGTTCAGCGACCAAGTCCCGTCGTAGCTGTATGTAAGTTCATCGAGAAATGCGAACCGACCGTACGATGTTCTTCAAACTGGCAGGAGTGCTCTCGATTGACGACACGAGCATTCTGTACAAGTTTCATAAACTTCGTACGGCTGGAAGCGGAGTTTGCGAAAAATTGTCATCATCCGATATTCCGCTCAGCGACTAAGTGCCAGCGGCGTGTTCCTTTCGCCGAAGTGTTACGTTCCTATATAATTATATGCTTAAGGGGTTATCCTACTCTGACCAACCTCAAAAACAGGCTAATATTCGCGAATTAATTCCGAAAAAATTATTAAGCCGATATTATTAGTTTTTGAATACGTGTTTGTAGACAGCTTAGGGAGCATGAATAACAAATTTTACAACAAAATGTTTATATTTGAACAAGATATGTGACTTCGTGTTCAATATGGTGCTCTTCGTGCACGGTTCGACGGTGTACACGATATCTGAGTCTGTAATAGATTAATTGACTTGCAGTTGTGTACACATGTTCGGACAAATAGTAGCTTCAGTGTGTCGGGCGGTTTTTTCGATAACATATTTTGTTTAAGAAATAAACCACTTTAAACTACCCATTTCGTGCGCAAAATAGTGAAAAAAAAATCCAAACGTTGGATTTTTTATCCAACGTTGTGCGCAAAACCATGTGCGCAAAATAGTGAAAAAAAAATCCAAACGTTGGATTTTTATCCAACGTTATGCGCAAAATAGTCAAAAAAAAATCCAAACGTTGGATTTGTATCCAACGTTGTGCGCAAAATAGTCAAAAAAAAATCCAAACGTTGGATTTGTATCCAACGTTGTGCGCAAAACGTTGTGCGCAAAATAGTAAAAAAAAATCCAAACGTTGGATTTTTGTATATATATGGAGGAAAAAAAAGCCCTCGATACACGATAGCTATTGCAATATAATGCATGAACTGTTTTTGTTTTTAAACTTTCCAAATAACTAATACTACAGACAACCAACTTAACAAATAAACAATA
>CAWWDK010000067.1:27500-34021 GCA_963942575.1 Priocnemis perturbator
ATCTACAACGCAGTACTGGATAGATCCCGTTCAGCGACTATGTCCCGTCGTAGCTGTATGTAAGTTCATCGAGAAATGCGAACCGATCGTACGATCTTCTTCAAACTTGCAGGAGTGCTCTCGATTGACGACACGAGCATTCTGTACAAGTTTCATAAACTTCGTACGGCTGGAAGCGGAGTTTGAGAAAAATTGTCATCATCCGATATTCCGCTCAGCGACCAAGTCCCGTCGTAGCTGTATGTAAGTTCATCGAGAAATGCGAACCGACCGTACGATGTTCTTCAAACTGGCAGGAGTGCTCTCGATTGACGACACGAGCAGTCTGTACAAGTTTCATAAACATCGTACGGCTGGAAGCGGAGTTAGACACAAATTGTCATCTACAACGCAGTACTGGATAGATCCCGTTCAGCGACTATGTCCCGTCGTAGCTGTATGTAAGTTCATCGAGAAATGCGAACCGACCGTACGATCTTCTTCAAACTTGCAGGAGTGCTCTCGATTGACGACACGAGCATTCTGTACAAGTTTCATAAACTTCGTACGGCTGGAAGCGGAGTTTGAGAAAAATTGTCATCATCCGATATTCCGCTCAGCGACAAAGTCCCGTCGTAGCTGTATGTAAGTTCATCGAGAAATCCGAACCGACCGTACGATGTTCTTCAAACTTGCAGGAGTGCTCTCGATTGACGACACGAGCAGTCTGTACAAGTTTCATAAACATCGTACGGCTGGAAGCGGAGTTAGACACAAATTGTCATCTACAACGCAGTACTGGATAGATCCCGTTCAGCGACTATGTCCCGTCGTAGCTGTATGTAAGTTCATCGAGAAATGCGAACCGATCGTACGATCTTCTTCAAACTTGCAGGAGTGCTCTCGATTGACGACACGAGCATTCTGTACAAGTTTCATAAACTTCGTACGGCTGGAAGCGGAGTTTGAGAAAAATTGTCATCATCCGATATTCCGCTCAGCGACCAAGTCCCGTCGTAGCTGTATGTAAGTTCATCGAGAAATGCGAACCGACCGTACGATCTTCTTCAAACTTGCAGGAGTGCTCTCGATTGACGACACGAGCATTCTGTACAAGTTTCATAAACTTCGTACGGCTGGAAGCGGAGTTTGAGAAAAATTGTCATCATCCGATATTCCGCTCAGCGACCAAGTCCCGTCGTAGCTGTATGTAAGTTCATCGAGAAATCCGAACCGACCGTACGATGTTCTTCAAACTTGCAGGAGTGCTCTCGATTGACGACACGAGCAGTCTGTACAAGTTTCATAAACATCGTACGGCTGGAAGCGGAGTTAGACACAAATTGTCATCTACAACGCAGTACTGGATAGATCCCGTTCAGCGACCAAGTCCCGTCGTAGCTGTATGTAAGTTCATCGAGAAATGCGAACCGACCGTACGATCTTCTTCAAACTTGCAGGAGTGCTCTCGATTGACGACACGAGCATTCTGTACAAGTTTCATAAACTTCGTACGGCTGGAAGCGGAGTTTGAGAAAAATTGTCATCATCCGATATTCCGCTCAGCGACAAAGTCCCGTCGTAGCTGTATGTAAGTTCATCGAGAAATGCGAACCGACCGTACGATCTTCTTCAAACTTGCAGGAGTGCTCTCGATTGACGACACGAGCAGTCTGTACAAGTTTCATAAACATCGTACGGCTGGAAGCGGAGTTAGACACAAATTGTCATCTACAACGCAGTACTGGATAGATCCCGTTCAGCGACCAAGTCCCGTCGTAGCTGTATGTAAGTTCATCGAGAAATGCGAACCGACCGTACGATCTTCTTCAAACTTGCAGGAGTGCTCTCGATTGACGACACGAGCATTCTGTACAAGTTTCATAAACTTCGTACGGCTGGAAGCGGAGTTTGAGAAAAATTGTCATCATCCGATATTCCGCTCAGCGACCAAGTCCCGTCGTAGCTGTATGTAAGTTCATCGAGAAATGCGAACCGACCGTACGATGTTCTTCAAACTTGCAGGAGTGCTCTCGATTGACGACACGAGCAGTCTGTACAAGTTTCATAAACATCGTACGGCTGGAAGCGGAGTTAGACACAAATTGTCATCTACAACGCAGTACTGGATAGATCCCGTTCAGCGACTATGTCCCGTCGTAGCTGTATGTAAGTTCATCGAGAAATGCGAACCGACCGTACGATCTTCTTCAAACTTGCAGGAGTGCTCTCGATTGACGACACGAGCATTCTGTACAAGTTTCATAAACTTCGTACGGCTGGAAGCGGAGTTTGAGAAAAATTGTCATCATCCGATATTCCGCTCAGCGACCAAGTCCCGTCGTAGCTGTATGTAAGTTCATCGAGAAATGCGAACCGACCGTACGATCTTCTTCAAACTTGCAGGAGTGCTCTCGATTGACGACACGAGCATTCTGTACAAGTTTCATAAACTTCGTACGGCTGGAAGCGGAGTTTGAGAAAAATTGTCATCATCCGATATTCCGCTCAGCGACAAAGTCCCGTCGTAGCTGTATGTAAGTTCATCGAGAAATGCGAACCGACCGTACGATCTTCTTCAAACTTGCAGGAGTGCTCTCGATTGACGACACGAGCAGTCTGTACAAGTTTCATAAACATCGTACGGCTGGAAGCGGAGTTAGACACAAATTGTCATCTACAACGCAGTACTGGATAGATCCCGTTCAGCGACCAAGTCCCGTCGTAGCTGTATGTAAGTTCATCGAGAAATGCGAACCGACCGTACGATCTTCTTCAAACTTGCAGGAGTGCTCTCGATTGACGACACGAGCATTCTGTACAAGTTTCATAAACTTCGTACGGCTGGAAGCGGAGTTTGAGAAAAATTGTCATCATCCGATATTCCGCTCAGCGACCAAGTCCCGTCGTAGCTGTATGTAAGTTCATCGAGAAATGCGAACCGACCGTACGATGTTCTTCAAACTGGCAGGAGTGCTCTCGATTGACGACACGAGCAGTCTGTACAAGTTTCATAAACATCGTACGGCTGGAAGCGGAGTTAGACACAAATTGTCATCTACAACGCAGTACTGGATAGATCCCGTTCAGCGACTATGTCCCGTCGTAGCTGTATGTAAGTTCATCGAGAAATGCGAACCGACCGTACGATCTTCTTCAAACTTGCAGGAGTGCTCTCGATTGACGACACGAGCATTCTGTACAAGTTTCATAAACTTCGTACGGCTGGAAGCGGAGTTTGAGAAAAATTGTCATCATCCGATATTCCGCTCAGCGACCAAGTCCCGTCGTAGCTGTATGTAAGTTCATCGAGAAATGCGAACCGACCGTACGATCTTCTTCAAACTTGCAGGAGTGCTCTCGATTGACGACACGAGCAGTCTGTACAAGTTTCATAAACATCGTACGGCTGGAAGCGGAGTTAGACACAAATTGTCATCTACAACGCAGTACTGGATAGATCCCGTTCAGCGACTATGTCCCGTCGTAGCTGTATGTAAGTTCATCGAGAAATGCGAACCGACCGTACGATCTTCTTCAAACTTGCAGGAGTGCTCTCGATTGACGACACGAGCATTCTGTACAAGTTTCATAAACTTCGTACGGCTGGAAGCGGAGTTTGAGAAAAATTGTCATCATCCGATATTCCGCTCAGCGACCAAGTCCCGTCGTAGCTGTATGTAAGTTCATCGAGAAATGCGAACCGACCGTACGATCTTCTTCAAACTTGCAGGAGTGCTCTCGATTGACGACACGAGCATTCTGTACAAGTTTCATAAACTTCGTACGGCTGGAAGCGGAGTTTGAGAAAAATTGTCATCATCCGATATTCCGCTCAGCGACAAAGTCCGTCGTAGCTGTATGTAAGTTCATCGAGAAATGCGAACCGACCGTACGATCTTCTTCAAACTTGCAGGAGTGCTCTCGATTGACGACACGAGCAGTCTGTACAAGTTTCATAAACATCGTACGGCTGGAAGCGGAGTTAGACACAAATTGTCATCTACAACGCAGTACTGGATAGATCCCGTTCAGCGACCAAGTCCCGTCGTAGCTGTATGTAAGTTCATCGAGAAATGCGAACCGACCGTACGATCTTCTTCAAACTTGCAGGAGTGCTCTCGATTGACGACACGAGCATTCTGTACAAGTTTCATAAACATCGTACGGCTGGAAGCGGAGTTAGACACAAATTGTCATCTACAACGCAGTACTGGATAGATCCCGTTCAGCGACCAAGTCCCGTCGTAGCTGTATGTAAGTTCATCGAGAAATGCGAACCGACCGTACGATCTTCTTCAAACTTGCAGGAGTGCTCTCGATTGACGACACGAGCATTCTGTACAAGTTTCATAAACTTCGTACGGCTGGAAGCGGAGTTTGAGAAAAATTGTCATCATCCGATATTCCGCTCAGCGACCAAGTCCCGTCGTAGCTGTATGTAAGTTCATCGAGAAATGCGAACCGACCGTACGATGTTCTTCAAACTGGCAGGAGTGCTCTCGATTGACGACACGAGCAGTCTGTACAAGTTTCATAAACATCGTACGGCTGGAAGCGGAGTTAGACACAAATTGTCATCTACAACGCAGTACTGGATAGATCCCGTTCAGCGACTATGTCCCGTCGTAGCTGTATGTAAGTTCATCGAGAAATGCGAACCGACCGTACGATCTTCTTCAAACTTGCAGGAGTGCTCTCGATTGACGACACGAGCATTCTGTACAAGTTTCATAAACTTCGTACGGCTGGAAGCGGAGTTTGAGAAAAATTGTCATCATCCGATATTCCGCTCAGCGACCAAGTCCCGTCGTAGCTGTATGTAAGTTCATCGAGAAATGCGAACCGACCGTACGATCTTCTTCAAACTTGCAGGAGTGCTCTCGATTGACGACACGAGCAGTCTGTACAAGTTTCATAAACATCGTACGGCTGGAAGCGGAGTTAGACACAAATTGTCATCTACAACGCAGTACTGGATAGATCCCGTTCAGCGACTATGTCCCGTCGTAGCTGTATGTAAGTTCATCGAGAAATGCGAACCGACCGTACGATCTTCTTCAAACTTGCAGGAGTGCTCTCGATTGACGACACGAGCATTCTGTACAAGTTTCATAAACTTCGTACGGCTGGAAGCGGAGTTGAGAAAAATTGTCATCATCCGATATTCCGCTCAGCGACCAAGTCCCGTCGTAGCTGTATGTAAGTTCATCGAGAAATGCGAACCGACCGTACGATGTTCTTCAAACTTGCAGGAGTGCTCTCGATTGACGACACGAGCAGTCTGTACAAGTTTCATAAACATCGTACGGCTGGAAGCGGAGTTAGACACAAAATTGTCATCTACAACGCAGTACTGGATAGATCCCGTTCAGCGACTATGTCCCGTCGTAGCTGTATGTAAGTTCATCGAGAAATGCGAACCGACCGTACGATCTTCTTCAAACTTGCAGGAGTGCTCTCGATTGACGACACGAGCATTCTGTACAAGTTTCATAAACTTCGTACGGCTGGAAGCGGAGTTTGAGAAAAATTGTCATCATCCGATATTCCGCTCAGCGACCAAGTCCCGTCGTAGCTGTATGTAAGTTCATCGAGAAATGCGAACCGACCGTACGATGTTCTTCAAACTGGCAGGAGTGCTCTCGATTGACGACACGAGCAGTCTGTACAAGTTTCATAAACATCGTACGGCTGGAAGCGGAGTTAGACACAAATTGTCATCTACAACGCAGTACTGGATAGATCCCGTTCAGCGACTATGTCCCGTCGTAGCTGTATGTAAGTTCATCGAGAAATGCGAACCGGACCGTACGATCTTCTTCAAACTTGCAGGAGTGCTCTCGATTGACGACACGAGCATTCTGTACAAGTTTCATAAACTTCGTACGGCTGGAAGCGGAGTTTGAGAAAAATTGTCATCATCCGATATTCCGCTCAGCGACCAAGTCCCGTCGTAGCTGTATGTAAGTTCATCGAGAAATGCGAACCGACCGTACGATCTTCTTCAAACTTGCAGGAGTGCTCTCGATTGACGACACGAGCAGTCTGTACAAGTTTCATAAACATCGTACGGCTGGAAGCGGAGTTAGACACAAATTGTCATCTACAACGCAGTACTGGATAGATCCCGTTCAGCGACTATGTCCCGTCGTAGCTGTATGTAAGTTCATCGAGAAATGCGAACCGACCCGTACGATCTTCTTCAAACTTGCAGAGTGCTCTCGATTGACGACACGAGCATTCTGTACAAGTTTCATAAACTTCGTACGGCTGGAAGCGGAGTTTGAGAAAAATTGTCATCATCCGATATTCCGCTCAGCGACCAAGTCCCGTCGTAGCTGTATGTAAGTTCATCGAGAAATGCGAACCGACCGTACGATCTTCTTCAAACTTGCAGGAGTGCTCTCGATTGACGACACGAGCATTCTGTACAAGTTTCATAAACTTCGTACGGCTGGAAGCGGAGTTTGAGAAAAATTGTCATCATCCGATATTCCGCTCAGCGACAAAGTCCCGTCGTAGCTGTATGTAAGTTCATC
>CAWWDK010000068.1:0-39829 GCA_963942575.1 Priocnemis perturbator
GTTTTAGACGGTAAAAACGCGTATGACACTTGATTCGCACGAATCCGTTGAGAAATGGCCGAGATACGCCGTGTTACACTTGCGGACGATGAAATCTTGCTAGTTCTCGGGTTTCGCAAGCGAAACACACGATGCACCGCGTTTCGTTCGATTCGTTCAAGAACTCTCGTATCTCGGACATCCGCGAGTTTTTCGCGTCGAAAACGTGCTCCCCGTGCGTTTTAGACGCTAAAAACGCGTATGACACTTGATTCGCACGAATCCGTTGAGAAATGGCCGAGATACGCCGTGTTACACTTGCGGACGATGAAATCTTGCTAGTTCTCGGGTTTTGCAAGCGAAACACACGATGCACCGCGTTTCGTTCGATTCGTTCAAGAACTCTCGTATCTCGGACATCCGCGAGTTTTTCGCGTCGAAAACGTGCTCCCCGTGCGTTTTAGACGCTAAAAACGTGTATGACACTTGATTCGCACGAATCCGTTGAGAAATGGCCGAGATACGCCGTGTTACACTTGCGGACGATGAAATCTGGCTAGTTCTCGCGTTTTGCAAGCGAAACACACGATGCACCGCGTTTCGTTCGATTCGTTCAAGAACTCTCGTATCTCGGACATCCGCGAGTTTTTCGCGTCGAAAACGTGCTCCCCGTGCGTTTTAGACGATAAAAACGCGTATGACACTTGATTCGCACGAATCCGTTGAGAAATGGCCGAGATACGCCGTGTTACACTTCCGGACGATGAATTCGTTCAATTCGTTCAAGAACTCTCGTATCTCGGACATCCGCGAGTGTTTCGCATCGAAAACGTGGTCCCCGTCTGTTTTAGACGCTAAAAACGCGTATGACACTTGATTCGCACGAATCCGTTGAGAAATGGAAGAGATACGCCGTGTTACACTTCCGGAAGGTGAAATCTTGCTAGTTCTCACGTTTTGCAAGCGAAACGCACGATGCACCGCGTTTCGTTCAATTCGTTCAAGAACTCTTGTATCTCGGACATCCGCGAGTGTTTCGCGTCGAAAACCTGGTCCCCGTCTGTTTTAGACGGTAAAAACGCGTATGACACTTGATTCGCACGAATCCGATGAGAAATGACCGAGATACGCCGTGTTACACTTCCGGACGATGAATTCGTTCAATTCGTTCAAGAACTCTCGTATCTCGGACATCCGCGAGTGTTTCGCGTCGAAAACATGGTCCCCGTGCGTTTTAGACGCTAAAAACGCGTATGACACTTGATTCGCACGAATCCGTTGAGAAATGGCCGAGATACGCCGTGTTACATTTGCGGACGGTGAATTCGTTCAATTCGTTCAAGAACTCTCGTATCTCGGATATCCGCGAGTGTTTCGCGTCGAAAACATGGTCCCCGTCTGTTTTCGACGCTAAAAACGCGTATGACACTTGATTCGCACGAATCCGATGAGAAATGACCGAGATACGCCGTGTTACACTTCCGGACGATGAATTCGTTCAATTCGTTCAAGAACTCTCGTATCTCGGACATCCGCGAGTGTTTCGCGTCGAAAACATGGTCCCCGTCTGTTTTAGACGCTAAAAACGCGTATGACACTTGATTCGCACGAATCCGATGAGAAATGACCGAGATACGCCGTGTTACACTTCCGGACGATGAATTCGTTCAATTCGTTCAAGAACTCTCGTATCTCGGACATCCGCGAGTGTTTCGCGTCGAAAACGTGGTCCCCGTCTGTTTTTGACGCTAAAAACGCGTATGACACTTGATTCGCACGAATC
The DNA here is from genome assembly GCA_963942575.1 of Priocnemis perturbator. Taxonomy (NCBI): domain Eukaryota; kingdom Metazoa; phylum Arthropoda; class Insecta; order Hymenoptera; family Pompilidae; genus Priocnemis; species Priocnemis perturbator. Next base: position 1,763 of record CAWWDK010000068.1, read on the forward strand.
CGTTGAGAAATGGCCGAGATACGCCGTGTTACACTTGCGGACGATGAAATCTTGCTAGTTCTCGCGTTTTGCAAGCGAAACACACGATGCACCGCGTTTCGTTCGATTCGTTCAAGAACTCTCGTATCTCGGACATCCGCGAGTTTTTCGTGTCGAAAACGTGCTCCCCGTGCGTTTTAGACGCTAAAAACGCGTATGACACTTGATTCGCACGAATCCGTTGAGAAATGGCCGAGATACGCCGTGTTACACTTGCGGACGATGAAATCTTGCTAGTTCTCGCGTTTTGCAAGCGAAACACACGATGCACCGCGTTTCGTTCGATTCGTTCAAGAACTCTCGTATCTCGGACATCCGCGAGTTTTTCGGGTCGGAAACGTGCTCCCCGTCTGTTTTAGACGGTAAAAACGCGTATGACACTTGATTCGCACGAATCCGTTAAGAAATGGCCGAGATACGCCGTGTTACACTTCCGGACGATGAATTCGTTCAATTCGTTCAAGAACTCTCGTATCTCGGACATCCGCGAGTGTTTCGCGTCGAAAACGTGGTCCCCGTCTGTTTTAGACGCTAAAAACGCGTATGACACTTGATTCGCACGAATCCGTTGAGAAATGGCCCAGATACGCCGTGTTACACTTCCGGACGATGAATTCGTTCAATTCGTTCAAGAACTCTCGTATCTCGGACATCCGCGAGTGTTTCGCGTCGAAAACGTGGTCCCCGTCTGTTGTTGTCGCTAAAAACGCGTATGACACTTGATTTCCACGAATCCGTTGAGAAATGGCCGAGATACGCCGTGTTACACTTGCGGACGATGAAATCTTGCTAGTTCTCGGGTGTTGCAAGCGAAACACACGATGCACCGCGTTTCGTTCGATTCGTTCAACAACTCTCGTATCTCGGACATCCGCGAGTTTTTCGCGTCGAAAACGTACTCCCCGTGCGTTTTAGACGATAAAAACGCGTATGACACTTGATTCGCACGAATCCGTTGAGAAATGGCCCAGATACGCCGTGTTACACTTCCGGACGATGAATTCGTTCAATTCGTTCAAGAACTCTCGTATCTCGGACATCTGCGAGTGTTTTGCGTCGAAAACGTGGTCCCCGTCTGTTTTTGACGCTAAAAACGCGTATGACACTTGATTCGCACGAATCCGTTGACAAATGGCCGAGATACGCCGTGTTACACTTGCGGACGATGAAATCTTGCTAGTTCTCGCGTTTTGCAAGCGAAACACACGATGCACCGCGTTTCGTTCGATTCGTTCAAGAACTCTCGTATCTCGGACATCCGCGAGTTTTTCGCGTCGAAAACGTGCTCCCCGTGCGTTTTAGACGCTAAAAACGCGTATGACACTTGATTCGCACGAATCCGTTGAGAAATGGCCGAGATACGCCGTGTTACACTTGCGGACGATGAAATCTTGCTAGTTCTCGCGTTTTGCAAGCGAAACACACGATGCACCGCGTTTCGTTCGATTCGTTCAAGAACTCTCGTATCTCGGACATCCGCGAGTTTTTCGCGTCGAAAACGTGCTCCCCGTGCGTTTTAGAAGCTAAAAACGCGTATGACACTTGATTCGCACGAATCCGTTGAGGAATGGCCGAGATACGCCGTGTTACACTTGCGGACGATGAAATCTTGCTAGTTCTCGCGTTTTGCAAGCGAAACACACGATGCACCGCGTTTCGTTCGATTCGTTCAAGAACTCTCGTATCTCGGACATCCGCGATTTTTTCGGGTCGGAAACGTGCTCCCCGTCTGTTTTAGACGGTAAAAACGCGTATGACACTTGATTCGCACGAATCCGTTGAGAAATGGCCGAGATACGCCGTGTTACACTTCCGGACGATGAATTCGTTCAATTCGTTCAAGAACTCTCGTATCTCGGACATCCGCGAGTGTTTCGCGTCGAAAACGTGGTCCCCGTCTGTTTTAGACGCTAAAAACGCGTATGACACTTGATTCGCACGAATCCGTTGACAAATGGCCGAGATACGCCGTGTTACACTTGCGGACGATGAAATCTTGCTAGTTCTCGCGTTTTGCAAGCGAAACACACGATGCACCGCGTTTCGTTCGATTCGTTCAAGAACTCTCGTATCTCGGACATCCGCGAGTTTTTCGCGTCGAAAACATGCTCCCCGTGCGTTTTAGAAGCTAAAAACGCGTATGACACTTGATTCGCACGAATCCGTTGAGGAATGGCCGAGATACGCCGTGTTACACTTGCGGACGATGAAATCTTGCTAGTTCTCGCGTTTTGCAAGCGAAACACACGATGCACCGCGTTTCGTTCGATTCGTTCAAGAACTCTCGTATCTCGGACATCCGCGAGTTTTTCGGGTCGGAAACGTGCTCCCCGTCTGTTTTAGACGGTAAAAACGCGTATGACACTTGATTCGCACGAATCCGTTGAGAAATGGCCGAGATACGCCGTGTTACACTTCCGGACGATGAATTCGTTCAATTCGTTCAAGAACTCTCGTATCTCGGACATCCGCGAGTGTTTCGCGTCGAAAACCTGGTCCCCGTCTGTTTTAGACGCTAAAAACGCGTATGACACTTGATTCGCACGAATCCGTTGAGAAATGGCCGAGATACGCCGTGTTACACTTCCGGACGATGAATTCGTTCAATTCGTTCAAGAACTCTCGTATCTCGGACATCTGCGAGTGTCTCGCGAGAAAACGTGGTCCCCGTCTGTTTTAGACGCTAAAAACGCGTATGACACTTGATTCGCACGAATCCGTTGAGAAATGGCCGAGATACGCCGTGTTACACTTCCGGACGATGAATTCGTTCAATTCGTTCAAGAACTCTCGTATCTCGGACATCCGCGAGTGCTTCGCGTCGAAAACGTGGTCCCCGTCTGTTTTAGACGCTAAAAACGCGTATGACACTTGATTCGCACGAATCCGTTGAGAAATGGCCGAGATACGCCGTGTTACACTTCCGGACGATGAAATGTAGCTAGTTCTCGCGTTTTGCAAGCGAAACACACGATGCACCGCGTTTTGTTCGATTCGTTCAACAACTCTCGTATCTCGGACATCCGCGAGTTTTTCGCGTCGAAAACGTGCTCCCCGTGCGTTTTAGACGATAAAAACGCGTATGACACTTGATTCGCACGAATCCGTTGAGAAATGGCCCAGATACGCCGTGTTACACTTCCGGACGATGAATTCGTTCAATTCGTTCAAGAACTCTCGTATATCGGACATCCGCGAGTGTTTCGCGTCGAAAACATGGTCCCCGTCTGTTTTAGACGCTAAAAACGCGTATGACACTTGATTCGCACGAATCCGATGAGAAATGACCGAGATACGCCGTGTTACACTTCCGGACGATGAAATCTTGCTAGTTCTCGCGTTTTGCAAGCGAGACACACGATGCACCGCGTTTCGTTCGATTCGTTCAACAACTCTCGTATCTCGGACATCCGCGAGTTTTTCGCGTCGAAAACGTGCTCCCCGTGCGTTTTAGACGATAAAAACGCGTATGACACTTGATTCGCACGAATCCGTTGAGAAATGGCCCAGATACGCCGTGTTACACTTCCGGACGATGAATTCGTTCAATTCGTTCAAGAACTCTCGTATCTCGGACATCCGCGAGTGCTTCGCGTCGAAAACGTGGTCCCCGTCTGTTTTAGACGCTAAAAACGCGTATGACACTTGATTCGCACGAATCCGTTGAGAAATGGCCGAGATACGCCGTGTTACACTTCCGGACGATGAAATGTTGCTAGTTCTCGCGTTTTGCAAGCGAAACACACGATGCACCGCGTTTCGTTCGATTCGTTCAACAACTCTCGTATCTCGGGCATCCGCGAGTTTTTCGCGTCGAAAACGTGCTCCCCGTGCGTTTTAGACGATAAAAACGCGTATGACACTTGATACGCATGAATCCGTTGAGAAATGGCCGAGATACGCCATGTTACACTTGCGGACGATGAAATCTTGCTAGTTCTCGCGTTTTGCAAGCGAAACACACGATGCACCGCGTTTCGTTCGATTCGCTCTAGAACTCTCGTATCTCGGACATCCGCGAGTTTTTCGCGTCGAAAACGTGCTCCCCGTGCGTTTTAGACGCTAAAAACGCGCGTGACACTTGATTCGCACGAATCCGTTGAGAAATGGCCGAGATACGCCGTGTTACACTTGCGGACGATGAAATCTTGCTAGTTCTCGGGTGTTGCAAGCGAAACACACGATTCACCGCGTTTCGTTCGATTCGTTCAACAACTCTCGTATCTCGGACATCCACGAGTTTTTCGCGTCGAAAACGTACTCCCCGTGCGTTTTAGACGATAAAAACGCGTATGACACTTGATTCGCACGAATCCGTTGAGAAATGGCCCAGATACGCCGTGTTACACTTCCGGACGATGAATTCGTTCAATTCGTTCAAGAACTCTCGTATCTCGGACATCCGCGAGTGTTTTGCGTCGAAAACGTGGTCCCCGTCTGTTTTTGACGCTAAAAACGCGTATGACAATTGATTCGCACGAATCCGTTGAGAAATGGCCGAGATACGCCGTGTTACACTTCCGGACGATGAAATCTTGCTAGTTCTCACGTTTTGCAAGCGAAACGCACGATGCACCGCGTTTCGTTCAATTCGTTCAAGAACTCTCGTATCTCGGACATCCGCGAGTGTTTCGCGTCGAAAACGTACTCCCCGTGCGTTTTAGACGATAAAAACGCGTATGACACTTGATTCGCACGAATCCGTTGAGAAATGGCCCAGATACGCCGTGTTACACTTCCGGACGATGAATTCGTTCAATTCGTTCAAGAACTCTCGTATCTCGGACATCCGCGAGTGTTTTGCGTCGAAAACGTGGTCCCCGTCTGTTTTTGACGCTAACAACGCGTATGACAATTGATTCGCACGAATCCGTTGAGAAATGGCCGAGATACGCCGTGTTACACTTCCGGACGATGAAATCTTGCTAGTTCTCACGTTTTGCAAGCGAAACGCACGATGCACCGCGTTTCGTTCAATTCGTTCAAGAACTCTCGTATCTCGGACATCCGCGAGTGTTTCGCGTCGAAAACGTGGTCCCCGTCTGTTTTAGACGCTAAAAACGCGTATGACACTTGATTCGCACGAATCCGTTGAGAAATGGCCGAGATACGCCGTGTTACACTTCCGGACGATGAAATCTTGCAAGCTCTCACGTTTTGCAAGCGAAACGCACGATGCACCGCGTTTCGTTCAATTCGTTCAAGAACTCTCGTATCTCGGACATCCGCGAGTGTTTCGCGTCGAAAACGTGGTCCCCGTCTGTTTTAGACGCTAAAAACGCGTATGACACTTGATTCGCACGAATCCGTTGAGAAATGGCCGAGATACATCGTAATACACTTCCGGACGATGAATTCGTTCAATTCGTTCAAGAACTCTCGTATCTCGGACATCCGCGAGTGTTTCGCGTCGAAAACATGGTCCCCGTCTGTTTTAGACGCTAAAAACGCGTATGACACTTGATTCGCACGAATCCGTTGAGAAATGGCCGAGATACGCTGTGTTACACTTCCGGACGATGAAATCTTGCTAGTTCTCACGTTTTGCAAGCGAAACGCACGATGCACCGCGTTTCGTTCAATTCGTTCAAGAACTCTCGTATCTCGGACATCCGCGAGTGTTTCGCGTCGAAAACGTACTCCCCGTGCGTTTTAGACGATAAAAACGCGTATGACACTTGATTCGCACGAATCCGTTGAGAAATGGCCCAGATACGCCGTGTTACACTTCCGGACGATGAATTCGTTCAATTCGTTCAAGAACTCTCGTATCTCGGACATCCGCGAGTGTTTTGCGTCGAAAACGTGGTCCCCGTCTGTTTTTGACGCTAAAAACGCGTATGACAATTGATTCGCACGAATCCGTTGAGAAATGGCCGAGATACGCCGTGTTACACTTCCGGACGATGAAATCTTGCTAGTTCTCACGTTTTGCAAGCGAAACGCACGATGCACCGCGTTTCGTTCAATTCGTTCAAGAACTCTCGTATCTCGGACATCCGCGAGTGTTTCGCGTCGAAAACGTGGTCCCCGTCTGTTTTAGACGCTAAAAACGCGTATGACACTTGATTCGCACGAATCCGTTGAGAAATGGCCGAGATACATCGTGTTACACTTCCGGACGATGAATTCGTTCAATTCGTTCAAGAACTCTCGTATCTCGGACATCCGCGAGTGTTTCGCGTCGAAAACATGGTCCCCGTCTGTTTTAGACGCTAAAAACGCGTATGACACTTGATTCGCACGAATCCGATGAGAAATGACCGAGATACGCCGTGTTACACTTCCGGACAATGAAATCTTGCTAGTTCTCGCGTTTTGCAAGCGAAACACACGATGCACCGCGTTTCGTTCGATTCGTTCAACAACTCTCGTATCTCGGACATCCGCGAGTTTTTCGCGTCGAAAACGTGCTCCCCGTGCGTTTTAGACGATAAAAACGCGGATGACACTTGATTCGCACGAATCCGTTGAGAAATGGCCCAGATACGCCGTGTTACACTTCCGGACGATGAATTCGTTCAATTCGTTCAAGAACTCTCGTATCTTGGACATCCGCGAGTGTTTCGCGTCGAAAACGTGGTCCCCGTCTGTTTTTGACGCTAAAAACGCGTATGACACTTGATTCGCACGAATCCGTTGAGAAATGGCCGAGATACGCCGTGTTACACTTGCGGACGATGAAATCTTGCTAGTTCTCGCGTTTTGCAAGCGAAACACACGATGCACCGCGTTTCGTTCGATTCGTTCAAGAACTCTCGTATCTCGGACATCCGCGAGTGTTTCGCGTCGAAAACATGGTCCCCGTCTGTTTTTGACGCTAAAAACGCGTATGACACTTGATTCGCACGAATCCGTTGAGAAATGGCCGAGATACGCCGTGTTACACTTGCGGACGATGAAATCTTGCTAGTTCTCGCGTTTTGCAAGCGAAACACACGATGCACCGCGTTTCGTTCGATTCGTTCAAGAACTCTCGTATCTCGGACATCCGCGAGTTTTTCGCGTCGAAAACGTGGTCCCCGTCTGTTTTTGTCGCTAAAAACGCGTATGACACTTGATTTGCACGAATCCGTTGAGAAATGGCCGAGATACGCCGTGTTACACTTGCGGACGATGAAATCTTGTTAGTTCTCGCGTTTTGCAAGCGAAACACACGATGCACCGCGTTTCGTTCGATTCGTTCAAGAACTCTCGTATCTCGGACATCCGCGAGTTTTTCGCGTCGAAAACGTGCTCCCCGTGCGTTTTAGACGCTAAAAACGCGTATGACACTTGATTCGCACGAATCCGTTGAGAAATGGCCGAGATACGCCGTGTTACACTTGCGGACGATGAAATCTTGCTAGTTCTCGCGTTTTGCAAGCGAAACACACGATGCACCGCGTTTCGTTCAATTCGTTCAAGAACTCTCGTATCTCGGACATCCGCGAGTGTTTCGCGTCGAAAACCTGGTCCCCGTCTGTTTTAGACGGTAAAAACGCGTATGACATTTGATTCGCACGAATCCGTTGAGAAATGGCCGAGATACGCCGTGTTACACTTCCGGACGATGAATTCTTTCAATTCGTTAAAGAACTCTCGTATCTCGGACATCCGCGAGTGCTTCGCGTCGAAAACGTGGTCCCCGTCTGTTTTAGACGCTAAAAACGCGTATGACACTTGATTCGCACGAATCCGTTGAGAAATGGCCGAGATACGCCGTGTTACACTTCCGGACGATGAAATGTTGCTAGTTCTCGCGTTTTGCAAGCGAAACACACGATGCACCGCGTTTCGTTCGATTCGTCCAAGAACTCTCGTATCTCGGACATCCGCGAGTTTTTCGCGTCGAAAACGTGCTCCCCGTGCGTTTTAGACGCTAAAAACGCGTATGACACTTGATTCGCACGAATCCGTTGAGAAATGGCCGAGATACGCCGTGTTACACTTGCGGACGATGAAATCTTGCTAGTTCTCGCGTTTTGCAAGCGAAACACACGATGCACCGCGATTCGTTCGATTCGCTCTAGAACTCTCGTATCTCGGACATCCGCGAGTTTTTCGCGTCGAAAACGTGCTCCCCGTGCGTTTTAGACGCTAAAAACGCGTGTGACACTTGATTCGCACGAATCCGTTGAGAAATGGCCGAGATACGCCGTGTTACACTTGCGGACGATGAAATCTTGCTAGTTCTCGGGTTTTGCAAGCGAAACACACGATGCACCGCGTTTCGTTCGATTCGTTCAAGAACTCAAGTATCTCGGTCATCCGCGAGTTTTTCGCGTCGAAATCGTGCTCCCCGTGCGTTTTAGACGCTAAAAACGCGTATGACACTTGATTCGCACGAATCCGTTGAGAAATGGCCGAGATACGCCGTGTTACACTTGCGGACGATGAAATCTTGCTAGTTCTCGCGTTTTGCAAGCGAAACACACGATGCACCGCGTTTCGTTCGATTCGTTCAACAACTCTCGTATCTCGGACATCCGCGAGTTTTTCGCGTCGAAAACGTACTCCCCGTGCGTTTTAGACGATAAAAACGCGTATGACACTTGATTCGCACGAATCCGTTGAGAAATGGCCCAGATACGCCGTGTTACACTTCCGGACGATGAATTCGTTCAATTCGTTCAAGAACTCTCGTATCTCGGACATCCGCGAGTTTTTCGCGTCGAAAACGTGCTCCCCGTGCGTTTTAGACGTTAAAAACGCGTATGACACTTGATTCGCACGAATCCGTTGAGAAATGGCCGATATACGCCGTGTTACACTTGCGGACGATGAAATCTTGCTAGTTCTCGCGTTTTGCAAGCGAAACACACGATGCACCGCGTTTCGTTCGATTCGTTCAAGAACTCTCGTATCTCGGACATCCGCGAGTTTTTCGCGTCGAAAACGTGCTCCCCGTGCGTTTTAGACGCTAAAAACGCGTATGACACTTGATTCGCACGAATCCGTTGAGAAATGGCCGAGATACGCCGTGTTACACTTGCGGACGATGAAATCTTGCTAGTTCTCGCGTTTTGCAAGCGAAACACACGATGCACCGCGTTTCGTTCGATTCGTTCAAGAACTCTCGTATCTCGGACATCCGCGAGTGTTTCGCATCGAAAACGTGGTCCCCGTCTGTTTTAGACGCAAAAAATGCGTATGACACTTGATTCGCACGACTCCGTTGAGAAATGGAAGAGATACGCCGTGTTACACTTCCGGACGGTGAAATCTTGCTAGTTCTCACGTTTTGCAAGCGAAACGCACGATGCACCGCGTTTCGTTCAATTCGTTCAAGAACTCTCGTATCTCGGACATCCGCGAGTGTTTCGCGTCGAAAACCTGGTCCCCGTCTGTTTTAGACGGTAAAAACGCGTATGACATTTGATTCGCACGAATCCGTTGAGAAATGGCCGAGATACGCCGTGTTACACTTCCGGACGATGAATTCTTTCAATTCGTTAAAGAACTCTCGTATCTCGGACATCCGCGAGTGCTTCGCGTCGAAAACGTGGTCCCCGTCTGTTTTAGACGCTAAAAACGCGTATGACACTTGATTCGCACGAATCCGTTGAGAAATGGCCGAGATACGCCGTGTTACACTTCCGGACGATGAAATGTTGCTAGTTCTCGCGTTTTGCAAGCGAAACACACGATGCACCGCGTTTCGTTCGATTCGTCCAAGAACTCTCGTATCTCGGACATCCGCGAGTTTTTCGCGTCGAAAACGTGCTCCCCGTGCGTTTTAGACGCTAAAAACGCGTATGACACTTGATTCGCACGAATCCGTTGAGAAATGGCCGAGATACGCCGTGTTACACTTGCGGACGATGAAATCTTGCTAGTTCTCGCGTTTTGCAAGCGAAACACACGATGCACCGCGATTCGTTCGATTCGCTCTAGAACTCTCGTATCTCGGACATCCGCGAGTTTTTCGCGTCGAAAACGTGCTCCCCGTGCGTTTTAGACGCTAAAAACGCGTGTGACACTTGATTCGCACGAATCCGTTGAGAAATGGCCGAGATACGCCGTGTTACACTTGCGGACGATGAAATCTTGCTAGTTCTCGGGTTTTGCAAGCGAAACACACGATGCACCGCGTTTCGTTCGATTCGTTCAAGAACTCAAGTATCTCGGTCATCCGCGAGTTTTTCGCGTCAAAATCGTGCTCCCCGTGCGTTTTAGACGCTAAAAACGCGTATGACACTTGATTCGCACGAATCCGTTGAGAAATGGCCGAGATACGCCGTGTTACACTTGCGGACGATGAAATCTTGCTAGTTCTCGCGTTTTGCAAGCGAAACACACGATGCACCGCGTTTCGTTCGATTCGTTCAACAACTCTCGTATCTCGGACATCCGCGAGTTTTTCGCGTCGAAAACGTACTCCCCGTGCGTTTTAGACGATAAAAACGCGTATGACACTTGATTCGCACGAATCCGTTGAGAAATGGCCCAGATACGCCGTGTTACACTTCCGGACGATGAATTCGTTCAATTCGTTCAAGAACTCTCGTATCTCGGACATCCGCGAGTTTTTCGCGTCGAAAACGTGCTCCCCGTGCGTTTTAGACGTTAAAAACGCGTATGACACTTGATTCGCACGAATCCGTTGAGAAATGGCCGATATACGCCGTGTTACACTTGCGGACGATGAAATCTTGCTAGTTCTCGCGTTTTGCAAGCGAAACACACGATGCACCGCGTTTCGTTCGATTCGTTCAAGAACTCTCGTATCTCGGACATCCGCGAGTTTTTCGCGTCGAAAACGTGCTCCCCGTGCGTTTTAGACGCTAAAAACGCGTATGACACTTGATTCGCACGAATCCGTTGAGAAATGGCCGAGATACGCCGTGTTACACTTGCGGACGATGAAATCTTGCTAGTTCTCGCGTTTTGCAAGCGAAACACACGATGCACCGCGTTTCGTTCGATTCGTTCAAGAACTCTCGTATCTCGGACATCCGCGAGTGTTTCGCATCGAAAACGTGGTCCCCGTCTGTTTTAGACGCAAAAAATGCGTATGACACTTGACTCGCACGACTCCGTTGAGAAATGGAAGAGATACGCCGTGTTACACTTCCGGACGGTGAAATCTTGCTAGTTCTCACGTTTTGCAAGCGAAACGCACGATGCACCGCGTTTCGTTCAATTCGTTCAAGAACTCTCGTATCTCGGACATCCGCGAGTGTTTCGCGTCGAAAACCTGGTCCCCGTCTGTTTTAGACGGTAAAAACGCGTATGACATTTGATTCGCACGAATCCGTTGAGAAATGGCCGAGATACGCCGTGTTACACTTCCGGACGATGAATTCTTTCAATTCGTTAAAGAACTCTCGTATCTCGGACATCCGCGAGTGCTTCGCGTCGAAAACGTGGTCCCCGTCTGTTTTAGACGCTAAAACGCGTATGACACTTGATTCGCACGAATCCGTTGAAGAAAATGGCCGAGATACCCGTGTTACACTTCCGGACGATGAAATGTTGCTAGTTCTCGCGTTTTGCAAGCGAAACACACGATGCACCGCGTTTCGTTCGATTCGTCCAAGAACTCTCGTATCTCGGACATCCGCGAGTTTTTCGCGTCGAAAACGTGCTCCCCGTGCGTTTTAGACGCTAAAAACGCGTATGACACTTGATTCGCACGAATCCGTTGAGAAATGGCCGAGATACGCCGTGTTACACTTGCGGACGATGAAATCTTGCTAGTTCTCGCGTTTTGCAAGCGAAACACACGATGCACCGCGATTCGTTCGATTCGCTCTAGAACTCTCGTATCTCGGACATCCGCGAGTTTTTCGCGTCGAAAACGTGCTCCCCGTGCGTTTTAGACGCTAAAAACGCGTGTGACACTTGATTCGCACGAATCCGTTGAGAAATGGCCGAGATACGCCGTGTTACACTTGCGGACGATGAAATCTTGCTAGTTCTCGCGTTTTGCAAGCGAAACACACGATGCACCGCGTTTCGTTCGATTCGTTCAAGAACTCTCGTATCTCGGACATCCGCGAGTGTTTCGCATCGAAAACGTGGTCCCCGTCTGTTTTAGACGCAAAAAATGCGTATGACACTTGATTCGCACGACTCCGTTGAGAAATGGAAGAGATACGCCGTGTTACACTTCCGGACGGTGAAATCTTGCTAGTTCTCACGTTTTGCAAGCGAAACGCACGATGCACCGCGTTTCGTTCAATTCGTTCAAGAACTCTCGTATCTCGGACATCCGCGAGTGTTTCGCGTCGAAAACCTGGTCCCCGTCTGTTTTAGACGGTAAAAACGCGTATGACATTTGATTCGCACGAATCCGTTGAGAAATGGCCGAGATACGCCGTGTTACACTTCCGGGCGATGAATTCTTTCAATTCGTTAAAGAACTCTCGTATCTCGGACATCCGCGAGTGCTTCGCGTCGAAAACGTGGTCCCCGTCTGTTTTAGACGCTAAAAACGCGTATGACACTTGATTCGCACGAATCCGTTGAGAAATGGCCGAGATACGCCGTGTTACACTTCCGGACGATGAAATGTTGCTAGTTCTCGCGTTTTGCAAGCGAAACACACGATGCACCGCGTTTCGTTCGATTCGTCCAAGAACTCTCGTATCTCGGACATCCGCGAGTTTTTCGCGTCGAAAACGTGCTCCCCGTGCGTTTTAGACGCTAAAAACGCGTATGACACTTGATTCGCACGAATCCGTTGAGAAATGGCCGAGATACGCCGTGTTACACTTGCGGACGATGAAATCTTGCTAGTTCTCGCGTTTTGCAAGCGAAACACACGATGCACCGCGATTCGTTCGATTCGCTCTAGAACTCTCGTATCTCGGACATCCGCGAGTTTTTCGCGTCGAAAACGTGCTCCCCGTGCGTTTTAGACGCTAAAAACGCGTGTGACACTTGATTCGCACGAATCCGTTGAGAAATGGCCGAGATACGCCGTGTTACACTTGCGGACGATGAAATCTTGCTAGTTCTCGGGTTTTGCAAGCGAAACACACGATGCACCGCGTTTCGTTCGATTCGTTCAAGAACTCAAGTATCTCGGTCATCCGCGAGTTTTTCGCGTCGAAATCGTGCTCCCCGTGCGTTTTAGACGCTAAAAACGCGTATGACACTTGATTCGCACGAATCCGTTGAGAAATGGCCGAGATACGCCGTGTTACACTTGCGGACGATGAAATCTTGCTAGTTCTCGCGTTTTGCAAGCGAAACACACGATGCACCGCGTTTCGTTCGATTCGTTCAACAACTCTCGTATCTCGGACATCCGCGAGTTTTTCGCGTCGAAAACGTACTCCCCGTGCGTTTTAGACGATAAAAACGCGTATGACACTTGATTCGCACGAATCCGTTGAGAAATGGCCCAGATACGCCGTGTTACACTTCCGGACGATGAATTCGTTCAATTCGTTCAAGAACTCTCGTATCTCGGACATCCGCGAGTTTTTCGCGTCGAAAACGTGCTCCCCGTGCGTTTTAGACGTTAAAAACGCGTATGACACTTGATTCGCACGAATCCGTTGAGAAATGGCCGATATACGCCGTGTTACACTTGCGGACGATGAAATCTTGCTAGTTCTCGCGTTTTGCAAGCGAAACACACGATGCACCGCGTTTCGTTCGATTCGTTCAAGAACTCTCGTATCTCGGACATCCGCGAGTTTTTCGCGTCGAAAACGTGCTCCCCGTGCGTTTTAGACGCTAAAAACGCGTATGACACTTGATTCGCACGAATCCGTTGAGAAATGGCCGAGATACGCCGTGTTACACTTGCGGACGATGAAATCTTGCTAGTTCTCGCGTTTTGCAAGCGAAACACACGATGCACCGCGTTTCGTTCGATTCGTTCAAGAACTCTCGTATCTCGGACATCCGCGAGTGTTTCGCATCGAAAACGTGGTCCCCGTCTGTTTTAGACGCAAAAAATGCGTATGACACTTGATTCGCACGACTCCGTTGAGAAATGGAAGAGATACGCCGTGTTACACTTCCGGACGGTGAAATCTTGCTAGTTCTCACGTTTTGCAAGCGAAACGCACGATGCACCGCGTTTCGTTCAATTCGTTCAAGAACTCTCGTATCTCGGACATCCGCGAGAGTTTCGCATCGAAAACGTGGTCCCCGTCTGTTTTAGACGCAAAAAATGCGTATGACACTTGATTCGCACGAATCCGTTGAGAAATGGCCGAGATACGCCGTGTTACACTTCCGGACGATGAATTCTTTCAATTCGTTAAAGAACTCTCGTATCTCGGACATCCGCGAGTGCTTCGCGTCGAAAACGTGGTCCCCGTCTGTTTTAGACGCTAAAAACGCGTATGACACTTGATTCGCACGAATCCGTTGAGAAATGGCCGAGATACGCCGTGTTACACTTCCGGACGATGAAATGTTGCTAGTTCTCGCGTTTTGCAAGCGAAACACACGATGCACCGCGTTTCGTTCGATTCGTCCAAGAACTCTCGTATCTCGGACATCCGCGAGTTTTTCGCGTCGAAAACGTGCTCCCCGTGCGTTTTAGACGCTAAAAACGCGTATGACACTTGATTCGCACGAATCCGTTGAGAAATGGCCGAGATACGCCGTGTTACACTTGCGGACGATGAAATCTTGCTAGTTCTCGCGTTTTGCAAGCGAAACACACGATGCACCGCGATTCGTTCGATTCGCTCTAGAACTCTCGTATCTCGGACATCCGCGAGTTTTTCGCGTCGAAAACGTGCTCCCCGTGCGTTTTAGACGCTAAAAACGCGTGTGACACTTGATTCGCACGAATCCGTTGAGAAATGGCCGAGAACCGCCGTGTTACACTTGCGGACGATGAAATCTTGCTAGTTCTCGGGTTTTGCAAGCGAAACACACGATGCACCGCGTTTCGTTCGATTCGTTCAAGAACTCAAGTATCTCGGTCATCCGCGAGTTTTTCGCGTCGAAATCGTGCTCCCCGTGCGTTTTAGACGCTAAAAACGCGTATGACACTTGATTCGCACGAATCCGTTGAGAAATGGCCGAGATACGCCGTGTTACACTTGCGGACGATGAAATCTTGCTAGTTCTCGCGTTTTGCAAGCGAAACACACGATGCACCGCGTTTCGTTCGATTCGTTCAACAACTCTCGTATCTCGGACATCCGCGAGTTTTTCGCGTCGAAAACGTACTCCCCGTGCGTTTTAGACGATAAAAACGCGTATGACACTTGATTCGCACGAATCCGTTGAGAAATGGCCCAGATACGCCGTGTTACACTTCCGGACGATGAATTCGTTCAATTCGTTCAAGAACTCTCGTATCTCGGACATCCGCGAGTTTTTCGCGTCGAAAACGTGCTCCCCGTGCGTTTTAGACGTTAAAAACGCGTATGACACTTGATTCGCACGAATCCGTTGAGAAATGGCCGATATACGCCGTGTTACACTTGCGGACGATGAAATCTTGCTAGTTCTCGCGTTTTGCAAGCGAAACACACGATGCACCGCGTTTCGTTCGATTCGTTCAAGAACTCTCGTATCTCGGACATCCGCGAGTTTTTCGCGTCGAAAACGTGCTCCCCGTGCGTTTTAGACGCTAAAAACGCGTATGACACTTGATTCGCACGAATCCGTTGAGAAATGGCCGAGATACGCCGTGTTACACTTGCGGACGATGAAATCTTGCTAGTTCTCGCGTTTTGCAAGCGAAACACACGATGCACCGCGATTCGTTCGATTCGCTCTAGAACTCTCGTATCTCGGACATCCGCGAGTTTTTCGCGTCGAAAACGTGCTCCCCGTGCGTTTTAGACGCTAAAAACGCGTGTGACACTTGATTCGCACGAATCCGTTGAGAAATGGCCGAGATACGCCGTGTTACACTTGCGGACGATGAAATCTTGCTAGTTCTCGGGTTTTGCAAGCGAAACACACGATGCACCGCGTTTCGTTCGATTCGTTCAAGAACTCAAGTATCTCGGTCATCCGCGAGTTTTTCGCGTCGAAATCGTGCTCCCCGTGCGTTTTAGACGCTAAAAACGCGTATGACACTTGATTCGCACGAATCCGTTGAGAAATGGCCGAGATACGCCGTGTTACACTTGCGGACGATGAAATCTTGCTAGTTCTCGCGTTTTGCAAGCGAAACACACGATGCACCGCGTTTCGTTCGATTCGTTCAACAACTCTCGTATCTCGGACATCCGCGAGTTTTTCGCGTCGAAAACGTACTCCCCGTGCGTTTTAGACGATAAAAACGCGTATGACACTTGATTCGCACGAATCCGTTGAGAAATGGCCCAGATACGCCGTGTTACACTTCCGGACGATGAATTCGTTCAATTCGTTCAAGAACTCTCGTATCTCGGACATCCGCGAGTTTTTCGCGTCGAAAACGTGCTCCCCGTGCGTTTTAGACGTTAAAAACGCGTATGACACTTGATTCGCACGAATCCGTTGAGAAATGGCCGATATACGCCGTGTTACACTTGCGGACGATGAAATCTTGCTAGTTCTCGCGTTTTGCAAGCGAAACACACGATGCACCGCGTTTCGTTCGATTCGTTCAAGAACTCTCGTATCTCGGACATCCGCGAGTTTTTCGCGTCGAAAACGTGCTCCCCGTGCGTTTTAGACGCTAAAAACGCGTATGACACTTGATTCGCACGAATCCGTTGAGAAATGGCCGAGATACGCCGTGTTACACTTGCGGACGATGAAATCTTGCTAGTTCTGGCGTTTTGCAAGCGAAACACACGATGCACCGCGTTTCGTTCGATTCGTTCAAGAAATCTCGTATCTCGGACATCCGCGAGTTTTTCGCGTAGAAAACGTGCTCCCCGTGCGTTTTAGACGCTAAAAACGCGTATGACACTTGATTCGCACGAATCCGTTGAGAAATGGCCGAGATACGTCGTGTTACACTTGCGGACGATGAAATCTTGCTAGTTCTCGCGTTTTGAAAGCGAAACACACGATGCACCGCGTTTCGTTCGATTCGTTCAAGAACTCTCGTATCTCGAACATCCGCGAGTTTTTCGCGTCGAAAACGTGCTCCCCGTGCGTTTTAGACGCTAAAAACGCGCATGACACTTGATTCGCACGAATCCGTTGAGAAATGGCCGAGATACGCCGTGTTACACTTGCGGACGATGAAATCTTGCTAGTTCTAATGTTTTGCAAGCGAAACGCACGATGAACCGCGTTTCGTTCAATTCGTTCAAAAACTCTCGTATCTCGGACATTCGCGAGTGTTTCGCGTCGAAAACATGGTCCCCGTCTGTTTTAGATGCTAAAAACGCGTATGACACTTGATTCGCACGAATCCGACGAGAAATGACCGAGATACGCCGTGTTACACTTCCGGACGATGAATTCATTCAATTCGTTCAAGAACTCTCGTATCCCGGACATCCGCAAGTGTTTCGCGTCGAAAACGTGGTCCCCGTCTGTTTTAGACGCTAAAAACGCGTATGACACTTGATTCGCACGAATCCGTTGAGAAATGGCCGAGATACGCCGTGTTACACTTCCGCACGATGAAATCTTGCTATTTCTCACGTTTTGCAAATGAAACGCACGATGCACCACGTTTCGTTCAAATCGTTCAAGAACTCTCGTATCTCTGACATCCGCGAGTGTTTCGCGTCGAAAACGTGGTCCCCGTCTGTTCTAGACGCTAAAAACGCGTATGACACTTGATTCGCACGAATCCGTTGAGAAATGGCCGAGATACGTCGTTTTACACTTCCGGCCGATGAAATCTTGCTAGTTCTCACGTTTTGCAAGCGAAACGTACGATGCACCGCGTTTCGTTCAATTCGTTCAAGAACTCTCGTACCTCGGACATCCGCGAATGTTTCGCGTCGAAAACGCGATCCCCGTCTGTTTTAGACGCTAAAAACGCGTATGACACTTGATTCGCACGAATTCGTTGAGAAATGGCCGAGATACGCCGTGTTACACTACCGGACGATGAAATCTTGCTAGTTCTCACGTTTCAGCACGGCGCATCGCGGCCATTTCTCAACGGATTCGTGCGAATCACGTGTCATACGCGTTTTTAGCGTCTAAAACAGACGGGGACCACCTTTTCGACGCGAAACACTCGCGGATGTCCCAGATCCGAGAGTTCTTGAACGAATTGAACGAATTCATCGTCCGGAAGTGTAACCCGGCGTTTCGCGGCCATTTCTCAACGGATTCGTGCGAATCAATTGTCATACGCGTTTTTAGCGTCTAAAACAGACGGGGACCATGTTTTCGACGCGAAAAACTCGCGGATGTCCGAGATACGAGAGTTCTTGAACGAATTGAACGAGACGCGGTGTATCGTGCGTTTCGCTTGCAAAACGTGAGAACTAGCAAGATTTCATCGTCCGGAAGTGTAACACGGCGTATCTCGGCCATTCCTCAACGGATTCGTGCGAATCAAGTGTCATACGCGTTTTTAGCGTCTAAAACAGACGGGGACCACGTTTTCGACGCGAAACACTAGCGGATGTCCGAGATACGAGAATTCTGGAACGAATTGAACGAATTCATCGTCCGGAAGTGTAACACGGCGTATCTCGGTCATTTCTCAACGGATTTGTGCGAATCAAGTGACATACGCGTTTTTAGCGTCTAAAACAAACGGGGACCACGTTTTCGACGCGAAAAACGCGCGGATGTCCGAGATACGAGAGTTCTTGAACGAATTGAACGAATTCATCGTCCGGAAGTGTAACACGGCGTATCTCGGCCATTTCTCAACGGATTCGTGCGAATCAAGTGCCATACGCGTTTTTAGCGTCTAAAACAGACGGGGACCACCTTTTCGACGCGAAACACTCGCGGATGTCCCAGATCCGAGAGTTCTTGAACGAATTGAACGAATTCATCGTCCGGAAGTGTAACCCGGCGTTTCGCGGCTATTTCTCAACGGATTCGTGCGAATCAATTGTCATACGCGTTTTTAGCGTCTAAAACAGACGGGGACCATGTTTTCGACGCGAAAAACTCGCGGATGTCCGAGATACGAGAGTTCTTGAACGAATTGAACGAGACGCGGTGTATCGTGCGTTTCGCTTGCAAAACGTGAGAACTAGCAAGATTTCATCGTCCGGAAGTGTAACACGGCGTATCTCGGCCATTTCTCAACGAATTCGTGCGAATCATGTGTCATACGCGTTTTTAGCGTCTAAAACAGACGGGAACCACGTTTTCGACACGAAACACTCGCGGATGTCCGAGATACGAGAGTTCTTGAACGAATTGAACGAAACGCGGTGCATCGTGCGTTTGGCTTGCAAAACGTGAGAACTAGCAAGATTTCGTCGTCCGGAAGTGTAACACGGCGTATCTCGGCCATTTCTCAACGGATTCGTGCGAATCAAGTGTCATACGCGTTTTTAGCGTCTAAAACAGACGGGAACAACGTTTACGACGCGAAACACTCGCGGATGTCCGAGATACGAGAGTTCTTGAACGAATTGAACGAATTCATCGTCCGGAAGTGTAACACGGCGTATCTCGGTCATTTCTCATCGGATTCGTGCGAATCAAGCGTCATACGCGTTTTTAGCGTCAAAAACAGACGGGGACCAGGTTTTCGACGCGAAACACTCGCGGATGTCCGAGATACGAGAGTTCTTGAACGAATTGAACGAAACGCGGTGCATCGTGCGTTTCGCTTGCAAAACGTGGGAACTAGCAAGATTTCATCGTCCGGAAGTGTAACACGGCGTATCTCGGCCATTTCTCAACGGATTCGTGCGAATCAAGTGTCATACGCGTTTTTAGCGTCTAAAACAGACGGGGACAACGTTTTCGACGCGAAACACTCGCGGATGTCCGAGATACGAGAGTTCTTCGACGAATTGAACGAATTCATCGTCCGCAAGTGTAACACGGCGTATCTCGGTCATTCCTCAACGGATTTGTGCGAATCAAGTGTCATACGCGTTTTTAGCGTCTAAAACAGACGGGGACCACGTTTTCGACGCGAAACACTCGCGGATGTCCGAGATACGACAGTTCTTGAACGAATTGAACGAAACGCGGTGCATCGTGCGTTTAGCTTGCAAAACGTGAGAACTAGCAAGATTTCATCGTCCGGAAGTGTAACACGGCGTATCTCGGCCATTTCTCAACGGATTCGTGCGAATCAAGTGTCATACGCGTTTTTAGCGTCTAAAACAGACGGGGACCACGTTTTCGACGCGAAACACTCGTGGATGTCCGAGATACGAGAGTTCTTGAACGAATTGAACGAATTCATCGTCCGGAAGTGTACCACGGCGTATCTCGGCCGTTTCTCAACGGATTCGTGCGAATCAAGTGCCATACCCGCGTTTTTAGCGTCTAAAACAGACGGGGGACCATGTTTTCGACGCGAAACACTCGCGGATGTCCGAGATGCGAGAGTTCTTGAACGAATGGAACGAAACGCGCTGCATCGTGCGTTTCGCTTGCAAAACGTGAGAACTAGCAAGATTTCACCGTCCGGAAGTGAAACACGGCGTATCTCTTCCATTTTTCATCGGATTCGTGCGAATCAAGTGTCATACGCGTTTTTAGCGTCTAAAACAGACGGGACCATTTTTTCGACGCGAAACACTCGCGGATGTCAGAGATACGAGAGTTCTTGAACGAATTGAACGAAATCATCGTCCGGATGTGTAACAGGGCGTATCTCGATCATTTCTCATCGGATTCGTGCGAATCAAGTGTCATACGCGTTTTTAGCGTCTAAAACAGACGGGGACCAGTTTTTCGCCGCGAAACACTCGCGGATGTCCGAGATACGAGAGTTCTTGAACGAATTGAACGAATACATCGTCCGGATGTGTAACACGGCGTATCTCGGATGTCCGAGATACAAGAGTTCTTGAACGAATTGAACGAAACGCGGTGCATCGTGCGTTTCGCTTGCAAAAGGTGAGAACTAGCAAGATTTCACCGTCCGGAAGTGTAGCACGGCGTATCTCTTCCATTTCTCATCGGATTGGTGCGAATCAAGTGTCATACGCGTTTTTAGCGTCTAAAACAGACGGGACCATTTTTTCGACGCGATACACTCGCGGATGTCAGAGATACGAGAGTTCTTGAACGAATTGAACGAAATCATCGTCCGGAAGTGTAACAGGGCGTATGTCAGAGAAATCTATATTACCGACCAACTTCACCTCACTTCACGCTCATCACTCACGCGAGATCTCGAATCGATAACTTGTCCACCTATCAGAGATCAATACAGATCTAATCGATTACTTTCGAGATCTCACGTGACGAGCCGGTGCGCTTCCGGCGCCCGGCTTTTATTCTCACTCACCTCGCGACACTCACCTCGCAACCATTGTATCGCGCGGACGTCACCTTTTGTACTACCTCACACGGTTCTCAAATAAGACGGTTTCACTTCATCTCTTTTCTCATTCTCACTTCTTGTACGGTGCAACTCAACACGGGTTCACTCAGTGTGTGTAAATAGCTGTTATTTAGTGTCTAAATAAATAGTTTATTGTGTTTCTCATAACTTCACCGCCTGCGCTTACTTGCCACTCACCCGTCCACTATCCACTCGCCCAACATCTAAGCGAGCACTTCATATCTCAACATTCTGGTCCTTCGAGCCGGATAGTGGAATCGGTGGCTATCGCGAATAGTGAGTGAGAGTTAGTGCAGTGCAAAAGACGGTTACGGTTACACTTCAAATCGCCACTCAAGATGGCCGTTAAGGGAGACGAAGAGTCATGGGCAGCGAGCCACGAGGTGGTTGAGATCGAAGAGCCCCCTCCCACCACACCGGCCATCACAACACCGGCCATCACACCACCTGCCATAACAACACCGGCAGTCTCACTCGCTCCGCCCAAAGATGGCACAACGGCGCACTCCTCGCGAAAAACCGGCACTTCAAAACCGCCCGTCACACGGAGCACATCACCGGCAGCACTCCCAACCGAACTCACAATCATGGCCTGCACTCAAATGAGTCGACTGAACGAGATCGAAACCATCATGGAAATAGATCCTAATAATCTCGTCATCTACGATCTGGACGAAGTCGAATTCATGACTCAACACTTGGAACGGACACACCTCAAATTCGCGGAGCAACACACCCATTTCGAACTCAACTGGCCGGCCCGACACCTCTGTCATCCCTATTTTAACGAGGACTCACACGGCAGGGAGGCCAAAGCATACCGGACGGCGCGGCTCCACCTCATAAAACTAAAAAGGGCACTCACGGTGGCATCTCAAACGGAGACACGAGCAACCACGGATACACGAGCAACCACGGACACACTTCACACACGACTCCCGGACATCACCCTGCCCACATTCAAGGGCGATTATAAGGAATGGCCCTCCTTCTCCGATCTCTTCACTCAACTTGTCACCAACAACCCCAAGTTGAGTGACATTGCACGTCTCCACTACCTCCGTGGCTGCTTGGTCGGAGAGCCAGCCTCGGTCGTAGCCAACCTTCCTGTTAGCGCCACCTCATTTCAACCAGCGTGGGAGTTGCTGGAGCGAAGATACCGTAACAGGAGGTTGCTGATCGACTCCCAACTCACCCACCTCATGCAACGGAGCACTAGTCAAGGAACGGCAAAGGGTCTCACGGAACTGATCTCACGAACGGCGGAAGCACGGACGGCTCTGCAGTCACTCGAAGTGGCAGATCTCGGTGACTGCATCCTCATTCACCACCTCACCAGGCAGCTCGATCGGGCGACGTATGAACAGTGGGAAACGTCACTGGGGAACTCAACGGAATATCCCACGTTCACGAAACTGGAGGACTTCATACGCGCTCGAGCGCGCGCACTCGAAAGGGTTGAAGGCTCCACATCACAACAGCAGCAACAACCACGGCGCACCTCACATACTACGAGCACATCAACGCCTGCACGTCAACCACGGCAAGAGCCCACTTCATCTAAATATGTGTGTGATTGTTGCAATGAAGAGCACTTCATGGTGCGGTGTGAAAAGTTCCGCAATCTCGGAGTTACTCAACGCCGGGCAATAGTCGTTGCGAAGCGGCTATGTTTTAACTGTTTGGGACGGCACAGTGTGGCTGCCTGCCGCAACGCCATGAGCTGCGCAAATTGTTCTGGCAGGCACCACACTATGCTGCATGATAATGCCTACCACGGAACTACCTCATCCGCCTCCTCAACACGGCCAAACACATCAGCACGTCAATAGGATGTCGGTGCAGTCGTCAAGCAACTCACCTCACCTCAAGAAACGGAGCACGTCACCAGGGAGATCAAGAATCAGCACGTCACAATGAAGAATTCAGTGCACGTCACAGGAACCGACTCATCGCTGCTCGCCACAGCAATAGCCACGGTGCACTCCACGGTATGCAATCAAATCAAACGTCTGTTAATAGATCCTGGATCAGAGCTCTCTTTTGTCACGGAGAAACTCATCAAGGACCTCAACGTACCACGTCAACACTCGTCAATCTCCATCCTTGGCATTGGTGGAACAAAATCAGCAGAAACAAGAGGCGTGGTGTCACTCAAGCTGCAGTCAATTTACAGCAAGGAAACTGTCACGGTGAGAGCACACATCTTAAAGAATGTGACATCAATACTGCCATCATTCCAGCCTCGGAGTCACTCATGGCCTCACCTCAAGAACCTGCAGCGGGCACATCCAGATTTCACCACACCACGCAAAATTGATATAGTTTTGGGAGCAAATTTCTATGGTCACATCATTTTGCCTGACGTCATCAAGGGCGATCCATCAATGCCAATAGCACAGCACTCAATATTTGGATGGCTTATTACAGGCCCAGTGTCATCAGCTCCAGCAGTGTCATCTCCTACTTATCATGTGTCAGTGCAACGTCAAAATTGTGAACTTCAAGATCTCTTAACCAAATTTTGGACTCAAGAGGAGGTTAGGATGGACAACGTCAACAAACTGACACCTGAGGAGCAAAAGTGCGAGGATCACTTCAATTCAATTCACTCTCGTGACACATCTGGACGGTATACTGTGCGTATACCATTAAAATCTCCAACATCACTCCTAGGAACTTCATATTCAACGGCACATCAGTGCCTTCAACGCACTTTAAGGAAATTCTCAAGAGATGACACATACAAACAAATGTACACTTCATTCATGAGGGAATATGAAACACTTAGACACATGCAACCAGTGGCAGGCAACTCACCACGGATAACTCAACAAGGTAAGCCTGATGTTGGCAGTGTTACTAGTGAGATGACCTTGGCACATGAAGCTTCGGCTTCAGGAGGGTTGAGGGTCTCACACGGTGGCACGTCGACTCAGGTTTCACTTCAACCATATTATTTGCCTCACCACGGAATCCTACGGCCTGACAGCACCACAACAAAACTACGGGTTGTCTTCAATAGCTCAAGTTCCACATCATCTGGGAAATCTCTAAATGACCTCATGTACACAGGTGCAAATCTACTGCTGGACGTCACGGATGTGCTCACTTGGATCAGACATCACCGTCACATATTCGCAACTGACATCACCAAGATGTACAGGCAGATACGGGTTCACAAGGATGATTGGGATCTGCAGCGAATATTGTGGATTGACGAGAACTTCAATGAAACTTCATACCACCTCACCATGGTTACATACGGAACAAAGGCAGCTCCATTTTTGGCGATAAGAACACTCTTGCAGTTGGCTGAAGACGAGGGCCAACACTATCCACTTGCCTTACCATCAATAACGAAGGGAAGATACGTTGACGACATATTCGGGGGTGCGGATTCAGTGCGTCAACTCAAACGGGTTGCTAAACAATTAACGGGATTGTGCAACGCGGGCGGATTTCCCTTGGCAAAGTGGCACTCAACAAGTCACGATCTCCTTAAGGCAACTTCCTCAAATGAAGCATCGACACCAATATCTCTCGACGACTGCGCGACCAAAATACTCGGACTACGGTGGCACCCTCAAACTGACAACTTCACCTTCTTTCCACAACTTCAAGACCATGCGGGAGCACTTACAAAGAGACACGTCCTATCTGAAGTGGCACAGATATTTGATCCACTCGGCTTCATTTCACCAGTTGTAATCAGAGCAAAGATGCTTCTCCAAGAACTCTGGTTGCACAAACTCAACTGGGATGACCCATTACCGGTCAGAATTTCAACACGATGGTTGGCTATCAGAGAAGACTTCAAATGCTTGGCCAAGCTCTCAATACTACGGTGGTTCCACACTTACACGAACTCTACGGTTGAAATTCACGGTTTCTCTGATGCATCTCAACTCACAATGTCAGCGGTAGTGTACATTGTGACAACTTCACCGTCCACAGGCGCCAAGGCTTCACTCGTCACATCAAAAACTAAAGTAGCTCCAATCAAGACACTCACTATCCCGAGATTAGAACTCTCTGCAGCGCTGCTACTTTCAAAACTCGTGAAGCACGTCACAGCCACTCTACAATACAAGATTACGGATACTCATATGTGGACGGATTCACAAGTCACCCTCACATGGATCAAGACTCACCCCTCACGGTGGAAGGATTTCGTACGGAATAGAGTGACACAAATTCAAGAACTCACTCCAACTGGTCATTGGAGACATGTACCGGGAACATCAAACCCAGCTGATTGCGCTTCGCGGGGCGTAACCACAAAGGAACTCGAACGGCATGCCCTATGGTGGACGGGACCACCATGGATAACACAATCACCAGCCTCATGGCCACCTCAACCGACGGAATTGGACGACTCATGTGCACTAGAATCTCGTCCAGGCATTTCACTTACGGCAGCCGCGCCCAAAATCGACTACCATTGGAACCTCATCTACAAATACTCTTCACTTCACAAACTACTTCGACTCACGGCTATTTGTTTCAGAGCACTTTCAAAATTCAAGGGATCTTCAGACTCATCACCAATCACGTCACTTCAATCTGCTGACATGGAAAGAGCTCGGATATTTTGGATTAAATCAACTCAAGCGGCATTTTTTCACATGAGCTGAGGACGCTTAGCTCACATGGGACATTGCCGAAGAATCACCCATTCAACCGCCTTACTGCATTCCTGGATCACCAAGGAGTCGTACGAGTCGGCGGCCGGCTCAACCTGTCAGCACTCAGCCACGACGAAAAACACCCAGTCATACTACCTCGCCACTCACGACTATCGTCGCTGGTTATAGACGACGCACATCAACGCACTCTCCATGGCGGCACTCAGCTCACTCTGGCAACTGTACGACAATCGTTTTGGATTATTGGAGGCAGGGCGCCAGTAAAGTCCCATATCCTTCGGTGCATGCCCTGTGCACGACAGAGAGGGATACGAGCCCAACAACTTATGGGCCAGCTGCCAGAGTCACGAGTCTCACCATCGCGAGCATTCCACCACACGGGTGTGGACTACGCCGGGCCATACTCCATGAAGACGTGGAAGGGTCGCGGCGCGAAAACTTCAAAGGGGTGGATCTGCATTTTTGTTTGTTTTAGCACTTCAGCAGTCCACTTTGAGACGGTGAGCGACTATTCCACGGAAGGATTCATTGCCGCTTACCGCCGGTTCACGTCACGACGGGGCATTCCACACACGGTCTACTCTGATTGCGGCACCAATTTCATCGGTGCAGACCTCAGCCTCCAGAAACTATTCATCCAGAGCACTCGCGAACATCAGGCCATCACTTCAATTCTGTCAAGGGACAGAACTCAATGGAACTTCAATCCACCGACAGCGCCACACATGGGTGGCAAATGGGAAGCGGTGGTGAAGTCCATGAAGTTTCACCTCCGTCGCACTGTGGGCGACACCTTGCTCACATTTGAAGAGCTCACCACGGTGCTTACTCAAATAGAGGCGGTCTTAAATTCAAGACCACTGGAGG
The DNA here is from genome assembly GCA_963942575.1 of Priocnemis perturbator. NCBI lineage: Eukaryota > Metazoa > Arthropoda > Insecta > Hymenoptera > Pompilidae > Priocnemis > Priocnemis perturbator. The sequence goes on from CAWWDK010000068.1 coordinate 28,628, forward strand.
CACTCAGCGACGACCCCGACGACATCTCAGCACTCACACCTGGCCACTTTCTCTCAGGCGGTGCGCTTACAACCCTGCCTGAACCGTCACTCGACGATGTGAAAATCGGTCGGCTCTCTCGATGGCAACTACTTCAACAAAAACTTCAACAATTCTGGAATCAATGGTCGGCTCACTACCTACAACGGCAGCAATCAATCTCCAAGTGGCATCATCCCTCCAATGACATCACGGTGGGTTCACTCGTGCTCATCACCGATGAGAGACTCCCACCATCCAAATGGCCACTAGCACGGGTCATCACACTCCATCCAGGGAAGGACGGTCTCACCAGGGTAGTGACCATCAAGACGGCAACAACCACTCTCATGCGGCCAATCGCAAAGCTTGCGCCACTCCCACTTCACCAAACGGGATGATCCAACTTACACCTGGACATCAACTTCAATTACATCAGCGCACTCGCTGATGGCGGGCGGAAATGTCAGAGAAATCTATATTACCGACCAACTTCACCTCACTTCACGCTCATCACTCACGCGAGATCTCGAATCGATAACTTGTCCACCTATCAGAGATCAATACAGATCTAATCGATTACTTTCGAGATCTCACGTGACGAGCCGGTGCGCTTCCGGCGCCCGGCTTTTATTCTCACTCACCTCGCGACACTCACCTCGCAACCATTGTATCGCGCGGACGTCACCTTTTGTACTACCTCACACGGTTCTCAAATAAGACGGTTTCACTTCATCTCTTTTCTCATTCTCACTTCTTGTACGGTGCAACTCAACACGGGTTCACTCAGTGTGTGTAAATAGCTGTTATTTAGTGTCTAAATAAATAGTTTATTGTGTTTCTCATAACTTCACCGCCTGCGCTTACTTGCCACTCACCCGTCCACTATCCACTCGCCCAACATCTAAGCGAGCACTTCATATCTCAACAGCGTATCTCGGTCATTTCTCATCGGATTCGTGCGAATCAAGTGTCATACGCGTTTTTAACGTCTAAAACAGACGGGACCATTTTTTCGACGCGAAACACTCGCGGATGTCAGAAATACGAGAGTTCTTGAACGAATTGAACGAAATCATCGTCCGGAAGTGTAACAGGACGTATCTCGGTCATTTCTCATCGGATTCGTGCGAATCAAGTGTCATACGCGTTTTTAGCGTCTAAAACAGACGGGGACCATGTTTTCGACGCGAAACACTCGCGGATGTCCGAGATACGAGAGTTCTTGAACGAATTGAACGAATACATCGTCCGGATGTGTAACACGGCGTATCTCGGATGTCCGAGATACAAGAGTTCTTGAACGAATTGAACGAAACGCGGTGCATCGTGCGTTTCGCTTGCAAAACGTGGGAACTAGCAAGATTTCATCGTCCGGAAGTGTAACACGGCGTATCTCGGTCATTTCTCATCGGATTCGTGCGAATCAAGTGTCATACGCGTTTTTAGCGTCTAAAACAGACGGGGACCATGTTTTCGACGCGAAACACTCGCGGATGTCCGAGACTTGAGAGTTCTTGAACGAATTGAACGAATTCATCGTCCGGAAGTGTAATACGGCGTATCTCGGCCATTTCTCAACGGATTCGTGCGAATCAAGTGTCATACTCGTTTTTAGCGTCTAAAACAGACGGGGACCACGTTTTAGACGCGAAACACTCGCGGATGTCCGAGATACGAGAGTTCTTGAACGAATTGAACGAATACATCGTCCGGATGTGTAACACGGCGTATCTCGGATGTCCGAGATACAAGAGTTCTTGAACGAATTGAACGAAACGCGGTGCATCGTGCGTTTCGCTTGCAAAACGTGGGAACTAGCAAGATTTCATCGTCCGGAAGTGTAACACGGCGTATCTCGGTCATTTCTCATCGGATTCGTGCGAATCAAGTGTCATACGCGTTTTTAGCGTCTAAAACAGACGGGGACCATGTTTTCGACGCGAAACACTCGCGGATGTCCGAGACTTGAGAGTTCTTGAACGAATTGAACGAATTCATCGTCCGGAAGTGTAATACGGCGTATCTCGGCCATTTCTCAACGGATTCGTGCGAATCAAGTGTCATTCGCGTTTTTAGCGTCTAAAACAGACGGGGACCACGTTTTCGTCGCGAAACACTCGCGGATGTCCGAGATACGAAAGTTTTTGAACGAATTCATCGTCCGCAAGTGTGACACGGCGTATCTCGGCCATTTCTCAACGGATTCGTGCGAATCAAGTGTCGTACGCGTATTTAGCGTCTAAAACAGACGGGGACCACGTTTTCGACGCGAGACACTCGCGGATGTCCGAGATACGAGAGTTCTTGAACGAATTGAACGAATTCATCGTCCGGAAGTGTAACACGGCGTATCTCGGCCATTTCTAAACGGATTCGTGCGAATCATGTGTGATAGGCGTTTTTAGCGTCTAAAACAGACGGGGACCACGATTTCGACGCGAAACACTCGCGGATGTCCGAGATATGAGAGTTCTTGAACGAATTGAACGAATTCATCGTCCGGAAGTGCAACACGGCGTATCTCGGCCATTTCTCAACGGATTCGTGCGAATCAAGTGTCATACGCGTTTTTAGCGTCTAAAACAGACGGGGACCGCGTTTTCGACGCGAAATACTCGCGGATGCCTGAGATACGAGAGTTCTTGAACGAAACGCGGTGCATCGTGCGTTTCGCTTGCAAAACGTGAGAACTAGCAAGATTTCATCGTCCGGAAGTGTAACACGGTGTATCTCGGCCATTTCTCAACGGGTTGGTGCGAATCAAGTGTCATACGCGTTTTTAGCGTCTAAAGCAGACGGGGACCACGTTTTCGACGCGAAACACTCGCGGATGTACGAGATACGAGAGTTCTTGAACGAATTGAACGAATTCATCATCCGGAAGTGCAACACGGCGTATCTCGGCCATTTCTGAACGGATTCGTGCGAATCAAGTGTCATACGCGTTTTTAGCGTCTAAAACAGGCGGGGACCACGTTTTCGACGCGAAACACTCGCGGATGTCCGAGATACGAGAGTTCTTGAACGAATTGAACGAATTCATCGTCCGGAAGTGCAACACGGCGTATCTCGGCCATTTCTCAACGGATTCGTGCGAATCAAGTGTCATACGCGTTTTTAGCGTCTAAAACAGACGGGGACCGCGTTTTCGACGCGAAATACTCGCGGATGCCTGAGATACGAGAGTTCTTGAACGAATTGAACGAAACGCGGTGCATCGTGCGTTTCGCTTGCAAAACGTGAGAACTAGCAATATTTCATCCTCCGGAAGTGTAACACGGCCTATCTCGGCCATTTCTCAACGGATTCGTGCGAATCAAGTGTCATACGCGTTTTTAGCGTCTAAAACAGACGGTGACCACGTTTTTGACGCGACACACTCGCAGATGTCCGAGATACGAAAGTTCTTGAACGAATTGAACGAATTCATCGTCCGCAAGTGTGACACGGCGTATCTTGGCCATTTCTCTACGGATTCGTGCGAATCAAGTGTCATACGCGTTTTTAGCGTCTAAAACAGACGGGGACCACGTTTTCGACGCGAAATACTCGCGGATGTCCGAGATACGAGAGTTCTTGAACGAATTGAACGAAACGCGGTGCATCGTGCTTTTCGCTTGCAAAACGTGAGAACTAGCAAGATTTCATCCTCCGGAAGTGTAACACGGCGTATCTCGGCCATTTCACAACGGATTCGTGCGAATCAAGTGTCATACCCGTTTTTAGCGTCTAAAACAGACGGGGACCAAGTTTTCGACGCGAAACAATCGCGGATGTCCGAGATACGAGAGTTCTTGTACGAATTGAACGAATACATCGTCCGGATGTGTAACACGGCGTATCTCGGATGTCCGAGATACAAGAGTTCTTGAACGAATTGAACGAAACGCGGTGCATCGTGCGTTTCGCTTGCAAAACGTGAGAACTAACAAGATTTCACCGTCCGGAAGTGTAACACGGCGTATCTCTTCCATTTTTCATCGGATTCGTGCGAATCAAGTGTCATACGCGTTTCTAGCGTCTAGAACAGACGGGGACCATTTTTTCGACGCGAAACACTCGCGGATGTCCGAGATACGAGAGTTCTTGAACGAATTGAACGAAATCATCGTCCGGAAGTGTAACACGGCGTATCTCGGTCATTTCTCATCGGATTCGTGCGAATCAAGTGTCATACGCGTTTTTAGCGTCTAAAACAGACGGGGACCATGTTTTCGACGCTAAACACTCGCGGATGTCAGAGACACGAGAGTTCTTGAACGATTTGGACGAAACGCGGTGCATCGTGCGTTTCGCTTGCAAAACGTGAGAACTAGCAAGATTTCATCGTCCGGAAGTATAACACGGCGTATCTCGGCCATTTCTCAACGGATTCGTGCGAATCAAGTGTCATACGCGTTTTTAGCGTCTAAAACAGACGGGGACCACGTTTTGGCCGCGAAACACTCGCGGATGTCCGAGATACGAGAGTTCTTGAACGAATTGAACGAAACGCGGTGCATCGTGCGTTTCGCTGGCAAAACGTGAGAACTAGCAAGATTTCATCGGCCGGAAGTGTAAAACGGCGTATCTCGGCCAATTCTCAACGGATTCGTGCTAATCAAGTGTCATACGCGTTTTTAGTTTCTAAGACAGACGGGGACCACGTTTTCGACGCGAAACACTCGCGGATGTCCGAGATACGAGAGATCTGGAACGAATTGAACGAATTCATCGTCCGGAAGTGTAACACGGCGTATCTCGGCCATTTCTCAACGGATTCATGCGAATCAAGTGTCATACGCGTTTTTAGCGTCTAAAACAGACGGGGACCACGTTTTCGACGCGAAACACTCGCGGATGTCCGAGATACGAGAGTTCTTGAACGAATTGAACGAAACGCGGTGCATCGTGCATTTCGCTTGCAAAACGTGAGAACTAGCAAGATTTCATCGTCCGGACGTGTAACACGGCGTATCTCGGCCATTTCTAAACGGATTCGTGCGAATCATGTGTGATAGGCGTTTTTAGCGTCTAAAACAGACGGGGACCACGATTTCGACGCGAAACACTCGCGGATGTCCGAGATACGAGAGTTCTTGAACGAATTGAACGAAACGCGGTGCATCGTGCATTTCGCTTGCAAAACGTGAGAACTAGCAAGATTTCATCGTCCGGACGTGTAACACGGCGTATCTGGGCCATTTCTCAACGGATTCGTGCGAATCAAGTGTCATACGCGTTTTTAGCGTCTAAAACAGACGGGGACCACGTTTTGGCCGCAAAACACTCGCGGATGTTCGAGATACGAGAGTTCTTGGACGAATTGAACGAAATCATCGTCCGGAAGTGTAACAGGACGTATCTCGGTCATTTCTCATCGGATTCGTGCGAATCAAGTGTCATACGCGTTTTTAGCGTCTAAAACAGACGGGGACCATGTTTTCGACGCGAAACACTCGCGGATGTCCGAGATACGAGAGTTCTTGAACGAATTGAACGAATACATCGTCCGGATGTGTAACACGGCGTATCTCGGATGTCCGAGATACAAGAGTTCTTGAACGAATTGAACGAAACGCGGTGCATCGTGCGTTTCGCTTGCAAAACGTGGGAACTAGCAAGATTTCATCGTCCGGAAGTGTAACACGGCGTATCTCGGTCATTTCTCATCGGATTCGTGCGAATCAAGTGTCATACGCGTTTTTAGCGTCTAAAACAGACGGGGACCATGTTTTCGACGCGAAACACTCGCGGATGTCCGAGACTTGAGAGTTCTTGAACGAATTGAACGAATTCATCGTCCGGAAGTGTAATACGGCGTATCTCGGCCATTTCTCAACGGATTCGTGCGAATCAAGTGTCATACTCGTTTTTAGCGTCTAAAACAGACGGGGACCACGTTTTAGACGCGAAACACTCGCGGATGTCCGAGATACGAGAGTTCTTGAACGAATTGAACGAATACATCGTCCGGATGTGTAACACGGCGTATCTCGGATGTCCGAGATACAAGAGTTCTTGAACGAATTGAACGAAACGCGGTGCATCGTGCGTTTCGCTTGCAAAACGTGGGAACTAGCAAGATTTCATCGTCCGGAAGTGTAACACGGCGTATCTCGGTCATTTCTCATCGGATTCGTGCGAATCAAGTGTCATACGCGTTTTTAGCGTCTAAAACAGACGGGGACCATGTTTTCGACGCGAAACACTCGCGGATGTCCGAGACTTGAGAGTTCTTGAACGAATTGAACGAATTCATCGTCCGGAAGTGTAATACGGCGTATCTCGGCCATTTCTCAACGGATTCGTGCGAATCAAGTGTCATTCGCGTTTTTAGCGTCTAAAACAGACGGGGACCACGTTTTCGTCGCGAAACACTCGCGGATGTCCGAGATACGAAAGTTTTTGAACGAATTCATCGTCCGCAAGTGTGACACGGCGTATCTCGGCCATTTCTCAACGGATTCGTGCGAATCAAGTGTCGTACGCGTATTTAGCGTCTAAAACAGACGGGGACCACGTTTTCGACGCGAGAAACTCGCAGATGTCCGAGATACGAGAGTTCTTGAACGAATTGAACGAATTCATCGTCCGGAAGTGTAACACGGCGTATCTCGGCCATTTCTAAACGGATTCGTGCGAATCATGTGTGATAGGCGTTTTTAGCGTCTAAAACAGACGGGGACCACGATTTCGACGCGAAACACTCGCGGATGTCCGAGATATGAGAGTTCTTGAACGAATTGAACGAAACGCGGTGCATCGTGCATTTCGCTTGCAAAACGTGAGAACTAGCAAGATTTCATCGTCCGGACGTGTAACACGGCGTATCTGGGCCATTTCTCAACGGATTCGTGCGAATCAAGTGTCATACGCGTTTTTAGCGTCTAAAACAGACGGGGACCACGTTTTGGCCGCAAAAGACTCGCGGATGTTCGAGATACGAGAGTTCTTGGACGAATTGAACGAATTCATCGTCTGGAAGTGTAACACGGCGTATCTCGGCCATTTCTCAACGGATTCGTGCGAATCAAGTGTCATACGCGTTTAGCGTCTAAAACAGACGGGGACCATGTTTTCGACGCGAAACACTCGCGGATGTCCGAGATACTACGAGTTTCTTGTACGAATTGAACGAAACGCGGTGCATCGTGTGTTTCGCTTGCAAAACGTGAGAACTAGCAAGATTTCATCGTCCGGAAGTGTAACACGACGTATCTCGGCCATTTCTCAACGGATTCGTGCGAATCAAGTGTCATACGCGTTTTTAGCGTCTAAAACAGACGGGGACCACCTTTTCGACGCGATACACTCGCGGATGTCCGAGATACGAGAGTTCTTGAACGAATTGAACGAAACGCGGTGCATCGTGTGTTTCGCTTGCAAAACGTGAGAACTAGCAAGATTTCATCGTCCGGAAGTGTAACACGGTGTATCTCGGCCATTTCTCAACGGGTTGGTGCGAATCAAGTGTCATACGCGTTTTTAGCGTCTAAAGCAGACGGGGACCACGTTTTCGACGCGAAACACTCGCGGATGTACGAGATACGAGAGTTCTTGAACGAATGAACGAATTCATCATCCGGAAGTGCAACACGGCGTATCTCGGCCATTTCTGAACGGATTCGTGCGAATCAAGTGTCATACGCGTTTTAGCGTCTAAAACAGGCGGGGACCACGTTTTCGACGCGAAACACTCGCGGATGTCCGAGATACGAGAGTTCTTGAACGAATTGAACGAATTCATCGTCCGGAAGTGCAACACGGCGTATCTCGGCCATTTCTCAACGGATTCGTGCGAATCAAGTGTCATACGCGTTTTTAGCGTCTAAAACAGACGGGGACCGCGTTTTCGACGCGAAATACTCGCGGATGCCTGAGATACGAGAGTTCTTGAACGAATTGAACGAAACGCGGTGCATCGTGCGTTTCGCTTGCAAAACGTGAGAACTAGCAAGATTTCATCGTCCGGAAGTGTAACACGGTGTATCTCGGCCATTTCTCAACGGGTTGGTGCGAATCAAGTGTCATACGCGTTTTTAGCGTCTAAAGCAGACGGGGACCACGTTTTCGACGCGAAACACTCGCGGATGTACGAGATACGAGAGTTCTTGAACGAATTGAACGAATTCATCATCCGGAAGTGCAACACGGCGTATCTCGGCCATTTCTGAACGGATTTGTGCGAATCAAGTGTCATACGCGTTTTTAGCGTCTAAAACAGGCGGGGACCACGTTTTCGACGCGAAACACTCGCGGATGTCCGAGATACGAGAGTTCTTGAACGAATTGAACGAATTCATCGTCCGGAAGTGCAACACGGCGTATCTCGGCCATTTCTCAACGGATTCGTGCGAATCAAGTGTCATACGCGTTTTTAGCGTCTAAAACAGACGGGGACCGCGTTTTCGACGCGAAATACTCGCGGATGCCTGAGATACGAGAGTTCTTGAACGAATTGAACGAAACGCGGTGCATCGTGCGTTTCGCTTGCAAAACGTGAGAACTAGCAAGATTTCATCCTCCGGAAGTGTAACACGGCCTATCTCGGCCATTTCTCAACGGATTCGTGCGAATCAAGTGTCATACGCGTTTTTAGCGTCTAAAACAGACGGTGACCACGTTTTTGACGCGACACACTCGCAGATGTCCGAGATACGAAAGTTCTTGAACGAATTGAACGAATTCATCGTCCGCAAGTGTGACACGGCGTATCTTGGCCATTTCTCTACGGATTCGTGCGAATCAAGTGTCATACGCGTTTTTAGCGTCTAAAACAGACGGGGACCACGTTTTCGACGCGAAATACTCGCGGATGTCCGAGATACGAGAGTTCTTGAACGAATTGAACGAAACGCGGTGCATCGTGCTTTTCGCTTGCAAAACGTGAGAACTAGCAAGATTTCATCCTCCGGAAGTGTAACACGGCGTATCTCGGCCATTTCACAACGGATTCGTGCGAATCAAGTGTCATACCCGTTTTTAGCGTCTAAAACAGACGGGGACCAAGTTTTCGACGCGAAACACTCGCGGATGTCCGAGATACGAGAGTTCTTGTACGAATTGAACGAATACATCGTCCGGATGTGTAACACGGCGTATCTCGGATGTCCGAGATACAAGAGTTCTTGAACGAATTGAACGAAACGCGGTGCATCGTGCGTTTCGCTTGCAAAACGTGAGAACTAACAAGATTTCACCGTCCGGAAGTGTAACACGGCGTATCTCTTCCATTTTTCATCGGATTCGTGCGAATCAAGTGTCATACGCGTTTCTAGCGTCTAGAACAGACGGGGACCATTTTTTCGACGCGAAACACTCGCGGATGTCCGAGATACGAGAGTTCTTGAACGAATTGAACGAAATCATCGTCCGGAAGTGTAACACGGCGTATCTCGGTCATTTCTCATCGGATTCGTGCGAATCAAGTGTCATACGCGTTTTTAGCGTCTAAAACAGACGGGGACCATGTTTTCGACGCTAAACACTCGCGGATGTCAGAGACACGAGAGTTCTTGAACGATTTGGACGAAACGCGGTGCATCGTGCGTTTCGCTTGCAAAACGTGAGAACTAGCAAGATTTCATCGTCCGGAAGTATAACACGGCGTATCTCGGCCATTTCTCAACGGATTCGTGCGAATGAAGTGTCATACGCGTTTTTAGCGTCTAAAACAGACGGGGACCACGTTTTGGCCGCGAAACACTCGCGGATGTCCGAGATACGAGAGTTCTTGAACGAATTGAACGAAACGCGGTGCATCGTGCGTTTCGCTGGCAAAACGTGAGAACTAGCAAGATTTCATCGGCCGGAAGTGTAAAACGGCGTATCTCGGCCAATTCTCAACGGATTCGTGCTAATCAAGTGTCATACGCGTTTTTAGTTTCTAAAACAGACGGGGACCACGTTTTCGACGCGAAACACTCGCGGATGTCCGAGATACGAGAGATCTGGAACGAATTGAACGAATTCATCGTCCGGAAGTGTAACACGGCGTATCTCGGCCATTTCTCAACGGATTCATGCGAATCAAGTGTCATACGCGTTTTTAGCGTCTAAAACAGACGGGGACCACGTTTTCGACGCGAAACACTCGCGGATGTCCGAGATACGAGAGTTCTTGAACGAATTGAACGAAACGCGGTGCATCGTGCATTTCGCTTGCAAAACGTGAGAACTAGCAAGATTTCATCGTCCGGACGTGTAACACGGCGTATCTCGGCCATTTCTAAACGGATTCGTGCGAATCATGTGTGATAGGCGTTTTTAGCGTCTAAAACAGACGGGGACCACGATTTCGACGCGAAACACTCGCGGATGTCCGAGATACGAGAGTTCTTGAACGAATTGAACGAAACGCGGTGCATCGTGCATTTCGCTTGCAAAACGTGAGAACTAGCAAGATTTCATCGTCCGGACGTGTAACACGGCGTATCTGGGCCATTTCTCAACGGATTCGTGCGAATCAAGTGTCATACGCGTTTTTAGCGTCTAAAACAGACGGGGACCACGTTTTGGCCGCAAAACACTCGCGGATGTTCGAGATACGAGAGTTCTTGACGAATTGAACGAATTCATCGTCTGGAAGTGTAACACGGCTTATCTCGGCCATTTCTCAACGGATTCGTGCGAATCAAGTGTCATACGCGTTTAGCGTCTAAAACAGACGGCGACCATGTTTTCGACGCGAAACACTCGCGGATGTCCGAGATACTACGAGTTTCTTGTACGAATTGAACGAAACGCGGTGCATCGTGTGTTTCGCTTGCAAAACGTGAGAACTAGCAAGATTTCATCCTCCGGAAGTGTAACACGGCGTATCTCGGCCATTTCACAACGGATTCGTGCGAATCAAGTGTCATACCCGTTTTTAGCGTCTAAAACAGACGGGGACCAAGTTTTCGACGCGAAACACTCGCGGATGTCCGAGATACGAGAGTTCTTGAACGAATTGAACGAATTCATCGTCCGGAAGTGCAACACGGCGTATCTCGGCCATTTCTCAACGGATTCGTGCGAATCAAGTGTCATACGCGTTTTTAGCGTCTAAAACAGATTGGAACCACGTTTTCGACGCGAAACACTCGCGGATGTGCCGAGATACGAGAGTTCTTGAACGAATTGAACGAATTCATCGTCCGGAAGTGTAACACGTCGTATCTCGGCCATTTCTCAACGGATTCGTGCGAATCAAGTGTC
>CAWWDK010000069.1:0-23479 GCA_963942575.1 Priocnemis perturbator
AAACACAAATTATCAAAAAATTTCCACTTTCACAGGGTGAACAACTCATCGTACCGAGGGTAGTCATGCATGTTATAAAAAATTGAAAAAATACAGAAACAAACATTTGGAATATCTTCGTCAATGGGTGAAATAGACGTTTATGAACAGAAATCTGAACCGACCGTACGATCTTCTTCAAACTTGCAGGGAGTGCTCTCGATTGACGACACGAGCAGTCTGTACAAGTTTCATAAACATCGTACGGCTGGAAGGCGGAGTTAGACACAAATTGTCATCTACAACGCAGTACTGGATAGATCCCGTTCAGCGACCAAGTCCCGTCGTAGCTGTATGTAAGTTCATCGAGAAATGCGAACCGACCGTACGATCTTCTTCAAACTTGCAGGAGTGCTCTCGATTGACGACACGAGCAATTCTGTACAAGGTTTCATAAACTTCGTACGGCTGGAAGCGGAGTTTGAGAAAAAATTGTCATCATCCGATATTCCGCTCAGCGACCAAGATCCCGTCGTAGCTGTATGTAAGTTCATGACAGAAATGCGAACCGACCGTACGATCTTCTTCAAACTTGCAGGAGTGCTCTCGATTGACGACACGAGCAGTCTGTACAAGTTTCATAAACATCGTACGGCTGGAAGCGGAGTTAGACACAAATTGTCATCTACAACGCAGTACTGGATAGATCCCGTTCAGCGACTATGTCCCGTCGTAGCTGTATGTAAGTTCATCGAGAAATGCGAACCGACCGTACGATCTTCTTCAAACTTGCAGGAGTGCTCTCGATTGACGACACGAGCATTCTGTACAAGTTTCATAAACTTCGTACGGCTGGAAGCGGAGTTTGAGAAAAAATTGTCATCATCCGATATTCCGCTCAGCGACCAAGTCCCGTCGTAGCTGTATGTAAGTTCATCGAGAAATGCGAACCGACCGTACGATGTTCTTCAAACTTGCAGGAGTGCTCTCGATTGACGACACGAGCAGTCTGTACAAGTTTCATAAACATCGTACGGCTGGAAGCGGAGTTAGACACAAATTGTCATCTACAACGCAGTACTGGATAGATCCCGTTCAGCGACTATGTCCCGTCGTAGCTGTATGTAAGTTCATCGAGAAATGCGAACCGACCGTACGATCTTCTTCAAACTTGCAGGAGTGCTCTCGATTGACGACACGAGCATTCTGTACAAGTTTCATAAACTTCGTACGGCTGGAAGCGGAGTTTGAGAAAAATTGTCATCCATCCGATATTCCGCTCAGCGACCAAGTCCCGTCGTAGCTGTATGTAAGTTCATCGAGAAATGCGAACCGACCGTACGATCTTCTTCAAACTTGCAGGAGTGCTCTCGATTGACGACACGAGCATTCTGTACAAGTTTCATAAACTTCGTACGGCTGGAAGCGGAGTTTGAGAAAAATTGTCATCATCCGATATTCCGCTCAGCGACAAAGTCCCGTCGTAGCTGTATGTAAGTTCATCGAGAAATGCGAACCGACCGTACGATGTTCTTCAAACTTGCAGGAGTGCTCTCGATTGACGACACGAGCAGTCTGTACAAGTTTCATAAACATCGTACGGCTGGAAGCGGAGTTAGACACAAATTGTCATCTACAACGCAGTACTGGATAGATCCCGTTCAGCGACCAAGTCCCGTCGTAGCTGTATGTAAGTTCATCGAGAAATGCGAACCGACCGTACGATCTTCTTCAAACTTGCAGGAGTGCTCTCGATTGACGACACGAGCATTCTGTACAAGTTTCATAAACTTCGTACGGCTGGAAGCGGAGTTTGAGAAAAATTGTCATCATCCGATATTCCGCTCAGCGACCAAGTCCCGTCGTAGCTGTATGTAAGTTCATCGAGAAATGCGAACCGACCGTACGATCTTCTTCAAACTTGCAGGAGTGCTCTCGATTGACGACACGAGCATTCTGTACAAGTTTCATAAACTTCGTACGGCTGGAAGCGGAGTTTGAGAAAAATTGTCATCATCCGATATTCCGCTCAGCGACCAAGTCCCGTCGTAGCTGTATGTAAGTTCATCGAGAAATGCGAACCGACCGTACGATCTTCTTCAAACTTGCAGGAGTGCTCTCGATTGACGACACGAGCAGTCTGTACAAGTTTCATAAACATCGTACGGCTGGAAGCGGAGTTAGACACAAATTGTCATCTACAACGCAGTACTGGATAGATCCCGTTCAGCGACTATGTCCCGTCGTAGCTGTATGTAAGTTCATCGAGAAATGCGAACCGATCGTACGATCTTCTTCAAACTTGCAGGAGTGCTCTCGATTGACGACACGAGCATTCTGTACAAGTTTCATAAACTTCGTACGGCTGGAAGCGGAGTTTGAGAAAAATTGTCATCATCCGATATTCCGCTCAGCGACCAAGTCCCGTCGTAGCTGTATGTAAGTTCATCGAGAAATGCGAACCGACCGTACGATCTTCTTCAAACTTGCAGGAGTGCTCTCGATTGACGACACGAGCAGTCTGTACAAGTTTCATAAACATCGTACGGCTGGAAGCGGAGTTAGACACAAATTGTCATCTACAACGCAGTACTGGATAGATCCCGTTCAGCGACTATGTCCCGTCGTAGCTGTATGTAAGTTCATCGAGAAATGCGAACCGACCGTACGATCTTCTTCAAACTTGCAGGAGTGCTCTCGATTGACGACACGAGCATTCTGTACAAGTTTCATAAACTTCGTACGGCTGGAAGCGGAGTTTGAGAAAAATTGTCATCATCCGATATTCCGCTCAGCGACAAAGTCCCGTCGTAGCTGTATGTAAGTTCATCGAGAAATGCGAACCGACCGTACGATCTTCTTCAAACTTGCAGGAGTGCTCTCGATTGACGACACGAGCAGTCTGTACAAGTTTCATAAACATCGTACGGCTGGAAGCGGAGTTAGACACAAATTGTCATCTACAACGCAGTACTGGATAGATCCCGTTCAGCGACTATGTCCCGTCGTAGCTGTATGTAAGTTCATCGAGAAATGCGAACCGATCGTACGATCTTCTTCAAACTTGCAGGAGTGCTCTCGATTGACGACACGAGCATTCTGTACAAGTTTCATAAACTTCGTACGGCTGGAAGCGGAGTTTGAGAAAAATTGTCATCATCCGATATTCCGCTCAGCGACCAAGTCCCGTCGTAGCTGTATGTAAGTTCATCGAGAAATGCGAACCGACCGTACGATCTTCTTCAAACTTGCAGGAGTGCTCTCGATTGACGACACGAGCAGTCTGTACAAGTTTCATAAACATCGTACGGCTGGAAGCGGAGTTAGACACAAATTGTCATCTACAACGCAGTACTGGATAGATCCCGTTCAGCGACTATGTCCCGTCGTAGCTGTATGTAAGTTCATCGAGAAATGCGAACCGATCGTACGATCTTCTTCAAACTTGCAGGAGTGCTCTCGATTGACGACACGAGCATTCTGTACAAGTTTCATAAACTTCGTACGGCTGGAAGCGGAGTTTGAGAAAAATTGTCATCATCCGATATTCCGCTCAGCGACCAAGTCCCGTCGTAGCTGTATGTAAGTTCATCGAGAAATGCGAACCGACCGTACGATCTTCTTCAAACTTGCAGGAGTGCTCTCGATTGACGACACGAGCAGTCTGTACAAGTTTCATAAACATCGTACGGCTGGAAGCGGAGTTAGACACAAATTGTCATCTACAACGCAGTACTGGATAGATCCCGTTCAGCGACTATGTCCCGTCGTAGCTGTATGTAAGTTCATCGAGAAATGCGAACCGACCGTACGATCTTCTTCAAACTTGCAGGAGTGCTCTCGATTGACGACACGAGCATTCTGTACAAGTTTCATAAACTTCGTACGGCTGGAAGCGGAGTTTGAGAAAAATTGTCATCATCCGATATTCCGCTCAGCGACAAAGTCCCGTCGTAGCTGTATGTAAGTTCATCGAGAAATGCGAACCGACCGTACGATGTTCTTCAAACTTGCAGGAGTGCTCTCGATTGACGACACGAGCAGTCTGTACAAGTTTCATAAACATCGTACGGCTGGAAGCGGAGTTAGACACAAATTGTCATCTACAACGCAGTACTGGATAGATCCCGTTCAGCGACTATGTCCCGTCGTAGCTGTATGTAAGTTCATCGAGAAATGCGAACCGACCGTACGATCTTCTTCAAACTTGCAGGAGTGCTCTCGATTGACGACACGAGCATTCTGTACAAGTTTCATAAACTTCGTACGGCTGGAAGCGGAGTTTGAGAAAAATTGTCATCATCCGATATTCCGCTCAGCGACCAAGTCCCGTCGTAGCTGTATGTAAGTTCATCGAGAAATCCGAACCGACCGTACGATGTTCTTCAAACTTGCAGGAGTGCTCTCGATTGACGACACGAGCAGTCTGTACAAGTTTCATAAACATCGTACGGCTGGAAGCGGAGTTAGACACAAATTGTCATCTACAACGCAGTACTGGATAGATCCCGTTCAGCGACCAAGTCCCGTCGTAGCTGTATGTAAGTTCATCGAGAAATGCGAACCGACCGTACGATCTTCTTCAAACTTGCAGGAGTGCTCTCGATTGACGACACGAGCATTCTGTACAAGTTTCATAAACTTCGTACGGCTGGAAGCGGAGTTTGAGAAAAATTGTCATCATCCGATATTCCGCTCAGCGACAAAGTCCCGTCGTAGCTGTATGTAAGTTCATCGAGAAATGCGAACCGACCGTACGATGTTCTTCAAACTTGCAGGAGTGCTCTCGATTGACGACACGAGCAGTCTGTACAAGTTTCATAAACATCGTACGGCTGGAAGCGGAGTTAGACACAAATTGTCATCTACAACGCAGTACTGGATAGATCCCGTTCAGCGACCAAGTCCCGTCGTAGCTGTATGTAAGTTCATCGAGAAATGCGAACCGACCGTACGATCTTCTTCAAACTTGCAGGAGTGCTCTCGATTGACGACACGAGCATTCTGTACAAGTTTCATAAACTTCGTACGGCTGGAAGCGGAGTTTGAGAAAAATTGTCATCATCCGATATTCCGCTCAGCGACCAAGTCCCGTCGTAGCTGTATGTAAGTTCATCGAGAAATGCGAACCGACCGTACGATGTTCTTCAAACTGGCAGGAGTGCTCTCGATTGACGACACGAGCAGTCTGTACAAGTTTCATAAACATCGTACGGCTGGAAGCGGAGTTAGACACAAATTGTCATCTACAACGCAGTACTGGATAGATCCCGTTCAGCGACTATGTCCCGTCGTAGCTGTATGTAAGTTCATCGAGAAATGCGAACCGACCGTACGATCTTCTTCAAACTTGCAGGAGTGCTCTCGATTGACGACACGAGCATTCTGTACAAGTTTCATAAACTTCGTACGGCTGGAAGCGGAGTTTGAGAAAAATTGTCATCATCCGATATTCCGCTCAGCGACCAAGTCCCGTCGTAGCTGTATGTAAGTTCATCGAGAAATGCGAACCGACCGTACGATGTTCTTCAAACTGGCAGGAGTGCTCTCGATTGACGACACGAGCAGTCTGTACAAGTTTCATAAACATCGTACGGCTGGAAGCGGAGTTAGACACAAATTGTCATCTACAACGCAGTACTGGATAGATCCCGTTCAGCGACTATGTCCCGTCGTAGCTGTATGTAAGTTCATCGAGAAATGCGAACCGACCGTACGATCTTCTTCAAACTTGCAGGAGTGCTCTCGATTGACGACACGAGCATTCTGTACAAGTTTCATAAACTTCGTACGGCTGGAAGCGGAGTTTGAGAAAAATTGTCATCATCCGATATTCCGCTCAGCGACCAAGTCCCGTCGTAGCTGTATGTAAGTTCATCGAGAAATGCGAACCGACCGTACGATCTTCTTCAAACTTGCAGGAGTGCTCTCGATTGACGACACGAGCATTCTGTACAAGTTTCATAAACTTCGTACGGCTGGAAGCGGAGTTTGCGAAAAATTGTCATCATCCGATATTCCGCTCAGCGACCAAGTCCCGTCGTAGCTGTATGTAAGTTCATCGAGAAATGCGAACCGACCGTACGATGTTCTTCAAACTGGCAGGAGTGCTCTCGATTGACGACACGAGCAGTCTGTACAAGTTTCATAAACATCGTACGGCTGGAAGCGGAGTTAGACACAAATTGTCATCTACAACGCAGTACTGGATAGATCCCGTTCAGCGACTATGTCCCGTCGTAGCTGTATGTAAGTTCATCGAGAAATGCGAACCGACCGTACGATCTTCTTCAAACTTGCAGGAGTGCTCTCGATTGACGACACGAGCATTCTGTACAAGTTTCATAAACTTCGTACGGCTGGAAGCGGAGTTTGAGAAAAATTGTCATCATCCGATATTCCGCTCAGCGACCAAGTCCCGTCGTAGCTGTATGTAAGTTCATCGAGAAATGCGAACCGACCGTACGATGTTCTTCAAACTTGCAGGAGTGCTCTCGATTGACGACACGAGCAGTCTGTACAAGTTTCATAAACATCGTACGGCTGGAAGCGGAGTTAGACACAAATTGTCATCTACAACGCAGTACTGGATAGATCCCGTTCAGCGACTATGTCCCGTCGTAGCTGTATGTAAGTTCATCGAGAAATGCGAACCGACCGTACGATCTTCTTCAAACTTGCAGGAGTGCTCTCGATTGACGACACGAGCATTCTGTACAAGTTTCATAAACTTCGTACGGCTGGAAGCGGAGTTTGAGAAAAATTGTCATCATCCGATATTCCGCTCAGCGACCAAGTCCCGTCGTAGCTGTATGTAAGTTCATCGAGAAATGCGAACCGACCGTACGATCTTCTTCAAACTTGCAGGAGTGCTCTCGATTGACGACACGAGCATTCTGTACAAGTTTCATAAACTTCGTACGGCTGGAAGCGGAGTTTGAGAAAAATTGTCATCATCCGATATTCCGCTCAGCGACCAAGTCCCGTCGTAGCTGTATGTAAGTTCATCGAGAAATGCGAACCGACCGTACGATCTTCTTCAAACTTGCAGGAGTGCTCTCGATTGACGACACGAGCAGTCTGTACAAGTTTCATAAACATCGTACGGCTGGAAGCGGAGTTAGACACAAATTGTCATCTACAACGCAGTACTGGATAGATCCCGTTCAGCGACTATGTCCCGTCGTAGCTGTATGTAAGTTCATCGAGAAATGCGAACCGACCGTACGATCTTCTTCAAACTTGCAGGAGTGCTCTCGATTGACGACACGAGCATTCTGTACAAGTTTCATAAACTTCGTACGGCTGGAAGCGGAGTTTGAGAAAAATTGTCATCATCCGATATTCCGCTCAGCGACAAAGTCCCGTCGTAGCTGTATGTAAGTTCATCGAGAAATGCGAACCGACCGTACGATGTTCTTCAAACTTGCAGGAGTGCTCTCGATTGACGACACGAGCAGTCTGTACAAGTTTCATAAACATCGTACGGCTGGAAGCGGAGTTAGACACAAATTGTCATCTACAACGCAGTACTGGATAGATCCCGTTCAGCGACCAAGTCCCGTCGTAGCTGTATGTAAGTTCATCGAGAAATGCGAACCGACCGTACGATCTTCTTCAAACTTGCAGGAGTGCTCTCGATTGACGACACGAGCATTCTGTACAAGTTTCATAAACTTCGTACGGCTGGAAGCGGAGTTTGAGAAAAATTGTCATCATCCGATATTCCGCTCAGCGACCAAGTCCCGTCGTAGCTGTATGTAAGTTCATCGAGAAATGCGAACCGACCGTACGATGTTCTTCAAACTGGCAGGAGTGCTCTCGATTGACGACACGAGCAGTCTGTACAAGTTTCATAAACATCGTACGGCTGGAAGCGGAGTTAGACACAAATTGTCATCTACAACGCAGTACTGGATAGATCCCGTTCAGCGACTATGTCCCGTCGTAGCTGTATGTAAGTTCATCGAGAAATGCGAACCGACCGTACGATCTTCTTCAAACTTGCAGGAGTGCTCTCGATTGACGACACGAGCATTCTGTACAAGTTTCATAAACTTCGTACGGCTGGAAGCGGAGTTTGAGAAAAATTGTCATCATCCGATATTCCGCTCAGCGACCAAGTCCCGTCGTAGCTGTATGTAAGTTCATCGAGAAATGCGAACCGACCGTACGATGTTCTTCAAACTGGCAGGAGTGCTCTCGATTGACGACACGAGCAGTCTGTACAAGTTTCATAAACATCGTACGGCTGGAAGCGGAGTTAGACACAAATTGTCATCTACAACGCAGTACTGGATAGATCCCGTTCAGCGACTATGTCCCGTCGTAGCTGTATGTAAGTTCATCGAGAAATGCGAACCGACCGTACGATCTTCTTCAAACTTGCAGGAGTGCTCTCGATTGACGACACGAGCATTCTGTACAAGTTTCATAAACTTCGTACGGCTGGAAGCGGAGTTTGAGAAAAATTGTCATCATCCGATATTCCGCTCAGCGACCAAGTCCCGTCGTAGCTGTATGTAAGTTCATCGAGAAATGCGAACCGACCGTACGATCTTCTTCAAACTTGCAGGAGTGCTCTCGATTGACGACACGAGCATTCTGTACAAGTTTCATAAACTTCGTACGGCTGGAAGCGGAGTTTGCGAAAAATTGTCATCATCCGATATTCCGCTCAGCGACCAAGTCCCGTCGTAGCTGTATGTAAGTTCATCGAGAAATGCGAACCGACCGTACGATGTTCTTCAAACTGGCAGGAGTGCTCTCGATTGACGACACGAGCAGTCTGTACAAGTTTCATAAACATCGTACGGCTGGAAGCGGAGTTAGACACAAATTGTCATCTACAACGCAGTACTGGATAGATCCCGTTCAGCGACTATGTCCCGTCGTAGCTGTATGTAAGTTCATCGAGAAATGCGAACCGACCGTACGATCTTCTTCAAACTTGCAGGAGTGCTCTCGATTGACGACACGAGCATTCTGTACAAGTTTCATAAACTTCGTACGGCTGGAAGCGGAGTTTGAGAAAAATTGTCATCATCCGATATTCCGCTCAGCGACCAAGTCCCGTCGTAGCTGTATGTAAGTTCATCGAGAAATGCGAACCGACCGTACGATGTTCTTCAAACTTGCAGGAGTGCTCTCGATTGACGACACGAGCAGTCTGTACAAGTTTCATAAACATCGTACGGCTGGAAGCGGAGTTAGACACAAATTGTCATCTACAACGCAGTACTGGATAGATCCCGTTCAGCGACTATGTCCCGTCGTAGCTGTATGTAAGTTCATCGAGAAATGCGAACCGACCGTACGATCTTCTTCAAACTTGCAGGAGTGCTCTCGATTGACGACACGAGCATTCTGTACAAGTTTCATAAACTTCGTACGGCTGGAAGCGGAGTTTGAGAAAAATTGTCATCATCCGATATTCCGCTCAGCGACCAAGTCCCGTCGTAGCTGTATGTAAGTTCATCGAGAAATGCGAACCGACCGTACGATCTTCTTCAAACTTGCAGGAGTGCTCTCGATTGACGACACGAGCATTCTGTACAAGTTTCATAAACTTCGTACGGCTGGAAGCGGAGTTTGAGAAAAATTGTCATCATCCGATATTCCGCTCAGCGACCAAGTCCCGTCGTAGCTGTATGTAAGTTCATCGAGAAATGCGAACCGACCGTACGATCTTCTTCAAACTTGCAGGAGTGCTCTCGATTGACGACACGAGCAGTCTGTACAAGTTTCATAAACATCGTACGGCTGGAAGCGGAGTTAGACACAAATTGTCATCTACAACGCAGTACTGGATAGATCCCGTTCAGCGACTATGTCCCGTCGTAGCTGTATGTAAGTTCATCGAGAAATGCGAACCGACCGTACGATCTTCTTCAAACTTGCAGGAGTGCTCTCGATTGACGACACGAGCATTCTGTACAAGTTTCATAAACTTCGTACGGCTGGAAGCGGAGTTTGAGAAAAATTGTCATCATCCGATATTCCGCTCAGCGACAAAGTCCCGTCGTAGCTGTATGTAAGTTCATCGAGAAATGCGAACCGACCGTACGATGTTCTTCAAACTTGCAGGAGTGCTCTCGATTGACGACACGAGCAGTCTGTACAAGTTTCATAAACATCGTACGGCTGGAAGCGGAGTTAGACACAAATTGTCATCTACAACGCAGTACTGGATAGATCCCGTTCAGCGACCAAGTCCCGTCGTAGCTGTATGTAAGTTCATCGAGAAATGCGAACCGACCGTACGATCTTCTTCAAACTTGCAGGAGTGCTCTCGATTGACGACACGAGCATTCTGTACAAGTTTCATAAACTTCGTACGGCTGGAAGCGGAGTTTGAGAAAAATTGTCATCATCCGATATTCCGCTCAGCGACCAAGTCCCGTCGTAGCTGTATGTAAGTTCATCGAGAAATGCGAACCGACCGTACGATGTTCTTCAAACTGGCAGGAGTGCTCTCGATTGACGACACGAGCAGTCTGTACAAGTTTCATAAACATCGTACGGCTGGAAGCGGAGTTAGACACAAATTGTCATCTACAACGCAGTACTGGATAGATCCCGTTCAGCGACTATGTCCCGTCGTAGCTGTATGTAAGTTCATCGAGAAATGCGAACCGACCGTACGATCTTCTTCAAACTTGCAGGAGTGCTCTCGATTGACGACACGAGCATTCTGTACAAGTTTCATAAACTTCGTACGGCTGGAAGCGGAGTTTGAGAAAAATTGTCATCATCCGATATTCCGCTCAGCGACCAAGTCCCGTCGTAGCTGTATGTAAGTTCATCGAGAAATGCGAACCGACCGTACGATGTTCTTCAAACTTGCAGGAGTGCTCTCGATTGACGACACGAGCAGTCTGTACAAGTTTCATAAACATCGTACGGCTGGAAGCGGAGTTAGACACAAATTGTCATCTACAACGCAGTACTGGATAGATCCCGTTCAGCGACTATGTCCCGTCGTAGCTGTATGTAAGTTCATCGAGAAATGCGAACCGACCGTACGATCTTCTTCAAACTTGCAGGAGTGCTCTCGATTGACGACACGAGCATTCTGTACAAGTTTCATAAACTTCGTACGGCTGGAAGCGGAGTTTGAGAAAAATTGTCATCATCCGATATTCCGCTCAGCGACCAAGTCCCGTCGTAGCTGTATGTAAGTTCATCGAGAAATGCGAACCGACCGTACGATCTTCTTCAAACTTGCAGGAGTGCTCTCGATTGACGACACGAGCATTCTGTACAAGTTTCATAAACTTCGTACGGCTGGAAGCGGAGTTTGAGAAAAATTGTCATCATCCGATATTCCGCTCAGCGACCAAGTCCCGTCGTAGCTGTATGTAAGTTCATCGAGAAATGCGAACCGACCGTACGATCTTCTTCAAACTTGCAGGAGTGCTCTCGATTGACGACACGAGCAGTCTGTACAAGTTTCATAAACATCGTACGGCTGGAAGCGGAGTTAGACACAAATTGTCATCTACAACGCAGTACTGGATAGATCCCGTTCAGCGACTATGTCCCGTCGTAGCTGTATGTAAGTTCATCGAGAAATGCGAACCGATCGTACGATCTTCTTCAAACTTGCAGGAGTGCTCTCGATTGACGACACGAGCATTCTGTACAAGTTTCATAAACTTCGTACGGCTGGAAGCGGAGTTTGAGAAAAATTGTCATCATCCGATATTCCGCTCAGCGACCAAGTCCCGTCGTAGCTGTATGTAAGTTCATCGAGAAATGCGAACCGACCGTACGATCTTCTTCAAACTTGCAGGAGTGCTCTCGATTGACGACACGAGCAGTCTGTACAAGTTTCATAAACATCGTACGGCTGGAAGCGGAGTTAGACACAAATTGTCATCTACAACGCAGTACTGGATAGATCCCGTTCAGCGACTATGTCCCGTCGTAGCTGTATGTAAGTTCATCGAGAAATGCGAACCGACCGTACGATCTTCTTCAAACTTGCAGGAGTGCTCTCGATTGACGACACGAGCATTCTGTACAAGTTTCATAAACTTCGTACGGCTGGAAGCGGAGTTTGAGAAAAATTGTCATCATCCGATATTCCGCTCAGCGACAAAGTCCCGTCGTAGCTGTATGTAAGTTCATCGAGAAATGCGAACCGACCGTACGATGTTCTTCAAACTTGCAGGAGTGCTCTCGATTGACGACACGAGCAGTCTGTACATGTTTCATAAACATCGTACGGCTGGAAGCGGAGTTAGACACAAATTGTCATCTACAACGCAGTACTGGATAGATCCCGTTCAGCGACCAAGTCCCGTCGTAGCTGTATGTAAGTTCATCGAGAAATGCGAACCGACCGTACGATCTTCTTCAAACTTGCAGGAGTGCTCTCGATTGACGACACGAGCATTCTGTACAAGTTTCATAAACTTCGTACGGCTGGAAGCGGAGTTTGAGAAAAATTGTCATCATCCGATATTCCGCTCAGCGACCAAGTCCCGTCGTAGCTGTATGTAAGTTCATCGAGAAATGCGAACCGACCGTACGATGTTCTTCAAACTGGCAGGAGTGCTCTCGATTGACGACACGAGCAGTCTGTACAAGTTTCATAAACATCGTACGGCTGGAAGCGGAGTTAGACACAAATTGTCATCTACAACGCAGTACTGGATAGATCCCGTTCAGCGACTATGTCCCGTCGTAGCTGTATGTAAGTTCATCGAGAAATGCGAACCGACCGTACGATCTTCTTCAAACTTGCAGGAGTGCTCTCGATTGACGACACGAGCATTCTGTACAAGTTTCATAAACTTCGTACGGCTGGAAGCGGAGTTTGAGAAAAATTGTCATCATCCGATATTCCGCTCAGCGACAAAGTCCCGTCGTAGCTGTATGTAAGTTCATCGAGAAATGCGAACCGACCGTACGATGTTCTTCAAACTTGCAGGAGTGCTCTCGATTGACGACACGAGCAGTCTGTACAAGTTTCATAAACATCGTACGGCTGGAAGCGGAGTTAGACACAAATTGTCATCTACAACGCAGTACTGGATAGATCCCGTTCAGCGACTATGTCCCGTCGTAGCTGTATGTAAGTTCATCGAGAAATGCGAACCGACCGTACGATCTTCTTCAAACTTGCAGGAGTGCTCTCGATTGACGACACGAGCATTCTGTACAAGTTTCATAAACTTCGTACGGCTGGAAGCGGAGTTTGAGAAAAATTGTCATCATCCGATATTCCGCTCAGCGACCAAGTCCCGTCGTAGCTGTATGTAAGTTCATCGAGAAATCCGAACCGACCGTACGATGTTCTTCAAACTTGCAGGAGTGCTCTCGATTGACGACACGAGCAGTCTGTACAAGTTTCATAAACATCGTACGGCTGGAAGCGGAGTTAGACACAAATTGTCATCTACAACGCAGTACTGGATAGATCCCGTTCAGCGACCAAGTCCCGTCGTAGCTGTATGTAAGTTCATCGAGAAATGCGAACCGACCGTACGATCTTCTTCAAACTTGCAGGAGTGCTCTCGATTGACGACACGAGCATTCTGTACAAGTTTCATAAACTTCGTACGGCTGGAAGCGGAGTTTGAGAAAAATTGTCATCATCCGATATTCCGCTCAGCGACAAAGTCCCGTCGTAGCTGTATGTAAGTTCATCGAGAAATGCGAACCGACCGTACGATGTTCTTCAAACTTGCAGGAGTGCTCTCGATTGACGACACGAGCAGTCTGTACAAGTTTCATAAACATCGTACGGCTGGAAGCGGAGTTAGACACAAATTGTCATCTACAACGCAGTACTGGATAGATCCCGTTCAGCGACCAAGTCCCGTCGTAGCTGTATGTAAGTTCATCGAGAAATGCGAACCGACCGTACGATCTTCTTCAAACTTGCAGGAGTGCTCTCGATTGACGACACGAGCATTCTGTACAAGTTTCATAAACTTCGTACGGCTGGAAGCGGAGTTTGAGAAAAATTGTCATCATCCGATATTCCGCTCAGCGACCAAGTCCCGTCGTAGCTGTATGTAAGTTCATCGAGAAATGCGAACCGACCGTACGATGTTCTTCAAACTGGCAGGAGTGCTCTCGATTGACGACACGAGCAGTCTGTACAAGTTTCATAAACATCGTACGGCTGGAAGCGGAGTTAGACACAAATTGTCATCTACAACGCAGTACTGGATAGATCCCGTTCAGCGACTATGTCCCGTCGTAGCTGTATGTAAGTTCATCGAGAAATGCGAACCGACCGTACGATCTTCTTCAAACTTGCAGGAGTGCTCTCGATTGACGACACGAGCATTCTGTACAAGTTTCATAAACTTCGTACGGCTGGAAGCGGAGTTTGAGAAAAATTGTCATCATCCGATATTCCGCTCAGCGACCAAGTCCCGTCGTAGCTGTATGTAAGTTCATCGAGAAATGCGAACCGACCGTACGATGTTCTTCAAACTGGCAGGAGTGCTCTCGATTGACGACACGAGCAGTCTGTACAAGTTTCATAAACATCGTACGGCTGGAAGCGGAGTTAGACACAAATTGTCATCTACAACGCAGTACTGGATAGATCCCGTTCAGCGACTATGTCCCGTCGTAGCTGTATGTAAGTTCATCGAGAAATGCGAACCGACCGTACGATCTTCTTCAAACTTGCAGGAGTGCTCTCGATTGACGACACGAGCATTCTGTACAAGTTTCATAAACTTCGTACGGCTGGAAGCGGAGTTTGAGAAAAATTGTCATCATCCGATATTCCGCTCAGCGACCAAGTCCCGTCGTAGCTGTATGTAAGTTCATCGAGAAATGCGAACCGACCGTACGATCTTCTTCAAACTTGCAGGAGTGCTCTCGATTGACGACACGAGCATTCTGTACAAGTTTCATAAACTTCGTACGGCTGGAAGCGGAGTTTGCGAAAAATTGTCATCATCCGATATTCCGCTCAGCGACCAAGTCCCGTCGTAGCTGTATGTAAGTTCATCGAGAAATGCGAACCGACCGTACGATGTTCTTCAAACTGGCAGGAGTGCTCTCGATTGACGACACGAGCAGTCTGTACAAGTTTCATAAACATCGTACGGCTGGAAGCGGAGTTAGACACAAATTGTCATCTACAACGCAGTACTGGATAGATCCCGTTCAGCGACTATGTCCCGTCGTAGCTGTATGTAAGTTCATCGAGAAATGCGAACCGACCGTACGATCTTCTTCAAACTTGCAGGAGTGCTCTCGATTGACGACACGAGCATTCTGTACAAGTTTCATAAACTTCGTACGGCTGGAAGCGGAGTTTGAGAAAAATTGTCATCATCCGATATTCCGCTCAGCGACCAAGTCCCGTCGTAGCTGTATGTAAGTTCATCGAGAAATGCGAACCGACCGTACGATGTTCTTCAAACTTGCAGGAGTGCTCTCGATTGACGACACGAGCAGTCTGTACAAGTTTCATAAACATCGTACGGCTGGAAGCGGAGTTAGACACAAATTGTCATCTACAACGCAGTACTGGATAGATCCCGTTCAGCGACTATGTCCCGTCGTAGCTGTATGTAAGTTCATCGAGAAATGCGAACCGACCGTACGATCTTCTTCAAACTTGCAGGAGTGCTCTCGATTGACGACACGAGCATTCTGTACAAGTTTCATAAACTTCGTACGGCTGGAAGCGGAGTTTGAGAAAAATTGTCATCATCCGATATTCCGCTCAGCGACCAAGTCCCGTCGTAGCTGTATGTAAGTTCATCGAGAAATGCGAACCGACCGTACGATCTTCTTCAAACTTGCAGGAGTGCTCTCGATTGACGACACGAGCATTCTGTACAAGTTTCATAAACTTCGTACGGCTGGAAGCGGAGTTTGAGAAAAATTGTCATCATCCGATATTCCGCTCAGCGACCAAGTCCCGTCGTAGCTGTATGTAAGTTCATCGAGAAATGCGAACCGACCGTACGATCTTCTTCAAACTTGCAGGAGTGCTCTCGATTGACGACACGAGCAGTCTGTACAAGTTTCATAAACATCGTACGGCTGGAAGCGGAGTTAGACACAAATTGTCATCTACAACGCAGTACTGGATAGATCCCGTTCAGCGACTATGTCCCGTCGTAGCTGTATGTAAGTTCATCGAGAAATGCGAACCGACCGTACGATCTTCTTCAAACTTGCAGGAGTGCTCTCGATTGACGACACGAGCATTCTGTACAAGTTTCATAAACTTCGTACGGCTGGAAGCGGAGTTTGAGAAAAATTGTCATCATCCGATATTCCGCTCAGCGACAAAGTCCCGTCGTAGCTGTATGTAAGTTCATCGAGAAATGCGAACCGACCGTACGATGTTCTTCAAACTTGCAGGAGTGCTCTCGATTGACGACACGAGCAGTCTGTACAAGTTTCATAAACATCGTACGGCTGGAAGCGGAGTTAGACACAAATTGTCATCTACAACGCAGTACTGGATAGATCCCGTTCAGCGACCAAGTCCCGTCGTAGCTGTATGTAAGTTCATCGAGAAATGCGAACCGACCGTACGATCTTCTTCAAACTTGCAGGAGTGCTCTCGATTGACGACACGAGCATTCTGTACAAGTTTCATAAACTTCGTACGGCTGGAAGCGGAGTTTGAGAAAAATTGTCATCATCCGATATTCCGCTCAGCGACCAAGTCCCGTCGTAGCTGTATGTAAGTTCATCGAGAAATGCGAACCGACCGTACGATGTTCTTCAAACTGGCAGGAGTGCTCTCGATTGACGACACGAGCAGTCTGTACAAGTTTCATAAACATCGTACGGCTGGAAGCGGAGTTAGACACAAATTGTCATCTACAACGCAGTACTGGATAGATCCCGTTCAGCGACTATGTCCCGTCGTAGCTGTATGTAAGTTCATCGAGAAATGCGAACCGACCGTACGATCTTCTTCAAACTTGCAGGAGTGCTCTCGATTGACGACACGAGCATTCTGTACAAGTTTCATAAACTTCGTACGGCTGGAAGCGGAGTTTGAGAAAAATTGTCATCATCCGATATTCCGCTCAGCGACCAAGTCCCGTCGTAGCTGTATGTAAGTTCATCGAGAAATGCGAACCGACCGTACGATGTTCTTCAAACTGGCAGGAGTGCTCTCGATTGACGACACGAGCAGTCTGTACAAGTTTCATAAACATCGTACGGCTGGAAGCGGAGTTAGACACAAATTGTCATCTACAACGCAGTACTGGATAGATCCCGTTCAGCGACTATGTCCCGTCGTAGCTGTATGTAAGTTCATCGAGAAATGCGAACCGACCGTACGATCTTCTTCAAACTTGCAGGAGTGCTCTCGATTGACGACACGAGCATTCTGTACAAGTTTCATAAACTTCGTACGGCTGGAAGCGGAGTTTGAGAAAAATTGTCATCATCCGATATTCCGCTCAGCGACCAAGTCCCGTCGTAGCTGTATGTAAGTTCATCGAGAAATGCGAACCGACCGTACGATCTTCTTCAAACTTGCAGGAGTGCTCTCGATTGACGACACGAGCATTCTGTACAAGTTTCATAAACTTCGTACGGCTGGAAGCGGAGTTTGCGAAAAATTGTCATCATCCGATATTCCGCTCAGCGACCAAGTCCCGTCGTAGCTGTATGTAAGTTCATCGAGAAATGCGAACCGACCGTACGATGTTCTTCAAACTGGCAGGAGTGCTCTCGATTGACGACACGAGCAGTCTGTACAAGTTTCATAAACATCGTACGGCTGGAAGCGGAGTTAGACACAAATTGTCATCTACAACGCAGTACTGGATAGATCCCGTTCAGCGACTATGTCCCGTCGTAGCTGTATGTAAGTTCATCGAGAAATGCGAACCGACCGTACGATCTTCTTCAAACTTGCAGGAGTGCTCTCGATTGACGACACGAGCATTCTGTACAAGTTTCATAAACTTCGTACGGCTGGAAGCGGAGTTTGAGAAAAATTGTCATCATCCGATATTCCGCTCAGCGACCAAGTCCCGTCGTAGCTGTATGTAAGTTCATCGAGAAATGCGAACCGACCGTACGATGTTCTTCAAACTTGCAGGAGTGCTCTCGATTGACGACACGAGCAGTCTGTACAAGTTTCATAAACATCGTACGGCTGGAAGCGGAGTTAGACACAAATTGTCATCTACAACGCAGTACTGGATAGATCCCGTTCAGCGACTATGTCCCGTCGTAGCTGTATGTAAGTTCATCGAGAAATGCGAACCGACCGTACGATCTTCTTCAAACTTGCAGGAGTGCTCTCGATTGACGACACGAGCATTCTGTACAAGTTTCATAAACTTCGTACGGCTGGAAGCGGAGTTTGAGAAAAATTGTCATCATCCGATATTCCGCTCAGCGACCAAGTCCCGTCGTAGCTGTATGTAAGTTCATCGAGAAATGCGAACCGACCGTACGATCTTCTTCAAACTTGCAGGAGTGCTCTCGATTGACGACACGAGCATTCTGTACAAGTTTCATAAACTTCGTACGGCTGGAAGCGGAGTTTGAGAAAAATTGTCATCATCCGATATTCCGCTCAGCGACAAAGTCCCGTCGTAGCTGTATGTAAGTTCATCGAGAAATGCGAACCGACCGTACGATGTTCTTCAAACTTGCAGGAGTGCTCTCGATTGACGACACGAGCAGTCTGTACAAGTTTCATAAACATCGTACGGCTGGAAGCGGAGTTAGACACAAATTGTCATCTACAACGCAGTACTGGATAGATCCCGTTCAGCGACTATGTCCCGTCGTAGCTGTATGTAAGTTCATCGAGAAATGCGAACCGACCGTACGATCTTCTTCAAACTTGCAGGAGTGCTCTCGATTGACGACACGAGCATTCTGTACAAGTTTCATAAACTTCGTACGGCTGGAAGCGGAGTTTGAGAAAAATTGTCATCATCCGATATTCCGCTCAGCGACAAAGTCCCGTCGTAGCTGTATGTAAGTTCATCGAGAAATGCGAACCGACCGTACGATGTTCTTCAAACTTGCAGGAGTGCTCTCGATTGACGACACGAGCAGTCTGTACAAGTTTCATAAACATCGTACGGCTGGAAGCGGAGTTAGACACAAATTGTCATCTACAACGCAGTACTGGATAGATCCCGTTCAGCGACTATGTCCCGTCGTAGCTGTATGTAAGTTCATCGAGAAATGCGAACCGACCGTACGATCTTCTTCAAACTTGCAGGAGTGCTCTCGATTGACGACACGAGCATTCTGTACAAGTTTCATAAACTTCGTACGGCTGGAAGCGGAGTTTGAGAAAAATTGTCATCATCCGATATTCCGCTCAGCGACCAAGTCCCGTCGTAGCTGTATGTAAGTTCATCGAGAAATCCGAACCGACCGTACGATGTTCTTCAAACTTGCAGGAGTGCTCTCGATTGACGACACGAGCAGTCTGTACAAGTTTCATAAACATCGTACGGCTGGAAGCGGAGTTAGACACAAATTGTCATCTACAACGCAGTACTGGATAGATCCCGTTCAGCGACCAAGTCCCGTCGTAGCTGTATGTAAGTTCATCGAGAAATGCGAACCGACCGTACGATCTTCTTCAAACTTGCAGGAGTGCTCTCGATTGACGACACGAGCATTCTGTACAAGTTTCATAAACTTCGTACGGCTGGAAGCGGAGTTTGAGAAAAATTGTCATCATCCGATATTCCGCTCAGCGACAAAGTCCCGTCGTAGCTGTATGTAAGTTCATCGAGAAATGCGAACCGACCGTACGATGTTCTTCAAACTTGCAGGAGTGCTCTCGATTGACGACACGAGCAGTCTGTACAAGTTTCATAAACATCGTACGGCTGGAAGCGGAGTTAGACACAAATTGTCATCTACAACGCAGTACTGGATAGATCCCGTTCAGCGACCAAGTCCCGTCGTAGCTGTATGTAAGTTCATCGAGAAATGCGAACCGACCGTACGATCTTCTTCAAACTTGCAGGAGTGCTCTCGATTGACGACACGAGCATTCTGTACAAGTTTCATAAACTTCGTACGGCTGGAAGCGGAGTTTGAGAAAAATTGTCATCATCCGATATTCCGCTCAGCGACCAAGTCCCGTCGTAGCTGTATGTAAGTTCATCGAGAAATGCGAACCGACCGTACGATGTTCTTCAAACTGGCAGGAGTGCTCTCGATTGACGACACGAGCAGTCTGTACAAGTTTCATAAACATCGTACGGCTGGAAGCGGAGTTAGACACAAATTGTCATCTACAACGCAGTACTGGATAGATCCCGTTCAGCGACTATGTCCCGTCGTAGCTGTATGTAAGTTCATCGAGAAATGCGAACCGACCGTACGATCTTCTTCAAACTTGCAGGAGTGCTCTCGATTGACGACACGAGCATTCTGTACAAGTTTCATAAACTTCGTACGGCTGGAAGCGGAGTTTGAGAAAAATTGTCATCATCCGATATTCCGCTCAGCGACCAAGTCCCGTCGTAGCTGTATGTAAGTTCATCGAGAAATGCGAACCGACCGTACGATGTTCTTCAAACTGGCAGGAGTGCTCTCGATTGACGACACGAGCAGTCTGTACAAGTTTCATAAACATCGTACGGCTGGAAGCGGAGTTAGACACAAATTGTCATCTACAACGCAGTACTGGATAGATCCCGTTCAGCGACTATGTCCCGTCGTAGCTGTATGTAAGTTCATCGAGAAATGCGAACCGACCGTACGATCTTCTTCAAACTTGCAGGAGTGCTCTCGATTGACGACACGAGCATTCTGTACAAGTTTCATAAACTTCGTACGGCTGGAAGCGGAGTTTGAGAAAAATTGTCATCATCCGATATTCCGCTCAGCGACCAAGTCCCGTCGTAGCTGTATGTAAGTTCATCGAGAAATGCGAACCGACCGTACGATCTTCTTCAAACTTGCAGGAGTGCTCTCGATTGACGACACGAGCATTCTGTACAAGTTTCATAAACTTCGTACGGCTGGAAGCGGAGTTTGCGAAAAATTGTCATCATCCGATATTCCGCTCAGCGACCAAGTCCCGTCGTAGCTGTATGTAAGTTCATCGAGAAATGCGAACCGACCGTACGATGTTCTTCAAACTGGCAGGAGTGCTCTCGATTGACGACACGAGCAGTCTGTACAAGTTTCATAAACATCGTACGGCTGGAAGCGGAGTTAGACACAAATTGTCATCTACAACGCAGTACTGGATAGATCCCGTTCAGCGACTATGTCCCGTCGTAGCTGTATGTAAGTTCATCGAGAAATGCGAACCGACCGTACGATCTTCTTCAAACTTGCAGGAGTGCTCTCGATTGACGACACGAGCATTCTGTACAAGTTTCATAAACTTCGTACGGCTGGAAGCGGAGTTTGAGAAAAATTGTCATCATCCGATATTCCGCTCAGCGACCAAGTCCCGTCGTAGCTGTATGTAAGTTCATCGAGAAATGCGAACCGACCGTACGATGTTCTTCAAACTTGCAGGAGTGCTCTCGATTGACGACACGAGCAGTCTGTACAAGTTTCATAAACATCGTACGGCTGGAAGCGGAGTTAGACACAAATTGTCATCTACAACGCAGTACTGGATAGATCCCGTTCAGCGACTATGTCCCGTCGTAGCTGTATGTAAGTTCATCGAGAAATGCGAACCGACCGTACGATCTTCTTCAAACTTGCAGGAGTGCTCTCGATTGACGACACGAGCATTCTGTACAAGTTTCATAAACTTCGTACGGCTGGAAGCGGAGTTTGAGAAAAATTGTCATCATCCGATATTCCGCTCAGCGACCAAGTCCCGTCGTAGCTGTATGTAAGTTCATCGAGAAATGCGAACCGACCGTACGATCTTCTTCAAACTTGCAGGAGTGCTCTCGATTGACGACACGAGCATTCTGTACAAGTTTCATAAACTTCGTACGGCTGGAAGCGGAGTTTGAGAAAAATTGTCATCATCCGATATTCCGCTCAGCGACCAAGTCCCGTCGTAGCTGTATGTAAGTTCATCGAGAAATGCGAACCGACCGTACGATCTTCTTCAAACTTGCAGGAGTGCTCTCGATTGACGACACGAGCAGTCTGTACAAGTTTCATAAACATCGTACGGCTGGAAGCGGAGTTAGACACAAATTGTCATCTACAACGCAGTACTGGATAGATCCCGTTCAGCGACTATGTCCCGTCGTAGCTGTATGTAAGTTCATCGAGAAATGCGAACCGACCGTACGATCTTCTTCAAACTTGCAGGAGTGCTCTCGATTGACGACACGAGCATTCTGTACAAGTTTCATAAACTTCGTACGGCTGGAAGCGGAGTTTGAGAAAAATTGTCATCATCCGATATTCCGCTCAGCGACAAAGTCCCGTCGTAGCTGTATGTAAGTTCATCGAGAAATGCGAACCGACCGTACGATGTTCTTCAAACTTGCAGGAGTGCTCTCGATTGACGACACGAGCAGTCTGTACAAGTTTCATAAACATCGTACGGCTGGAAGCGGAGTTAGACACAAATTGTCATCTACAACGCAGTACTGGATAGATCCCGTTCAGCGACCAAGTCCCGTCGTAGCTGTATGTAAGTTCATCGAGAAATGCGAACCGACCGTACGATCTTCTTCAAACTTGCAGGAGTGCTCTCGATTGACGACACGAGCATTCTGTACAAGTTTCATAAACTTCGTACGGCTGGAAGCGGAGTTTGAGAAAAATTGTCATCATCCGATATTCCGCTCAGCGACCAAGTCCCGTCGTAGCTGTATGTAAGTTCATCGAGAAATGCGAACCGACCGTACGATGTTCTTCAAACTGGCAGGAGTGCTCTCGATTGACGACACGAGCAGTCTGTACAAGTTTCATAAACATCGTACGGCTGGAAGCGGAGTTAGACACAAATTGTCATCTACAACGCAGTACTGGATAGATCCCGTTCAGCGACTATGTCCCGTCGTAGCTGTATGTAAGTTCATCGAGAAATGCGAACCGACCGTACGATCTTCTTCAAACTTGCAGGAGTGCTCTCGATTGACGACACGAGCATTCTGTACAAGTTTCATAAACTTCGTACGGCTGGAAGCGGAGTTTGAGAAAAATTGTCATCATCCGATATTCCGCTCAGCGACCAAGTCCCGTCGTAGCTGTATGTAAGTTCATCGAGAAATGCGAACCGACCGTACGATGTTCTTCAAACTTGCAGGAGTGCTCTCGATTGACGACACGAGCAGTCTGTACAAGTTTCATAAACATCGTACGGCTGGAAGCGGAGTTAGACACAAATTGTCATCTACAACGCAGTACTGGATAGATCCCGTTCAGCGACTATGTCCCGTCGTAGCTGTATGTAAGTTCATCGAGAAATGCGAACCGACCGTACGATCTTCTTCAAACTTGCAGGAGTGCTCTCGATTGACGACACGAGCATTCTGTACAAGTTTCATAAACTTCGTACGGCTGGAAGCGGAGTTTGAGAAAAATTGTCATCATCCGATATTCCGCTCAGCGACCAAGTCCC